>JAEQBA010001806.1:71449-482288 GCA_019434445.1 Phalangium opilio
ATATTTCAATGGGAGGAAGACCATCAGAAACATTATGATTCCCTTAAGAGTTTGGATTTCTTCAGCCCCAGTTTTAACCTATTTTGACCCTAATCTACCAATAACTCTTCGGTGGATGCGAGCCAAACCGGTATTGGCGCCGTGCTACTTCAAAATGGACAACGGTAGAATACGCTCTACTTCTCTAACCGAAACCAATGTCGGTATGCACAAATTGAAAAAGAGCTATTGGCCATCGTTTTCGCATGTGAAACATTTTAACTATTATATAGCCGGTACTAAATAAAACTATCGAAATGATCATAACCCACTTTTGGGAATTATAAAGAAACCGATATATCTTTTATCACCCGTCTCCAAAGACTAACAATGCGCCTTTTTCGATACCATATTAACCTAATCTATGTTCCAGGATCGAAATTACACATTGCCGATATGTTATCCCGAGCTCCCCAACCTCATACCTTGATCAATACCAACTCACTAGAAGGACCATATGCAGCTGCATATGCGATGTCTGCACTACTTCCTTCAAAACAACAACAATACAGAGACGCCACAGCTCAAGATCAAGAGCTCAAACAACTGAGGGATCTCGTAACGGCAGGTTGGCCACGTACTCTGAAGCAATTAAGCAAAAACTTATCGGTATACTGGCCACACCAAGACGAAATTCATCTATTGGATGATCTCCTGTACAAGGGTTCTAAGTTAATAGTCCCTAAAACATTACAACGGGAAGCTCTTCAAACTATACATGGCTCCCACCAAGGCATACATTCATGTATAGCAAAGGCTAAACTGCATTTTTTTTGGCCGAATATGATCGAACACATCACTCAATATATTAAAGCCTGTCCCATTTGTGCTAATAGGAGTGCAAACAATCAAACCATGCCAATGACGCCATACCCGGTTCCAAAACTTCCTTGGGCGACCCTCGGGACTGACATATTTCATATTAAATCAAAAAATTACATAATATTAGTAGACTATTATTCTAAATTTGTCGAGGCAGCTGAACTAAATAATATGACTACACAGACCATTATAGATTTTCTTAACTCTCAATTCGCCAGACATGGAGCCCCCAAAATCTAATATCCGATAATGGTCCCCTTTTAATTCGGCTAGCTTTCACGATTTTTTGAAACAATGGGGTGTTAAACATACTACGTCGTCTCCATATTATCCACAATCTAATGGGCTTACGGAACGGACAGTACAGACTATAAAAAATTCATTGATTAAAGCCCAATCTGAAGGCAAGGACTTACCATATGTATTAATGGAATATCGTTCCACACCTAAAGGACCTTTACCATCTCCGGCTGAGATGTGTATGGGCCGTCGGATTAGAACACCCTACACAACTAACACAGATACTTTAACTCCGAAATTCCCTACTAAAAAGATCATAACACACTAATAGAACTTCAAGAAGCGATGGTAAATAAAGCCAACGAGGGACGAACTTCTATACTACCTTCTCTTAAACCAGGAGACCAAGTGTTGTATTTAGCAGGCCACCGGAACTGGCTACCAGCTACCATTGTGTCTGTCGCGGAGGAACCACATTCCTATAACATCCAAACTCCACTTAATCAACTCTTTCGCCGTACTAGGACGCATTTAAAACCAGTATCAACTTTCGATCAGTCGTATTCACCAATGCATCCTCAGTATCCAAAGCAAAGTTATAGTCAGAATAATCAACCAACGCAAACTAGTAGCCACAACACAAGTAGCCAATCCTCTAGTAGAAGGGCCGTTACTAAGATTGGCAAGAAAACAGAACAACAACCACAAAACCCTCAAACCGGACTTCCCCTCAACAAAACCAAAACCGGACTTCCCCTCAACAAAACCAAAACCGGACTTCCCCTCAACAAAACCAAAACCGGACTTCCCCTCAACAAAACCAAAACCGGACTTCCCCTCAACAAAATCAAAACCTGACTTCCCCTCGACATATCCAAAACCTGACTTCCCCTCGACATATCCAAAACCTGACTTCCCCTCAACAAATCCAAAACCTGATTTCGCCCATACAGTCAATTACATCACCAATACCTCCTCCATTTCCAGTTCCGCTACCACTACAGCAACCCCCGATCTCCTTACTTCCAACAAATTCCGCTATGACACCACCAGTACAATTACGTATTGGTGATCGACCGCAGCACTTAGCCTTACCAAACCTGAAACCGAAACGACTACCAACTAACTCGATTCCAAAGATCCCATTGATGCAAGAAAAAAGACCTGGATTTCCTGATAATTCATCAATTCTTCCCATAAATAGACCAGCAGCCTTTCCGAATTCATCAATCCCTCCTATAAATAGACCAGCAGCCTTTCCGGTGACACGCTGTGGAAGAACGAATAAACCACCCATCCGCTATCAAGACTGACTCTGATGTATATTATCAAGCAAAAAGAAATCCTAAGCGAACTAATCTAGGGACAATCAGTTTTGATGAATTTAATAATGATACAAATTGATTTAACTAAAACAATACTGTTGGTTTTTTTTAATGGATTTTATAATGGATTTTATTTATATATATAAAGGGAAAGATGTCATGTTATAAATATCTCCCGCTAGGGGAATTAATAGTTCTGTTGTATGTTCTCCCGCTAGGGGTTCTGGAGCGAGGTGTGAGTTGACGGGAGAACGTCAGTTGTGATAACGCACTTAACATGAGTAGTCACTTTTAATAAAGGATAAATTAAGTACTTTTTATATGGCGGTTTATTAAACACAACAGTCATAATACCCAAATCAAGAACTGGGCTATTCAGCCTTTGCTGGAATCGTACCTATTGTCGTTCTTTTTCCAGTGAACTATTTCAGCACCAAGAAATGCAAAGAATTGCAGGCAAATCAAGACTAGACCATAATGTGGACCAAACGTATATATTAACAATCTCCAGTACACCTTATCAATGAAATAATATCAGCGATTTTTAATAAGCCTTTTCAAAATGTTCGCCGGAGAAGAAGAAAAGACAGAAGGCATAACTCGCGTGTTAGCTACGAAAGCCGAATATTAACTTTTACTTCAATATCATGACCAGAGGTGTATCTGTGAATGATTTCTTTAATCATCTCGTTAATTAGATTGAGCTGATGAAGCTGAAGGACCAGAGGATGAAAATGATGAGCGAAATCTTGAACGGAATCCGCGTCTTGAAGTTGTACGCCTGGGAGAAGTCATTCCACAGAATCGTTCTTGAAATCAGGAAGAAAGAAACCGCACTCATGAAGAAACAAGCCCACTTCCAAGGAATAAATATGTTCATAACTAATCTCATACCGGTTTTGGTACGAACGTAAAAAAATTATAAGAAGTAGTTTATTATTTTCAATCGTGGGGGCACATAGACGTGTAGAGAGTGTATCAGCTAATTCCCCAAAAGTTATCACTCAACTCTGAAAGTCAAATGTCCCTGAAATCTGTACGAATTCGCCAGGTTCAAGAAAGGCGACAAAGACACATTTCAGCGATGAAATAAGAACCCGGGTAGTAGTCGTATAGGAGAGCGGACTTATCTAAATTGACCTTGAGTTACAACTCAGACGGCGATTGGTTCGCGGGGGCTCTAAACTGGCTCTCATAAGATACAGACTCCATGGTTGAACAAGCTTTGCTAATTTTTGAATTTTGATAATGAAATTTTTGTAGTATGTTAAATATCAAAGCTGAGAGATTTCATCTAGCATCCTATGGGAAAGTCTCGGAAGAAGATGAGGCAAAACTCCTGACTAAAGAGACGCTCAATAGAGGAAACGTTTGTGATCTTTAATATACGAGAAGAGCTTGGACTTTTCTTGGCTTCTTGAGAACTAAAACACACATTTTTCCTCCTGACAATGTTATTGGATATTTGCACAATACAAACAATTTTTTAAAGCACTTGACCCCGTCTCCGCCCGGTGTGACTTGACCCCGTCTCTGCCCGGTGTGACTTGGCCCCGCCTCACATACTGAACCTCGACCAAAAAGATTTACAGAAAAAGATTTACTTTGTTTAAATGCAAAGTTATAGTTTACTTTAATCAGTAAAATACACATTAATTCCATCAAATTGATAGAGCTGTTTTCCACCTTTGCCAGTAAGAATGCTACAAGCGAAATTGTAACCATCTTTTATGACAATGACATTGGAGACGCTCGTATTCTCAACGAGGGAAAAAGCAAAATTCTGCAAGATTTTCGAATCTTTCTCGTACATTTGTTGGACTTGGTCCTTGCTAATTGTCGGTGAGGGTTTGTTGCCGTACATAATCTCGATGGAGCTTGGAGACCCGAGAGGCGAGTGGTTGAAATCGTGAAAGTAGTAACCGCTGGTTTCTAGCCCGATACACTTGAAGCATTTCCATCCTCTTGCCAAGTCACCGTAAACAGAAACGTAATCGTGGACCGAGGTGGCGAAATCGAAAAAATGGTACTTTTTACTCCATATATCATACATATCTTCAACCATCTGAACGTTGTCGTCTCCTCCGTGCGATTCGTAAAAATCTATGACGTCTTTTTCGACGCAGTGGTTCATGGCGTGGTTTCGGATGTAAGTGTCGTCTTTCATGACAAAATCGAAGATGGATTTGACGGTAATTCGCAAGTAAGAGGAGTCGTAGGTCATTTCTTCCCACGTTCTCGCGGGATTTAGACCGACGCATTGCATTGTGCAAAGAGCGGATCGGATGCTACGAAAGATATATTTTAGGGTATCATGTCACGTGGCTTATACGGCTTATAAGTCTGCCATAAGTCTTCTGAGTGCAAAGTGTCAACAACATTTAATTAAGGCATAAGTTCATAACCTTTATCACTGGTTACAAACTGGAGCTTGTCATGAAGTGAATGAGGTAGGTCATGAATTCAAGGGAAAGCGAATGACGCCTGGCGAGGCGCTGTCAAAAGGCTTAGTATAGACTAAATAAAAAGATGGGCTGCAAAAGCGAGTGTAGGACTTCAATTCTCGCTTCCGTCTCTAGCATTACGAAGTATAGGTATTGTCATAATTATAGAACGCATCTTATAAACTTAGGATTAAGGAGGTATGGGCTTCCAAACTTTGATTCTCCCCTAATTGCAAGGAAATAGTCACACATTTCAAGTAATACTTAACCAGCGTTCTTAGATTGACGACTATTGAATTGGCTGAGTGGCGGTTTCTTTGTTCTAGATGTCGTTAAAGGGCTCCACCAGAGGCTTCCGGGCGTCTATACTTACACGTGCGAACGGCAGACCACCTTTTACCTCTTCCAAAGCTACCGCGCCCGCAAGCCGCCGGTGGAGCCCTTTATAGGCTCTTTCTGACGATCCAACTTTTTGACTGGATGGGTCAAAAAGTTGTATCAACTTGCCCAACTTTTGAAGGGAAATAAATCCTTCCTATTCATACGGCTAAACTTTTACCGCCAAATGGCTCTTTTTAAGCGCCACCTACCTTGGCACTTACGAAATAACCGCGAAAAAGGCTTTTTTGTAATTTATTTTGATTGGCTGGAGAAATGAACTTAAAAAGTTGAGTCAGCAAAAATTGTATCACTGATCCAATTTTTCCTAGCCAACGTTTTTGGTGACTCAACTCATCCCGCGTCTATTCACACGATCCAACTAGTTGATTCAACTCGAGTTGACCCATCAAGCTGAGTAAAAAAGTTGGATCGTCTGAAAGAGCCTTAAGTTATTGGGAGCCCATATCTCCGTACATGTTGAAGACCCAATGTTCTGGTGACACTTTTCACCCTAAGAACACACCCCTTTATTTATGGCAGACTTATAAGAAACACTGTGTGTCCATGATTAATAGAAAAACCGCTTCATTATTTGTATTTTTCTGGTAGCAATAGAAAGAATTTGATGTCATCTAAAATAAGTAATTAGTAATTACTCTTAGTGACTTACGCTTGGATGATTATTATCTTCCCCATTTGATTGTTGAACCAAGTGACATCGTACTTGCTAAGAGAAGCGATTATTCGCGCGTCTGCCATTAAGAAATTCATCCCGATTTCTGTTAGAAAGTCGACGTTGTCGACGGCGTGGCAATCCGCTTTCATCTCACTCAGTTTTATTGCCGACGTATTGTGAGCGTATTTTCGAAAACTCTCTTCCATTGCCGTCAGCAATTTCCACTTAAGTACGATGTCCTTATCGAAAAAATCGTTCAGGAAAACGTTCGGATGATTATAAGTCTCGTTCTCAACTGCCCATATTTCGTTCTCGAAGAGCTGCAAATGAATATGGTTATTCGCTAAAAACTCAAAAGTCTAATTGCGACGTTAGTGTTTAGGCCTGTTCCAATTGAAAAGACAAATAACCGTTGTAAAATTCTATTCAAATGGTAATATATTATTTTTAATTATATACACGACATTTCGATTTGCTGTAACGGACGGAGGAAAGCTTTTGTATCACAGGAGGATAGGAGAAACCGAATTCTCCGACATCCCCCCTTTCAAAACCGGTACCGAGCTGTGACAGAGCTTTACACATGCGCAACAGAGAGAGAGAGAGAGAAAAAGAACCGAAGTATGTTTACGGCCTGTATTCTTAACGGATCACGTGATGTCTGGCTCCTCGGCTGTGCGCTCACACGGATGAAATAGAGAAAGGAGAGAATTGAGAAAAGGTAACTTTAACGGCACCGTCGTGTCATTATCTCACGCGCACCTACCCCATCGTACAACGGAGAAGACAGACGTCACGTGATCAGTTAAGAAGGAAATTTAAAATGGTAAATAATTGAGCGCTTCCTCCTCCTGTAGGATCGAACCAGTGCTTGGTACCGGTTTTGAAAGGCAGACGGTGAATTTGGTTCACCAGAACCCCCTGCTATATGTGCTCACTGTTTTGATTTTCAATTATTTCCTTCATACAGTCCAGCGTCATGACGTGATAACACCTTTTAGAGCATTCTAATCTCGTAGCTTGTTTAAAAAACTATAGGGCTTCAAGGAGATTTTACATTATTGCCCTTGCTCAATTTCAAACTTCTCCCTCACCCGGAAGTAGGATTTAGATTTTCGTAAGGAAAAACAGACGGACTAACATGACCCGTCTCAGGAATTTTATGTTTATATATCACCTTAAATGCAGCTATGATGTCGTTGTACTTCGGGTCCGTATTGTTCAAACGATACGCAACGTGTTGTACGGCATACGCAATTTCCGTCAAGATGTTAACGAACGTGGTATCGTAATTAAGGTACTCCCCAACATCCGTCGAGTCATTGACCATATAGTTCTTCATGACTCTTAACGTCTTGGATCCCGTTTTGAAAGCCTGCAAAGGGTCGGTGATTGGTTGCTCCACAGTCTTTGCTTCATCAGATGCCTGGCGTTTGGCATAATTTATTATCGCTTTCGAGGTTGTTCTGCAATTTCTCAGTGTCTGAAATGAAAGGTTATAGAGTCAGGTGTTTCTAGAATGGGCCAGTGGCACATCCATACCTTTAAAAGAAATCCAGTATTGAGGCAAATACCCCATACTTCTCCGGTTAAGTAGCCGTGTTCTTCTCTGCAATCTTTAATGAGAACTTCTCCTGGTTTAAGAAGGTTAGTTTCGTTACTCGGATCATCTTCGTCTATTTGGCAGAATATTTCAGACTTCGATTGGTCAACTATTTTCCAATGAAATACTCCCTCCTAGAAGAGATGGAATTCAGTTTTTTTTTGTAACTAAGAGAGAGTGACCACTACAGTAGCAGACAGTAAGTACCCTAGTAAAGCACCCCCATTGGCGCCTAAGGCTTTAAGACCCAAATGCAGTGTTGCTAGAGCCAATAAAGAGCAAGTAAGGGATGAGTTTGGTCTGTGTAGAAGTAACCTGAATGCTACGTTTTACGAAGAGAGACGTGACCAATTTTCGGTGTAGTGATCAGAGCGCAACACGTAGTTTCCCTGGGTAATCATCAGAATTGTCGTCGATTGGTCAGAAAATTGGGCAGTAGCAAATCTTCCACGTGAGCTTAGAATTTGTAGCCCCCCTGGATGCGCTTTTATCCCTATAAATAGGTGGCCTCTTCGAACCTAATTTGGGGACCCCCCTTGGTCTGGACTAAACTTTTACAAGTAGGCTATAGCCAACTTAGCCATTGCATCGGCGCCGCCAAAGAGTGAGGTTTTTTACAGCAATCTTCCCTTGCTTGCGAACCACAATACTCGCATCTCAAAGCGAGCCACGCGATGTCGCGCTGCCAAGATTGTCTCTAATAGTGTTTGACTTAACGAATCACATAGAAATCATTATGCAAATGGTCGTTTGGGGCTTCCCGAATACCGAATGTACGACCACACCAGTCCGTCTTATATGCCAATTACTTACTTGAATATCGTCGTCCCAATCGTTATGGAATCCGACATGAAAGACTCCGTATTTCTGCCCCTTATCGTCGATGAGATAGTTGAATTCATTTTGACCTTTGCTCTCTAATTCTGACGTTGGCTTGACCTCTTCAATGCGTGGCTTTTCTCGAAAATAGGGAACACAACAATCGGGAACGAATTGTTGTAATTCTTCTAAATCCGGTTTGCGATTGAGTACTCGGTCCCAGAGATGTAGCAGCAAGAATTCGCAATCCGATTGGCAAGCTACACCATTGTTTGACGGAGTCGAGCAGACATCAGCGGCGAAATGAGCAATGACTAAGCAGTTTTTGTTGCGTTCACAATAAGGTTGCAGCAAATTCTTAATTCCAATTTGGAATTCCATCGTTTTGTTCAGCGTGTGGTCAGTACTTTTGATGAAAGTTGGCGCGTAGGCTTGGGCCAGGCCGAGGCTTAGCATTAGAATTAAAGCTACCCTCATGTCTGGCAGATGACAGACACATTGAGAAGAGAAATTAGTCGAATTTATGTAAATTTTGAAAATGTACATCTAAGTACTTTTCAACTATGTTTGATAACATCGCGTCTTTTATAAATGTGATTGAACGATATCGTTTCAATGACGTAAATGCCTCCGATGGGCTTACTATTAACTTTATTCGCGGATAACATTTTCTTCGACTTTTGCAAGAAAAAAAATGTAAATTTAGCAGAAATTTTACTTAATCGCGTAATTTGACTAAAATTTTCTCAGATAGAAGATAACACTTTGAACTACTTTACATTACCAGCTTAGGCACACTTCTACCTTTGAACGTACACTTTGGCTACAAAAAGGCTTATTAACGTTCTTAGATGGGAGGATATTAAAACTGCCTAAACAAGATGGAGAGGCTGTATGTCTTACTCCACATGTGCGATAATTTCCTTGTTATAGGGCCGAAACTAAGTGATTTAGACCCCATGTTCTTTGACGTTCCATCAAAGTTCTAGCTATGGACACCTGTATATTAGGGGATGTTCCACTAGAAGTATATTTATTGTAGTAAGCATAGCGAGAGTGCGTAATAATAATGTGGCTTAATTATGTGCTAGATCATCTTGTTTCTTGTACATTTTTTTTTAAATATCCCAGCAATTGCGTATTATCAGAGTTTTATTTTATTATATTTATATAACATCAATGAATAATTATTTTAATCGCATTTAATTCATATTGAAAATTAACGCGTGCAAAAAATATGGGATGAAAACGATAAGCCTGGAATTTTATTTTTGAACGTAGAATATTCTCGTTTACCAAGGTCTGCGGTACAGAGGTTTGTATTACCTTCCTCTACGCATAGTCCGAGTTTATTCCAAAAAGTCGATACCATCATCAAAATGAAATGCTTCGAAAACGGAGAATTTAGGGAAACATTTTCTTCTTTATGGTGGATTAGTTTTTAAATATGTCATAAGTCATAGGCAAAGCTTAGATTATTATTAAGTAGCTACTTCGGATTAGGAAGACTACCTGATCAGTCCCGAGTTACTCTTTATCCACAATTGAGAACGTCCGATGAATGCCTTAACAAAGATAAGAGCCCACCCAAAAGATAGAAATAAACATCATCGTTAAAAGGCTCATGGCCAGAAGCCCAATTGTTTAATCCTGTACTGATTATCTTCCCTAGAAAGGGGAGCCGCTATATCTTAACTTTTGCTATTCTATACAGCCTTGATATTGTTTAATTCTCCGTTATGTGATACGTTTACTCAATTTTAAATGAAGGCTCAGATTCATTTCGGATTAGGCTATCTTGGGAAGGATAAATTTTTATAAATAAATTTTACTCTTTGCCGTATCATCATGAGATTATTATGCAGTCTTTCTTACTAATACTAAAGACAATTTTTCTTCTAGAAAATGTACAGTTCATAAAAGCGTGCGACGGATTTTAACGGCTAAAGTCTGGTATTTTGTTATTCGGTACTCTAATGTAGACGAATTTGTTATGAAATACACTTGTGTTTTGCCAGCCAGCTTCGATCAAGGCCTTTTAATGTAGGGTTTGATGGTTTTACGCTATCAACGCTACGGTGTATTTAGACGCTCGATAACATCATAGCAACTAGTTTGTTAGAGAAATTTTAAAATTTATTTGAGAAAATATTTTAGTATTATTCATCTTCAAATGGATTCATTTATTCTCAGCAACTTTTGTAAATCTCCATTTTGGGTATGTTACTTGTAATTTATTTACTTTACCAGGATTCTGTTAATGGCATTTGATAGCAAAAAAATATGGATTAAAAATTTCATCTTGGTGTTTAATAATTTAACCAACACGTTATTTTAAACAGGACAGTAATTTGACATGGTACACGGATGATCCAGACTTCACTCCTTGTTTTCAAAAGACCATCCTGGTCTGGGTGCCATGCGCGATACTCTGGTTGTTCCTTCCATTGGAAATCACGTTGATCGCCAAGTCGGAGCGGCGAAGCGTCCGTTGTTCTCATCTTTCAATTACGAAAAGTGTAAGTCCTCTTACACCTAACGAGCACAAAGCATCATTGCAATACGCATTGTTGTACACCTGCAATAGCAGGATCCACAACAAAGAATCATTGCAATACGCATTGTAGTACACTTGCAATAGCAGGATCCACAACAAAGCATCATTGCAATACGAATTGTTGTACACCTGCAATCCACTGTAATATCTAAAACTTAGGCACTAGTTTTGATTTGTGTTTTCAGCTCTTGGTTTTCTTACTGGCGGCAATTAGCGTCTTAAAATTTGCTAAACAAATATACTACGGCGATTTTCAAGTCGTTGACAATTTGGCAGTCGTCCTTCAATTCGGAACTTACGTAAGACAATTTACAATGTCCACGATGTTTTAATGAATTAAATTTGATCTTACTTGTTGCAGATATTGGCGTTATTCCTCATAATTTACGGCAGAGGAGGTGGCACGGTGTTGTCTGGAATACTGACAATGTTTTGGTTCCTCTTAACACTAACGAAAACTATCACACTGAGATCCACCATCATGAAATACTATTTACAAGTAAGCCAAGGTTTTCTTTCCATTTCATTGCAGCAATATATAAAAATGTAATATTTCAGAACGACAAAGATGACTATTTCGGGTTGGCAATTGAGTCGGTAATTTACCCATTAGTAGTAATTACTCTCGTATTACACACAATGAGTGACGTCTCTCCGCACTACGAAAAACATACTAACGAAATCGAAGTCAAAATGGTAATGCTCCATATACATTTTTAGTATATGTGGTTTATGTATTATAAGTTCGACACCTTGTCGTTCTCGATATAGCTCTCAATAAGGTGTTACTGTCATACTTATTTTCAGAAATGCATACAGCTAATAGAAATCATTGAGCCCCTCGTGTGTCCCATGTTAATTTCTATACGTTTACTGTGGGTGGTGCTCAAGTACTATGCGTCGCTCCTCTTAATTTTAACGTATTTCTGCGTCACTTTCATTGCTAGTAGTAACGCGTGGTTGGGTGCAAACGCAAGGTTCAACGTGCAGCGAGGTAGATATTCGTCATACGTAATGATAGTTTAGTTGCTCCCAAAAAGTCCGCCTAGATAATTACTATAAGAAAATTGCTACACAATGATTCCATATTAGATGTATGCATGCCTGTTATTGAACAGATGCACTTCATTTTTCTATTAAAATGCCTTATTTTTTATGATTATTTTTCAACATTAAGAAATCAAGTGAAGATGATGCATCGTTTTGTTCACGCGTGGTTCATTCATGGCTTTCCAGGTAAATCTCATCCCGTTCATGAGTTCTTATAAATTGCCCGTGCTTGAAGAAGTCATAACAGCGCAGCTCATTGTATTTTTAACGAATTGTAGCGCCCTGTGGAAAGGTTGGAAGAGAAACTTGGAGCCATCGGATGTGTACGACTTGAATCACGCGGAACGAGCGCTGACTGTCTCGCGCCTTTTCCAAAAACACTGGAAACCCCAAACTGAGACCAAACGTGATAGGGATGAAATGGAAATGAAAAGATTTTCGGAAGAAAGAAACAGAACAAAATATCAAAGCAAATCCATCTCTAGGCCCTTGTTAAGGACAGTCGGACCTTGCTTGATTCTTGGAGTGTTTTTACAATTTCTATCCGACGTTGTGTCTGTAGGTCCAGCTCTTTTGACAGGGTAAACAATTTAAATATTTCAACCGTATAGTCGTTATCACAACGTCATAAGTGATTAAAAACGGGTGTCGAGCTATATCTACAAGGGCCTACCGGACCTGTAGAATTATTTATGTGAAATCAAATGCAATTAAGAAGAAAAAAGTTTGAACATGGTTTTAACTTAGAGCGTGAAGTTAAGTTCCTTTGTTGCTTTGAGTTGGTTCTTTGCTCATACTGAAGCTTAGAAAAAGGTCCAAACACATGAGCAACGATCATTTCGGTTTCGGTTTTTGCTGTCTGAATATTTAATTCCTACGTACTATTCTTTAAAACCAATTCTATCTGAGTTGAAATTGGATACGGTTTTCTACGCTGCTATGAATTGAGTAAACTTTGGGACCGAGTTAACCAGTTCACTCACTTACGTTTTCAGTTCCATCATTGATTACTCTTCGAGCGAAGATCCTTTGTGGAAGGGGATTTTCTACGCTTGCCTTTACGGTTTGGCCGGTCTTGCACAATCTTTGTTGCAAGAAGGCAGCGCCATTTTCCACACCAAACTAGGACTGAGACTCAAATCCGCTACCATGCACGTTCTGTACAAAAAAGTAAGTTAGTGTTGTCGTGATAGTGGGACGCGAGTTCATTAACGAGATTCGTCGAAGCAGATATTTCGCTTGACGAGCAGCGATCGACGTGACTTGACAATGGGCGAAATACTGAACACGATGTACGTCGACACGAACAGATTCCAAATTCTGTCGCCACAACTCGGTCTCTTGTGGTCGGTCCCGGTACAAACAGTACTGTGTTTCGCCTTCATGTACCAAGAACTGGGTTATTCAGCCTTTGCTGGCATCGTACCTATTGTCGTTCTTCTTACACTGAACTATGTCAGCACCAAGAAATACAAAGCATTGCAGGTAAATGTTATCCAAATCAAAGAGAATATACCAAGAGGAGCAGAAACTTTCGAGATAGGGACCGACTCTGAATTTGGAGAAACTAGTTCCGGTTGTTCTCGTGACCCTGTCTTCTGCTTAAAATTCACCTTTTGTACGTCAACGGTCAACCCAGAGATCAACCCTTTGCCACCACCAAAAATAAGCTGTCGAAATAATTTAACCAATAAAAGGCGTCGCTGCTAAGCCAAAAACCAAAAACCGGATCAAGTTACTACAAAATCGTGGCCGGGCTTTTCAAAAGCCTTGTGAAAGGCTAAACTTTCTGCTCCTCTTGGTACATTCTCTCTGTCCAAATAAAACGCCACTAGACCTTAATCGAAACCATATGCATAAATTAATAGCCATCTCCCGTAAAACTCATTAATGAAATGTTAACGGAAATTTGTAATAAGCCTTTTCAAAAAATTCCTGTTGGGGGGGGGGTAGGGCGAGGAAGCAAAGATGGAAGGCATTCTCCAATCTCGAGTTTGTGGCATATTGTGGGATGGACTAGTATTCTACATTTCGAGTCTAAACTGGAAGAAAGAGTGTCGAAGGGAGGCTAATTTGTTTCCTTTATGTCACGTGGGATCTTGTAATTCTTGTTTCTATATTTAGTCAAAATATGCTAATTTCAAAATAACTCTCGTGCGGACTAAAGCCAACGGATGCCAGTTTTTGCGGGAAATCTGACTCAGCATGCCACGGGATAAGTTTTCCCATTGACGACTGTCAGTCTAAGAAGCGCGAACTATTACTCTATTTTTCTAGTCCTCCTTAATACAGCAAGCGCGGGTGGTATAGTGGTAGTGCGCGTTGATTTTAGTGCTAAGAGTAGATCGTACGCCTCGAGGTCTCTTGTAAATACCTACGTTCTTGGAACTCGAGTGTTATCATACGACAGTTCGCCTGATGCGCTTTATTGAGGCAAACTTTTACTACAATATCATGACTGGTGGAGATTCTGCGAATGGTTTCTTGAATTATCTCGTTTATTAGATTGAGTTGATGAAGCTGAAGGACAAGAGGATGAAAATGATGAGCGAAATCTTGAACGGAATTCGCGTCTTGAAGTTGTACGCCTGGGAGGAATCATTCCAGAGAATCGTTCTTGAAATTAGGAAGAAAGAAACTGCACTCATGAAGAAACAAGGCTTCTTCGAAGCAATAAATGGATTTATAGCTGCTCTCATACCGGTTTTGGTACGAATGTAAAATATTTATAAGAAGTAGATTATTATTATCGATAATGTCAGAACACAGAGGTGTAGAGATTCAGCTCCGTATCAGTTTCTAATCCAAGCGTTCTCGCTCAATAGAAAATTTCTGATATCACCTAAATCTCTACGCTTTTGCTATGCTCAAGAAAGGTTTAAACACCACATTTCAGCACACGGTTCGATGTTGGTTTTTCTGTTGGCGGTCGTCATCTCTTTCTGTTACGCTATTCATCTTCAGGGCTTACACACTACCTATATTGACTTGAGTTCCTACAGATATGTTGTTTCTAAATTTTCAGATTACTTCACCGTGTTTCGCCATGTACGTATTGATCGACGACGATAACGTTCTGACCTCGAGGAAAGCTTTCGTCTCCTATCAGTTGGTACGATTATTAGCTGCGTCAATGCTAATGTTTCCGGAATTAATAAATACTTTAGTTTTGGTAAGGACGGCGTCAGGGAAGGTCAAAAGATAAATCTACTATCTGCTTCTTCTACTAAATATAAGAATTGATTTCCGGGAATCAAATATTTTAAATTTGAGAAATTTACCTATTTTGACTTTTTAGCCACATATTTTTGAAGATTATCAAAAGTGTATCAAAGAGTTTTTGTTTCCCACCTTTGTGTATGGTTGCCACCTAATTAACATAGTAGACGATGCAGGTTCTCCCAAAAAAAACCGTAGGTACGGTAAATTACCGCTACCCTTTCGCCAGCTTGATTTAGACTTATGTTTTAACACATATATAGATACTATTGATATTATCATAAGTTCATAAGATGTGTTCCATAAGTTTGCCACTGGTTAATGAGTGTTTGTCATGAAGTGACGTAGGTGAAATGTCATAAACTCTCGTAAAGCCACGACTGATGAGGCGCTGTCAAAGGCATAGTAATGCTGACTAAATAGGAAGATGGACTGCAAAACCGAGTGTGGTGAATTCTCGCTTGTCGTTCTCGAACTAGCTCGAGCTGTAAGTCTCTAGCATTACGAAGTATAGGTCGTGTCATACTTCTGGAACATATTGCACAAACTTATGATATTATGTGTCATTCGATTGTCATCGTCCTACTGTTAAAGGAAGTTTTGAAATTAAATAACGGTAACTCATTTTATATTTCAAAACATTTAGTGAAAAACATTTTCCCAACAAAGAGGTATTATTTTTAGAAAAAGAAAAGTACACTATTGTCACACGTTGACCTTCCCTTTAGTTAAAACATCTCAAAATTATTCACATCCACTAAGTCATCCTTTACAGACACACGTCTCGGTAAGAAGAATTGCAAACTTGTTGATTCGTGGGGAAACCAAGCACTACGTGGAGAAGATATCTAGTGACGCTCAATATGGTATGTTAATTTAATTAGAGACTTGAAAAGAAAAGATGGGTCGCTTGTCAATACTCGCAGCTATTCCTAAACAAGCGGATGAATTTAATCTGAAAATTAATTGTGGTTAAAAGGAAGAAGTGCGAACTTGAGCGTGAAGAAAGAGACAAAAAATATCCTCCTATTATAATCATGTTTATATTCTCATAGTAGCTTTATTCCGCGGGCCAAAAGGAATTCTGGTTTAGCACAATTTTAGGAGGAAACCCCGCAAAGACTCAAATACATCCGTGAAAATCTTATTTGTAAATTAAGCCACTCAACATGTCATTCTTAAAGAGGAAAGCCTTAAGCCACTTTTAGATTGTATCCATGTACTTTTGAACTCGCAACAGGTCAATATTGACCAATGTTAACATCAGTTTATTTCTTTGAAAATTTCAGCAATTGAGATTGAGAAGGGAACGTTTCATTGGGACGCGGAAGATCCGGCAGCGGCGTCTCTTCAAGACATAAATTTAAAAGTGTCCCGCGGCTCGTTGGTGGCAGTGGTGGGTACGGTGGGCTGTGGCAAGTCTTCCCTCTTGTCCGCTCTGGTTCCCGAGATGCAGAAGGTGGAGGGGGAGGTGAGAGTGGCCGGGAGAGTGGGATACGTCACTCAACAACCCTGGATTCAAAACGCCTCACTCAGACAGAACATACTCTTCGTCGACGACATGGACCAGGAAAGATACGACAGTGTCATACGAGCATGCGCCCTCCAACCGGACCTCGACCAACTCCCCGCTGACGACGAAACGGAGATCGGAGAAAGAGTATGTATTATCATAAGTTTATAAGATATGTTCCATAAGTGTGTCAGTCGTTAATGAGAGCTTGTCATGAAGTGACGTAGGTGAAACGTCATAGATTCTCGTAAAGCGACGCCTAGTGAGGCGCTGTCAAAGGCTTAGTACAGACTAAAGAGGAGGATGGACTGCAAAACCGAGTGTAGTCAATTCTCACGTCGTTCTTGAACTAGCTCTCATTAAGCCTCTAACATTACGAAGTATGGGTAGTGACATACTTATGGAACATATTTTATAAACTTATGGTATTATTGAAACCTCAAAAACGTTATGAGAAAACAATTGAATTACGAACAATCGTTTTGCTGAAGTGAGGTCAGGGTCATTAATACTATAAAAAGGATTAAAATCTGGCTTTGGCAATCCTCTACGTCTATTTATGTAGGCAGAAGAACAAAAGGAGAGAAATTGTAGGCGGTTTTTTCGAATCACAACCGTAAATCTGAACTCCCACAACGGGAGAAACGGAAAACTTCAATGTAGCTTATCACGCGGCAGCCGCCATGAGATTCCCCGCGAAAACTCACACTTAAACTGTACTCTAGTGAAAACTTGATAAAGATGAAAAGTGTCCGTTGGCTGTAGTTGCGCAGTCAGTACAAGAATTTTTGAAAGTATTACATTTTGTGTCAGAGGGCGAAAAATAGTAACTCAATATAGAAACAGTAATCCATGTGACAAGAAAAAACCAAATTGATCCCCCATTCGACCTCTTATCTAACAGTGTTGGTAGTTTAGGCTCGAGGTGTGGAATGAATAGTTTACACACATGGAGGATTCATACCATTTACATCCGAAGGCCAGGCTAGTTGGAGGACAAAACCAGACTGGTTTTTGTCCTCCAGGTAGCCCGGCCTCTTGGTGTAAACTATCTAAACGGTCAGTTTTGTAACTTCTTCAAATGCACCCCCCATAAGACCTACATTCATTTACGTCCCCACCAGGGCTGCCACGAAGTTTTCCAGGTTTTTCCTGATCTTTTTCTACGATTTTCCCTGGCCTTTTTCTACGATTTTCCCTGGCCTTTTTCTACGATCTTCTCTGGTTTTTTTCTACGATCTTCTCTGGCCTTTTTCTACGATTTTCTCTGGCCTTTTTCTACGATTTTCCCTGGCCTTTTTCTACGATTTTTCCTGGCTTTTTTCTACGATTTTCTCTGGCCTTTTTCTACGATTTTCTCTGGCCTTTTTCTACGATTTTCTCTGGCCTTTTTCTACGATTTTCTCTGGCCTTTTTCTACGATTTTCTTTGGCCTTTTTCTACGATTTTCTCTGGCCTTTTTCTACGATTTTCTCTGGCCTTTTTCTACGATTTTCTCTGGCCTTTTTCTACGATTTTCTCTGGCCTTTTTCTACGATTTTCTCTAGCCTTTTTCTACGATTTTCCCTGGCCTTCTTCTACGATTTTCCCTGGCCTTTTTCTACGATTTTCTCTGGCCTTTTTCTACGATTTTCTCTGGCCTTTTTCTACGAATTTCTCTGGCCTTTTTCTACGATTTTCCCTGGCCTTCTTCTACGATTTTCCCTGGCCTTTTTCTACGATTTTCCCTGGCCTTCTTCTACGATTTTCCCTGGCCTTTTTCTACGATTTTCCCTGGCCTTTTTCTACGATTTTCCCTGGCCTTTTTCTACGATTTTCCCTGGCCTTTTTCTACGATTTTCTCTGGCCTTTTTCTACGATTTTCTCTGGCCTTTTTCTACGATTTTCTCTGGCCTTTTTCTACGATTTTCCCTGGCCTTTTTCTACGATTTTCCCTGGCCTTTTTCTACGATTTTCCCTGGCCTTTTTCTACGATTTTCCCTGGCCTTTTTCTACGATTTTCCCTGGCCTTTTTCTACGATTTTCCCTGGCCTTTTTCTACGATTTTCCCTGGCCTTTTTCTACGGTTTTCCCTGGCCTTTTTCTACGATTTTCCCTGGCCTTTTTCTACGATTTTCCCTGGCCTTTTCGACGATTTTCCCTGGCCTTTTTCTACGATTTTCTCTGGCCTTTTTCTACGATTTTCTCTGGCCTTTTTCTACGATTTTCTCTGGCCTTTTTCTACGATTTTCTCTGGCTTTTTTCTACGATTTTCACTGAATATTCCTGGTTTTCCCTGACTTTTTACACATAAACTTGTCAATGTTGAGAGTATATTTTATCTCTTTTATTAAATCGACTCAAAATTTGATACTCGCACACTAAAATTTAGTAAAAGTGACTAATCATTTTAATACTAGGGAAAAATGACAATGAAGTAACTAAACTTTACGATTACTTAAAAATGTTTTCAGAGATGAACGACTTTAATGAGCGAGCGAAGCGAGCTCTCAGGTTTTTCTATACGGTCAAATGTGATCTCGCTAAAACGGCGGTTAAAAACGTCATCCATATGGATAGTTGAAATATATTAGACATAATTCCGCGCGATTAAAATAGGACAGTGGATATTATCAAACGTCTTCCATGTAAGGTCTCTTTCTTAGTAAGCTGTGGGATTAGACTAAAAAACATAATGCGCTGTACTCGAAAAACCTGGCGTTGCGACGTTTCAATCATAATTCCATAGATGGCTGCTTTCGATAGTAATACGTTCGTTAACTAATTTTCCATGATAGGGTATCAACTTGAGTGGTGGTCAAAAGCAAAGGGTCAACGTGGCCAGAGCAATTTATCGCGATGACGATGTCTATCTCTTCGATGACCCGTTGGGGGCGGTTGACTCGCACGTGGCCAAACATCTCTTCAACGAAGTCATCGGACCAAAGGGATTGCTTCGAAACAAAGTAAATAACGCTACTCTTATATCTTCTGTCAAAGCGCTAAGCGTCCAGGTCTCGGCGTGTCATTTCGTTTTAAGGAAGGATCACCTTTATTTTTAAACAAGTAGTACTACACGTTAAAATACGAAAATAGTAGCAAACTAATTAGTTTTGAATTTTTTTATGTTTAACCTACCAAAAAACCATTCGGGTAGCGCCATTTTTCAAATAATTTAAAGATGCTGTGATGTTATTTGTATATCGGGTTTGGATTCGCTAGCATTAAGTCCAATGACAGGAAAGCGCCAAGCTGGTTATATAACCAGACCAAGCTTTGCAATGGTGTTTTGTAAGTGTGTGTGGCCCCGGTGTCTGTGGCGAAGCCGATTTATTGGAAAGCCTATCAAATTAAAATATTTTCTCTTTACTCCGGTTTTTGTGGTAAGCGAGGTAGGATGTTGAATACGGGCAAGATAGCTAGAATGAGAGATTCATTTTCATACGGAAATGGCACTATGAGTAAAGGCTGGGTTTATTGTGAAAGACATCTACATAGCTAGATGTGGTAAAACCTTAATGTACCCAACCGTTGTGCCATCTCGAATATTACCTTAGCGAGTTAGGAAACGTGAATACTGTGCTACATTATTACATACGAAACTAACACGCCCTCCCCACCCGCAGCCACACCTAGCTAATACGTAAATGTTTTTACACGACTTGCTTTAACTGTGAATAAATTTCAGCTGACATCTCTAAGCTGAATATATTTTTGATTTAAATCCGTGCAACTTCAATACAATAGGAGCCCGAAATGTTGATGCCGAAAGTGACTAGCGATCGAAAATAAACCCTAATGAATCTCTCGCGTTTGAAAGTTTAATCTGTTTGGTTGTTCCTCGTTCGCTCGACAATTACTATTTCAATTTTTTACAGACGAGAGTTTTGGTGACGCACAACTTGAGCTTCATCCGAGAAGTGGACGAGATCTTCTTCATGAACGACGGACGAATCATCGAGAGGGGAACCTATGACGAAATCATGAATCGACAGGGGATGGCCAGAGATTATTTCAGTCAACACATGAGTGACATGAGCGACGAAAATAAAGAAGAACCCTCGTGAGTAAATTTCGAGTTATATCTACACTTTCTACCGCCAATAAGTAGCTGAAAAGCGAAAAGTTGCAAACATAACCGAGCTAATTTCATTGTGGGCAACCACCATGTGGCGCGCACTACTTTTAGAGATAGCTCTTATTCAAAATTTATGATTTTTGGTAACGTAATTTTTGTAGTACGTTAAATATCAAAGTTGAGAGATTTCCTATTGCATCCCAAGGAAAAGTCTCGGGTGAAGATGAGGCAAAACTTATGACTAAAGAGACGCTCAAAGAAGGAAACGTATGTGCTCTTTAATATACGAGGGAAATCATTTTCCTCGTGATAATGTTATTGCGTATTTCCAGATATCCGTATCGCAATACAAACAATTTTTTCAAGCCTACGGTAGAACATGGTATGCGATCTTTGCAGTAGCAATCACCGGTGCTGTCGTCTTTAATATCGCGTCCGTGTACTGGCTGTCTCTATGGTGCGCGGACTCCAAGGAAGATTTTAAAGCGAACCCGGACTTAAAGGCAACCCGTATAGCGGTCTTAGTCGTTCTAGGTCTAGGCCAAGCCATTACGGGATTTTACATTGTATTCGTTAACGTCTTTTGTTGTCTACGAGCGGCCAACTGTCTACACGCGAAAATGCTCGAGAGCGTATTTCGTTCTCCCATGTCCTTCTTCGACACGACCCCCCTTGGAAGGATACTCAATCGTTTCTCCCAAGACATCGATGCCCTCGATCAGCAATTACCTCGATTGTTAAGAGTAACCAATGTCGGATTGATATATTTAGTTGTTTACACGATAGCAGTTGCAATATATTTACCGTTATTCATAATTCCTTGCATTGTTGTTGTCATTGGATACCTTTTACTTCAGGTAGGAACTCGATTTTAGTCTCCTGTCACAAGTAAATATTCAGTGTAACTCTCAATTGCTAATTGTCGCGGTTAAACACAGAATCTGAGCGGTAGCAGCTTTTGATCTTTAATAATCTGGGAGTTGGTTTTATTGGAGCTCTTCACATGAGACTATGGAAAAATAGAGAACACACCAATACAAGGGCAAAAATTATTTTACATTACTCCGTGTGGTTTCCAATGTGCTAAGGTTGTACAGCACCAAACAACGATCTAAGGATATACGGTATCTCGCATACACTATGAAGTTCCGAAGAGTGAAATCTCTGCCCAAATCAATACAAGCAAAATACAGTGACCGCAACACTATAAGGTCCCATTTCTAGTTTAGCATACATTTTTTCTCTTTCCAAAAATCGTAGAAAATCAACACAATCAGAAATAAACCCTTGAAGTAACTAATTTCAAAATTTCTTTGCCAAAAAACTAAATCCATCAACTTACTAGCCTATAGAAGGTGTACCTGATGTCTATGTAATTCCACCGTATCGAATCACCTCTCAGTGAGGGAAGGCTTTCGTATACGTATAAGAAAACTAGTTCTGGTCTGAGACTGGTGGAAGTCAGGGACAATATTTATACTCATACGGGACTATAAAAATGCGAAATATTCATTTCTATGAAGAGTTTAAAAATTATAAAAACCGTTTTTACCTGATATATACTACATCGTTGATTTTGGGTCGCCACTCACTCTTCTTGTCACGACTTCTAAGGGACAGATATTATTTATTCTAACCGTTTCATATAACAACGAAGTTATGGTAAAAATGTGAGCCGAAATAAAAAGTAAAGAAAATTTGTTAAGATAATGAAGTTGACGCCCCTGATAAGAATCGACAGTTTTTAGCTGTGACATGTGAAATTAATCGGCATGGCGTAATATTACCGCTTTAATAGTTGATGCTGTCATGACATGTGATATTGTCATGACGTAATGTTACCGCTTTAATAAATGGTGGTGTTATATGGAACGGTTAGAATAAATAATATCTGTCCCTTAGAAGCCGTGACAAGAACAGTGAGTGGCGACCCAAAATCAACGATGTAGTATATATATCAGGTTTTTTCCGTTGGTAAAAACTTTTTTTTTATAATATGTATCCCTTCCTCGAAAGGCTTGGTCTTACTGATAATAAAATATGAAATGATTAATTTCAAACGGAATGGATATTTATGAGTCCCTTCCATGATAGGCTTGGTCTTACTGATAATGAAACGAATCGGAGAACGACGGAGACACGTGCATTTTAACTGAAAGAAAGTCCAAGTCTCAATAAACGAATCGGGGATACGTGCATTTTAACCTCAGTGCCTTGGAGTTACGAGAATTTTGAACTCGAACATGTCGATAAAAGAGATACGTGCATTATAACCTCAGTGCCTTGGAGTTACGAGAATTTTGAACTCGACCATGTCGATAAAAGAGATACGTGCATTTTAACCTCAGTACCTTGGATTTACGAGAATTTTGAACTCGAGTACGTCGTTAAAAGATCCCCCACCATGATAAACGCTAGATAGACCAACAATGCGGAAAAACTTACGCTCGTCGCTAATTTTAACAGCAGAAGGCTTAATAACGCATTGCCGTTTATTCGCGTGAAGCCGTAGGGTTGCCATTTCTGCATCTCAAAAATACCTACGGTGAAAGGTCCTGTTTGCGGCATGAGGGTTAAAAACCAATTGGCGTTTATTCGCTTGAAACCATAGGCCTGCCATTTCTGACGACAAAATCCAATAAAGCTTTAATTATTATTATTATTATTAAAATATCTACTCTCCCATTTTAAAAATTTGCTCGAACGACCCGTATTTATCAGCCAATCTGTCGACTGGCTTAAATAATTTTACACTTCTACACACTCTTGTAACATACGTTTCACGACTCCTTATGGAACCCGAGCTTTATATTGAACTTGAAAACCGTCCTCATGCCACGATTTTTGAACTTTAAAAGCGATCACTTTTACCAGTCCCCTTTTCGATCGTAATATCCGTCCAATCTCGTGCACTGCCTTTGTACGTTCACACTAACTAAATAACTATATAACATAGCCACACGGAGTAAAAAGGGGCAATATTATAAAGTAACAGATATTTTATAAGACATTTTTAGAAAGTATTATTGAGCGTAGAAAAACCTTGAAAGCGATGGGAAAGAGACCTCCAAGACTGTCCTTGCCGATACTTCCCCCGCGAATTAAGAATAACTGCAAATCTTTTATCTCTTAAAATGTTTTGACCCTAAATTATTGTTCTGAAAAATGTTGTAGAAGGCACGAACATCTTTCACTCGAAGGTGGGAGATCACTTTACAATATAACATTGAAACTGAAAATGTTTACAATGTCTTTGGCAGCGTTTCTTGATGTCGAGCAATCGTCAATTCAAACGGATAACCAGCTTGAGAAATTCCTTCTTGTTTTCGCACGTGGGAGGATCGGTGGCTGGAAGCACTGTCGTTAGAGCGTGTGACGCCGGACAGAACTTCGAAGGACAATTCCTGAAACTGATCGACGAATGCACTGCCGCTAACTACATGATGAACATGGCGCAAAGGTATTTTTATGATGCCGTCATTTTTCAATTGCGTCAATAAAGCCTGGTTTCTATTTTGAGCTACTTTTTTTCGATTTTTTACCATTGGGTTGAAAGGAGCTGTGGATGCAAAGCAAAGCGGGCATTTCCAATTCAATAAAATGCAATTTTTGTTCCAGATGGCTGACAGTACGCTATAATATCTTGGGCAATTGCTTGATGTTTTGCATCGCAATTTTCATCATTTTGAGCAGAGAGACTCTATCAGCTGATTTTGTAGGGTTGATCTTGGCTAATGCCGATCGGGTAAGTGAAGACGAAGCCAGTAAGTCAAAATCTCCGCTGGTTTTTCTTTATATCTTGGTACTAGAGTGATAGTGATACGTTGCTAAAGTGGCACGATAAAAAAGAACCAATACATAGTTAATGAATTAACAAAGAGTATCTAGAAATGGAATTGTAGGCGGGGTATAGAATGGGAGATTGATATACCGAAACGAAACAATATATCACTTTATTCAAGTTTAGCGACGATGTAATTTCAGCTTGGGTACACCTAATGCCGACCAAGTATTTTTTTTTTCATAAAGAATAGAAGCAAGTATGGCACACATTTGGTCCATTTACAAGAAAACGTTTAACTATCATTTTATGACATGGCATTGACAAGCTTTTTACCTCTCGGAGTGAGGATGACGACACTGGACGTGTAATACCTACTGGAAAGGGGGTAGGAAATTGGGGAAACGGGTATGACCCTCCTTGATCGACGCTAATTGTTTAATACCATTATCCTTACATTAAAATAGTTTATTTTTCGATAATTTATCCTGAATCTTTAGAGTAACTTGTGCAGTCTTTAATGTCTCGTGGAACGATTATTTATTTTCTACAAATTATGTACTAATTTAATATTTTGAAATTACAGCTTCTGCAATATCTGAAAAATTTTATCTCTGGCTTTACGGGTTTGGAATCAAATGTCGTCTCTATAGAAAGAGTTGACGAATATTCTCGTTTGGAGTCCGAGGCCGAGTGGGAGAAACCAGAATCTCAACCCCCAGCTGACTGGCCTCAACGTGGACAAATCACATTCCAGGAGTACAGTACCAAATACCGAGAAGGATTGGACTTGGTCTTGAAGGACATCAATGTCAGGATCGAGGCCGGAGAGAAGGTGGGCGTGGTGGGGCGGACAGGCGCCGGAAAGTCGTCGCTGACGCTGGCACTCTTTCGTCTCATCGAAGGGGTACGCGGTCCGATCGTCATAGACGGAGTGGAGGTGGAGGGATTGGGCTTGTCCGATTTGAGGTCGCGGCTGACCATCATCCCCCAAGAGCCCGTCCTCTTCTCGGGCACGCTCAGACTAAACCTGGATCCTTTTGGACAAAAAGACGACCATCGACTGTGGGCCGCCCTGGAACACTCTCATCTGAAGTCCTTCGTGGCGTCACTCGAGCAGGGACTGGATCACCCCGTGGCCGAAGGGGGTAACAACCTGAGCGTTGGCCAGCGTCAGTTGGTCTGCTTGGCTCGCGCCTTGTTGAGGAACACCAAGATCCTAATTTTGGACGAAGCGACGGCCTCGGTCGACATGGACACCGACGATCTCATTCAAGAGACCATCAAGAAGGAATTCGCCAACTCTACCATCATCACCATCGCACACAGAATAAACACCATCTTGGACTACGACAAGTTAGTTTAGAAACCTATTAAAGCGACATAAAATGATGGGGCTAATTTGTTGTCACTTAACTCACCATAGGGTGATGGTTCTGGATCAAGGCCGAATTGTGGAATTCGACTCTCCAGATGCCCTCTTGAAGAATGAAGAATCAATGTTCTACGATTTGGCCAAAGATGCCAACCTAATCTAGATCACCTTTAAGTTAAGCACCAGTTGTTACGCGTTGTTCGTTAAGAGTAATAAGCTTTTTTTAATAGAGCGGGTTAAGTTATCTATACTCCTCGGATCAGTAATTTCTCAAAGCGTCATTAAATGATACAGTAAATAATCAATGATACAGTACTAAATCGTAAAAGACCCCCCATTCTTCCTCGCTATCGCTAGCACATAATTCCCATCTTATAGCGAGCCATGTGATGTGCCCGAGATTGTCTCAATGTGACATTTTTTTAATCGTGAGAAGCCCTGGCCGTAAAAAATAATTTTAGTTTGCTCAATGTATTAACCATCCCCAGATATTTGAATTAATAAAATTCCTGAAGTCCCTACTAATGTTTTGGTATTTATATTGCCTAACCATTTCTTCAACAAACCTTAGCACAAAAACAAAAATCTTCAAGGTAAAGTCTCACAAAGCGGCCGGCGAAAATCGGGACACTATTGGGGATAATAATTTTACACGTTTTGAACTGTCACGATCAATAGGTCAAGTTGTAAGTCCTTCGGAGTTGGAGGGTATTTAACAATATCGCCGATTATTATTAACTTTTCTGTTATCCCTTAAATTTATCTTTCATCTTCCACATTTTATTTCAAATATCCTAGCGATTGTGTATTAACGAAGGGATAATTTATTATATTAATATAACATCAATGAATGGTTATTTTAATCCCATATATTTCATCGCAAAAATTAACGCTTGCCAAAAGGAGGGATAAAAGCGTTGAAAGCGAGAAGCCTGGAATTTTATTTTCGATGCTGAACACTCGCGTTTACCAAGGTCTGCGGTACAGAGGATTGTACTTCCTCTACGCACATTCACTGTTTATTCCAAAAAGGTGAAAACACCATCAACTGCTTCGAAAACGGAGAATTATAGAAACTTTCTAATGAAATGAAAAAATCTTGTTGGAACTAATTTTAAAAGTGAACCATTAACTTTTGAGGTCTGACCCATAATCAGCAGTGGACACGTGACAAGCCCCTCCCCCCGATGGATTAACGTAGATATGGTGTCCCCAAAAGCTCACATGGGCAAGAAATCAGTTACCTCCGATAAGATCAGTTGTTTAATCCAGCACTGATTATCTGCAATTGAGATCCACAGTCTTGGATTCGATTTTAGAAGAGCTATATTTTTTTAGAGCCTTGACATGGTTATCTTCTTTGTAATTTGAGATTGAGACCTATCGTATTTTTCGTAAAAATGAAGCGAATTCTTCTTTTAATTCACTATCTTTACAAGGATAAATTGTAAAAATTTTACTCGTTAAGTTCAACAAATATAGTTTGTAATCAGCTATCCAAAGATTATTATATAATCTTCCCTAGAAATAAGGGCAAAATGTAAAATTTGGAAAAGAACGATTTTATCTCCTGAGGTCTGGTATTCTGTTATTCAGCTACAATGTAGATGAATTCGTACTGAAATCCACTTGTGTTTAACGATCAAGGTCTGAATGTACAGTTTTATGCCATGAACGCTACGGTTTATTGGAAAACGTTGAAAGGTTTATAGTTAGTAGCGAGATAACTTAACAGCGACTGGCCTGTTAAAAATTGCTTATTTTTAGCAAAGATTTTAGTGCTAATCATCTTAAAATGGGTTCCTTCGTTTTGGATAACTTTTGTGAATCTCCATTTTGGGTATGTTTTTCTTTTAATTTTTTTGACAACATTTTCAATAAATTGATAAATTTAATTTCCACCAAACTAAGCCCAGCTTGTCTTAGGTAATACAGTGGTAGTATACGCTAGTATATCAGTTATGTTGAGCCGAGAGCAATAAATTTTATAAAAAGTATATCAAATTAGTATCGAAAGTCAATTAAATATATTGGGTTCACAGTGTGATTAATGTTACGTGCAGCTACTTTATCATGACAGAAGTGACACAAAGACTACGATATAATCAGCTGCTATCTCCATAATTCGTATTAGTTATATTACTTTATTAAGAGTAAAAATCTAAAAACCACTTTAATTACACAATAAAACTTTAACATCAACGTTTTAAAACGCTTGACGACGACTAGTTTCACCTCACTTCGAAGCCGTTTACTTAAGTGTTTAACTATTTTTAATAGGACACCAATTTGACATGGTTCACGGATGATCCTGATTTTACTCCATGTTTTCAAAAGACCATCTTGGTCTGGGTGCCATGCGCGATACTCTGGGTCTTCCTTCCATTGGAAATCGCGCTGATCACCAAGTCGGAGCGGCAAAGCGTCCGTTATTCTCAACTTACCATTACGAAAAGTGTAAGTACTTATTGAGAGGGGATCATCGTTGTTATGGCACAAAATGCGCTGTACAGGATGACCTCCTTCTTGGCACTGATTACTTCTCTTGCGGAAATTATTTTAAAGCCGAATGTCCGAAAAGTTCCTAAAACCCCTATTTTCTTCTGCTAAAACTATTTTTTCGTGCGTTTTCAGCTTCTGGTTTTGTTACTGGCCGCTATTAGCGTCTTGAAATTTGGTAAACAAATATACTTTGGAGATTTTCAAGTCGTGGACAATTTGGCAGTCGTCCTTCAATTTGGATCTTACGTAAGACAATTTAAAATAATCCATCACGTTTTGATGAATTAAATTGGATCTTATTTGTTGCAGATCTTGGCGTTATTCCTCATAATTTACGGCAGAGGAGGTGGCACGGCGTTGTCAGGAATCCTGACATGCTTTTGGTTCCTTTTCACACTAACGCACACTATCACGCTGAGATCCACCATCATGAAATACTATTTACAAGTAAGCCAAGGTTTTATTTCCATATTATTGCAGCAATACATAAACGTGACATGTTTCAGAACGACAGAGATGACTATTTCGGGTTGGTAATTGAGTGTGTAACTTACCCTTTGGTAGTAATTACCCTCGTATTACACACACTGAGTGACACCTCTCCGCATTACGAAAAACATGGGTACGCAATCGAAGTCAAAATGGTAATACTCCATGAATTTTTTATTATGAGGTTTTTATGAAGTATAAGTTCGACACTGATCACCAGGAGTTCTAGTTGTTTTCCACTTCTCGGTTTTCGTCCCCAATTTAGTTCTCAGAATGAATGGATATGCGTAAATACTAAGGTATCATGGATTCCCAAATCGGCCTAAATGCAGGCCACCAAATACGCCTTTTACCCACGGATGTGAGACGTTTGTAAATAGTCGCGTAGGGAAAAATAACTATATCTTTTCGGAAATTTGGACCATCTGCAGAGAGAAAAGAAAACCAAATTCCATCTCACTCACATGGTTGAGATTCATATTTTTTCTCTACTGATTGGGTACCTAAGCGAAATTTCTTGAAGGAATTCGTAATAGTTAATTATTTTACATGTCCATTCTTTCGGCAAGGTTTTAGTGTCATATTTATGGACAGAAATGCATACAGCTACTAGGAATCATTGTGCCCCCATATATCCCGTGTTAATTTGTACGCGGGTTTTGTGGGCAAGGCTCGAGTACTCAGTCACGCCTCATAATTTTGACGTCTTTCTAACAGTGCTACTTTCTTGGTTAGTAGCAACGCTAGGTTCAACGCGCACATTATTCGCAATGCAAAATTCCTCATGCATAATGATAGTATAGCTCTTCCCGAATAATCCGCCTAGAACCGTGAGAAAAAAATTCAACATTTGACTCCTAAAAGCTTTATGTATGCCTGTTATGGAACACATGCACTTAAATTTGCTATTAAAATTCCTCAACAAAGAGATAGTTATTTTCTACTTATTTGATAAAGAAATCAATGGAAGATGGCGCATCGTTTTGTTCACGTCTGGTTCATTCATGGCTTACCAGGTAAATCTCTTCCCGTTCTAATGTATTGTCCTTACTTGAAGAAGTCGTTACAGCACAGCTAATTGA
Source organism: Phalangium opilio (assembly GCA_019434445.1). Classification (NCBI taxonomy): domain Eukaryota; kingdom Metazoa; phylum Arthropoda; class Arachnida; order Opiliones; family Phalangiidae; genus Phalangium; species Phalangium opilio. The sequence continues at coordinate 101,424 of JAEQBA010001806.1, forward strand.
ATTTTAATTCTAACTTTAAAGTTTTTCTTGTAATATTTTATAATATTATAGCGCCCTGTGGAAAGGTTGGAAGAAAAGCCTGGAGCCATCGGATGTGTACGATTTGAATGACGCTGAGCAAGCCCTGACTGTCTCGCGCATTTTCGAAAAACACTGGAAACCCAAAAATGACGGCGATGAAATGGAAATGAAAAGATTTTCAGAAGAACGAAACAGAATCAAAAATCAAAGCAAACCCATCGCTTGGCCCTTGTTGAAGACAATCGGGCCTTGCCTAATTGCTGGATTGGTCTTTCAAGTTCTGTCCGACGTAATATCATTCGGCCCTGCCATCTTGACAGGGTAAATACTTTTATTTTTTCATCTATACAAGAAATTACAATACATTCTAAGTGATTATTTTTTGGAAATCAATAACATGAGATTAATTACAAATAAATGAACGAGATTGTACATGGGTTCACTTTAAAGCGTGAAATTTAGTTCCTTTGTTGCTCTTAGTTGGTTCTTAGCTTGTCCAATCACACGAGCAATGTCATTTTCTGTTTCTGTGGGTCAGTTATGTTAAAATGAATGTTTTCATTCTTCTGAATGCTCTTTAAAACTGATTCCAAGTGGTTGGCCACGCTGAAATGAATTTACTAAATTTTGGAACCAAGTTAGCCAGTTTATTCACCTATGTTTTCAGTTCCATCATTGATTACTCTTCGAGCGAAGAACCTTTGTGGAAGGGGATTTTCTACGTTTGCCTTTACGGTTTGGCCAGTTTCGCGCTATCTTTGTTGCAAGAAGGCAGCGCCATTTTCCACACCAAACTGGGACTGAGACTCAAATCCGCCATCATGCACGTTCTGTACAAAAAAGTAAGTTAGGGTTATCGTGATAGTGGGACGCTAGTTTATTAATGAGATTCGTCGAAGCAGACATTTCGCTTGACGAGCAGCGATCGGCGTGACCTGACAATGGGCGAAATACTCAACACGATGTACGTGGACACGAACAGATTCCAAATTCTGTCGCCGCAACTGGGCCTCTTGTGGTCGGTCCCGGTTCAATTAGTACTGTGTTTCGCCTTCATGTATCAAGAAATGGGCTACTCAGCCTTTGCTGGCATCGTACCTATTGTCGTTTTAGTGCCTCTGAATTATATCAGCACAAAGAAGTACAAAAAATTGCAGGTAAATGTTATCCAGAAGACCGTAATCGTAGCCATACGCATAAATTAATAAAAATGTCCACTGGAACGCATCAATGATAGGCCTTTCAAAAAGTTCGAATTAAAAGAATGTAGCATGGGACCGAGACATTCTTCTGTTCCGTTCCGCGTCCTGTAACGCTTCCCTTGTAGAAATTAACTTATAAAATCGTCTTTAACATTCAGAGACAAAAAAAACCCTCGATGCTCCAAGATATTATGAAGCTCTTTAAGTTTAAAGTTTAATCATCCTTTATTTAGATTGAAAGGCTTTACAAAATTAGGTAATTTACGAGCACTCGAATAAACAAACTCCTCAAAATCGGCTCGAGTAAACTAGGAGAAATGGGATCGAAGGGGGCTAATTTGGTTTCTAATGTCATGTGAGTGATTGTTGTAATATTGATTTCTATTTTACCCTCTCTCCAACGGTTTACGGTTTTCAGTCTAAAAAGCTCGAACAACTTCTCTCTCCCAAGGTTTCTTGTAAATACCTAGGTTCTTTGAACACGCGAGCTAAGCTATACGACAGTTCACCTGATTCACTTTATTGCGGCGAATGTTAACTTTTACTACACTATCACCACCGAATGGTTTCTTTAATTATCTCATTCATTAGGTTGAATTGATGAAGCTGAAGGACAAGAGGATGAAAATGATGAGTGAAATCTTGAACGGAATTCGCGTCTTGAAGTTGTACGCCTGGGAAAAGTCATTCAACATAATCGTTCTTGAAATCAGGAAAAAAGAAATTGCACTCATGAAGAGACAAGCCTTCTTCCAAGGAACAAACCTATTTATAGCTGCTCTCATACCGTTTTTGGTACGAACGTAAACAATTTACATGAAGTGGAATATTACTATCGATGATTTTGGGCTCGTATAGCTGTAGAGATTTCAACTCCCTAGATAGCGAATTCCATTGGTTTGCCCTGAAACATTTTTATGTTCCATTTCAAATCGAGATCGCCTCTCCCTCTTGGTCCGCGTACCGCTCGGAGTCGATCTGTATTAAAATACAGATCAGTGAATCAGCATAGACATAGCCGGAAAAAAAACCTAATGTTAAAATCACGAGCGATGTCAGAACAATGCAATGGAATTCGACATATCAGTCTCTTCTCCAACTTTCTCACTCGACTCAAAGTGGCAGATGTCCCTGAAATCTCTACGATTGCGCCAGGCTCAAGAAAGACAATAACGCCACATTTTAAACGGTGTTGGCGGTCCTCGTCTCTTTTTGTTAAACTATTCATCTTCAGGACACTCTTTTTTACGTCCATATTGATTTGAAATTCCTTCAGATATTGTTTCTTAATATTCAGATTACGACACCGTGTTTCGCCATGTACGTATTAATCGACGAAGACAACGTTCTCACCGCGAGGAAAGCTTTCGTCTCCTTTCAGTTGTCACGATTATTATCGATTTCAATCTTTGTGTTTCCGGATTTAATAAATACCCTTGTTTTGGTAAGAATGGTGTCAGGGAGGGTGAAAAGACAAATCTATTACTTGCTTCTTCTACTAAATATATTAACTGTTTTCCGATAATCAAAGATTTGAAAATTTGTGAATTTTTGAAAACTCAAATCTATTTGGCGTGTTTTGGTAGGCCTACATAAATTTGAATATTATCAAAAGTATATGCAAAATATGAACAAAATTCGGTTTGCCACCTTAAAAAGCAGTAGACGATTCAAGTCGAGCTCTAGCCCAATCACAGGCAGCTTTAGCTACGCCATTTGAATTTTTTTCATTGTGTTGTTGCTGTTCATTTCATTGGGTAGAGTCAGTGAGTGACGGCGTATTCCACGAAAATTAATTCCGCCACCTTAAAAGGGAGTACGAAATTGGGGACATGGGTATAACCTGGCACACTTTCTCTCGCTTGATCGAGACTTTTGGTTTTAATAAATGTACTTTTGATATATATCATTCGATTGTCATCGTCCTACAGTAAATGAAAGTTTTGAAATTATACTTGGCATAATTAAGGAACGGCAACTACTTTCATGTTTTAGTACAAAACATTTTCCCATGTTCAGGAAGGTATTATTTTCAGAAAAAGAATCGTACAGAATTGTCACTTTGACCTTCCCTTTAGTTGAAACGTTTCAAAAAGAAACGAGATCCACTAAGTATTCTTTACAGACACATGTTTCGATAAGAAGAATTGCAAACTTGTTGAGTCGAAGGGAAACCAAGCGTTACGCGGAGCAGATGCCTAGCGACGCCCCATTTGGTATGTCAATTAAGTAGTAGCTTGAAAAAACGAGATGGGGCGCTTGTTAATTACGGCAGCTATTCCTACGCAATCGGATGAATTTAAGCTCAAAATTAATTGTTGGTCAAAGGTTAATCAGGTTTATTCCCACGGTAGCTTTATCCCGCGGGTCAAAAGGAATTCTGTCTTAGCAAGAACTCCTTTAGAATTTTTCTTTGTAAAATAAGCTAATCAACTTGTCGTTCTAAAACAAAAAAATCTGAAGTAGCTTTTAGATTGTTTCCAGATATTTTTGTTAACATCAATTTATTTCAGCAATTGAGATTCAGAAGGGAATGTTTTGTTGGAACCTGGAAGATCCGGCAGCTGCTTCTCTTTGGGACATCAATTTGAAAGTGTCACGCGGCTCGTTGGTGGCCGTGGTGGGTCCGGTGGGTTGTGGCAAGTCTTCCCTCTTGTCCGCTTTGGTTTCCGAGATGCAGAAGGTGAAGGGGGAGGTGCGAGTGGCCGGGAGAGTGGGATACGTCACTCAACAACCCTGGATCCAGAACGCCTCACTCAGAGAGAACATACTCTTCGTCGACGACATGGACCAGGAAAGATACAACAGCGTCATACGCGCATGCGCCCTCCAACCGGACCTCGACCAACTCCCCGCTGACGACGAAACGGAAATCGGAGAAAGAGTAAGTAATATTGAAACCAGGAATACATAGTTTTACTTGGAATCTTTAACACACCATTTAACCCACAACACGTCACCTTTTCTACTGCTTCTGATTAACTTCACTGCCATTTTATGACGGTTGGGTTTTAAGAAACAGGTTGGCTCCTTAAATACGTTTAGAAATAAAAATAAGGTGCGCGCTTAATAAAATGGGGAAATCCGCGGGGGATTCATTGTGCAATATTAAATTTCATATGAAGTAACACTTTAGCAGTGTTTCATATTTACACTTTCCAGTCCTTCGATTCGCTAATAATCATAATAGGCGTCAAGCTCGCGCTCACTTAACATAGGACAGTAGATCTTATCGAAAACATTCCGAATGTCTTTTGTAGAAATAGACTGAAAAACCAAATAGTTTGTCGTTGCTACGTTTTATTCATAGTTCCATAGATAGCTGCGTCCGTCAGTAATGTGTTCGTTAAACTTGATAGGGTATCAACTTGAGTGGTGGTCAGAAGCAAAGGGTCAACGTTGCCAGAGCAATTTATCGCAATGACGATGTTTACCTCTTCGATGACCCGTTGGGGGCGGTTGACTCGCACGTAGCCAAACATCTATTCAACGAAGTCATCGGACCAAAAGGATTTCTTCGAATGAAAGTAAATAAGGCTACTCTTGTATTTTCTGTGAAAGCGCTAAGCGATCATTAATCAAAATGTGACGTGTCGTTTCGTTTAAATTCCGATAGTAGTTGATAAAAGTAATCTCGCGCCTTTGAAAGCTTCTGTTTCGCTGTTCCTTGCCCACTTGACAAATATCAATACTATCTCTTACAGACGAGAGTTTTGGTGACGCACAATTTGAGCTTCATCCGAGAAGTGGACGAGATCTTCTTCATGAACGAGGGACGAATCATCGAGAGGGGAACCTATGACGAAATCATGAGTCGTCAGGGAATGGCCAGAGATTATTTCAGTCAACACATGAGTGACATGAGCGACGAGAATAAAGAAGAACAATCGTGAGTAGATTTGTATCTATGTCTACACGTCCTACCGCCAATAAGTAGCAGAAAAGTCATAGAAATTGATCATGTACTGTACAAAGTAACTGGGCGAGGTTTTTTTTGGTAATCGCCGTTTGGATTGTAGTCTTTGTAGAGAAAGTCTTTGCTAATCCATGAAATTTTGTTACCCAATCCTTTTAGTACTTTTGATATCAAAGTTGAGAGATCTCATCTTGCATGCCAAGGAAAAGTCTCGGATGAAGGTGAAGCAAAACTCGTGACTAAAGAGACGCTCAAAATAGGAAATGTATGTGGAGTTTGAACTTTCTTGAGAACTCAAACTCTCTCCACACATTTCCCCTCTTGACAATATTTTTTGGGCATTTTCAGGTATCCGTATCACACTACAAACAATATTTTAAAGCCTATGGTACAATATGGTGTGCAATCTACGAAGTTGTAATCGCCAGCGGTGTAGTCCTAGTTTTCGTGTCAACGTACTGGCTTTCTCTGTGGTGCGCGGACTCCAAGGAAGATTTTAAAGCGAACCCAGACTTAAAAGTAATCCGTATAGCGGTCTTAGCCGTTCTTGGTCTAAGTCTATCCACTTTGGGATATCCGAACGTAATCATAAGCGCATATCGCTGCCTACGAGCGGCAAACTGTCTACATGGAAAAATGCTCGAGAGCGTATCTCGTTCACCCATGTCCTTCTTCGACACGACCCCTGTTGGAAGGATACTCAATCGTTTCTCCCAAGATATCGACACCCTCGACCAGCAATTACCCGCAGCGTTAATGCTAACCAATTGGGGGTTCATGAGTTTATTTGTTTTCACGATAGGAACTGCAATATATTTACCATTATTCATAATTCCCTGCATTATGGTTGTCGTTGGATACCTTTTACTACAGGTATGAAATTATTCAGTATCAATCTCAATTGTGGTGAAATACGGAATTCGTATCGAGTGAGGGATAGTCTTTTTCATCCTTAATAATTCAAAAGTTTAAGAGACTACTGAAGATTAAAGAGACAAACAAGATTAATATCGATATTTCTTAAGTTAAAAGACATTTTATAGGAATTTCTCTTAAATAGTATTATTAGTCTGTAAAGTGGTCGGCGGACCGTTGATTTTTTTTTTCAAGAAGTTGTTTTAGACGTCACAACCCAACGAAATTTTTTCCTTCTTTCCGGGAAGTGTTAAGGCATTTTCCTATTTTTGTGTCATTCAGTCTTATCCGGCAGGTGATACAATTGTGCCAATCACAGCGTCTTTGCTATTGCTACGGTCAATGTTTCTAGTAAACGCAGTGGGGACCGTCTCGGACTATCGGGAGTGTGGCATTGGGGAAACGCCGGAGAGAGGCAGCTCAAAACCATACGCAAGAGAGATAACTGGATGTGAGGAACCGCTTTACAACCATGAAATAATTCCTCTTTGACGCGTTTTACATCAGATGCTGACGTCTGATTGGGGGGGGGGTAGTGTGTTTTAATCAATGGTCCTCAGACCTCTTTACAGTCCCTTTGAGCGACGGGAGCGAGAGTTTACCTCCACGACTGTCCTATCTGAAACTTCTCAATGAAGCACTATTCCCGCGAAACTAAAATAACCCTACAAATCTTTGAAATATTAAACCGCTTCAAGTGTTTCATCACTAATGCATTTCAATGCAAAATGTTGTAGAAGGCACGCACAACTCACAAGCGTGCACTCCTGGCTGGAATCAGTTTATAATAACGCGTTTAAAGTGAAGATTATGCTATGTCTTTTGTAGCGTTTCTTGATGTCGAGCAATCGTCAATTCAAGCGTATAACAAGCATGAGGAATTCCTTCTTGTTTTCGCACGTGGGAGGATCAGTGGCTGGCAGCACTGTCATTAGGGCTTGTGACGCCGGACAGAACTTCGAAGGACACTTTTTAAAACTGATAGACGAATGCACTGCCGCTAACTACATGATGAACATGGCACAAAGGTAATTTTGTAATTGCATCATTAAAGCCTGGTTTCAATTGCTTTTCATTTTGGAACGACAGCTTTATAAGCATATAAACTACATTTTTACCTTTTGGGGTGAAAAGCGCTGTGGATGCAAAAGCTTCTCATTTTTTCAATTCAATAAAATGCAATTTCTTTCCAGATGGCTGACAGTACGCTACAATATCTTGGGCAATTGCTTGATGTTTTGCACCGCATTTTTCATAATCTTCAGCAAAGGGACTCTGTCAGCTGATCTTGTGGGATTGATCTTGGTTAATGCCGATCGGGTAAGCGCTGCTAATGAAGACAAAGCCAGTAAACTAAATTCTTTTCCACTAGCTAAAATGTCTGCTGGTTTTTGCGTTTAACTCTTGGTAGAAGTGGGATAGTGAAACGTCGCTAAAGGGGGACTATACAAAAAGTTCGAACAGTTACTGAATTAACAAAGAGTAACTGTAGATGGAACAATATGCAGGGACTGAATTGGGTATTTGTATAGTGGAACAAAGCAAAATATCACCGTGATTAAGTTAAGCGACGATATAATTTTAGGTTAGATACACTTAATTCGTGTATGCTTTTTTTCGTAAAGAATAGGAGCTTGTTTGACCGCCATTCTGGTGCGTTTTCAAGAAAAGGTTTTGTTGTCGATTCATGACGTGTTATTGACAAGTTTTGTTACTTCTCCGGAGACAATGACGTCATGGAGGGGTCTAAAAATTGACGAGTAATACTTCCAGGAAAGGGGTTAGGAAATTGTGGAAACTGGCATGATCGAGGCTTTTTGTTTTAATATATACACTTTTGAAGATTATTCTTACATTCAAGTCGTTATCAGGTCTTATCTATGAAAGAAATTTCATTCTTTAATTCGCTAATAGTATTTCGAAAAGCAAGTGCGCAGGCTTGTCTTTCACGTGAAACTAATATTTATTTTCTACAATTTAATTTATTTATCTCACAGCTTCTACTGACGATTAAATCATTTATCGCTTCTGCTACGGGTTTGGAATCAAATGTCGTCTCCATAGAAAGAGTTGACGAATACTGTCGTTTGGAGGCCGAGGCCGATTGGGAGAAACCAGAATGCCAACCTCCAGCTGACTGGCCTCAACGAGGACAAATCACATTCCAGGATTACAGCACCAGATACCGAGAAGGATTGGATTTGGTCTTAGAGGACATCAATGTCAAGATCGAAGCTGGAGAGAAGGTGGGCGTGGTGGGGCGGACAGGAGCGGGAAAGTCGTCGCTGACGCTGGCGCTCTTCCGTCTCATCGAGGGGGTGCGCGGTCAGATCGTCATAGACGGAGTGGAGGTGGAGCGATTGGGCTTGTCCGATTTGCGTTCGCGACTGACCATCATCCCCCAAGAGCCCGTCCTCTTCTCGGGCACGCTCAGACTCAACCTGGATCCTTTCGGACAAAAAGATGACCAGCAACTGTGGGCCGCTCTTGAAAACTCGCACCTGAAGTCCTTCGTGGCATCTCTCGAGAAGGGACTGGATCACCCCGTGGCCGAGGGAGGTAACAACCTGAGCGTCGGTCAGCGTCAGTTGGTCTGCTTGGCTCGCGCCTTGTTGAGGAACACCAAGATCCTGATCTTGGACGAAGCGACTGCCTCGGTCGACATGGACACTGACGATCTCATTCAAGAGACCATCAAGAAGGAATTCGCCAACTCTACCATTATTACCATCGCGCACAGAATAAACACCATCTTAGACTACGACAAGTAAGTTTGCCTACCTATTAAACCGGCTTAAATGATGGGGCTAATTTGTTGTCACTTAACTCTTCATAGGGTGATAGTTCTGGATCAGGGCCGTATTACGGAATTCGACTCTCCAGATGCCCTCTTGAAGAATGAACAATCAATGTTTTACGATTTGGCCAAAGATGCCAACATAATCTAAATCACCTTTATATTAAGCACCAAATGTTATGTATAGTTCGTTAAGAGCCTTAGGAATAATCTTTATCATTTATTTTTTTCTAATAGAGCGGGTTAAAATATCTTTACTCCTTGGATCAGTGGTTACTCAAGCGTCATTAAATGATACGTTTATTTAAAGTCATTGAGAGACTAAACCACTTCTTTTGAAATTTTACATTCCATTAAACTTTAAATTATGGTAGCTTCGAGTGACGGCGATAGTACATGCCTTGGAAAGACGTCCTTCGAAAGGGAGTTGATGGAGTTAAACATCCTCTTTCAAAGTGTATTGAAATTTAATACCAAGAACGTTTTTGCTGATCGTTCATGAATTGTAAAGGCGTTATTATTTGGTCATTTTCGGTTTTGCAAGAATGTCCGGGATACCAAAGGCTTGGTTGCTCCACCATTGCCGTCACAGGGGCTTTTACCATGCGAAGTAGCAAAGAAATTCCATTTTGCTCTGAAATGGTGGGAAACGAATTTTGACGATTTTTTAAATTTTTTACTCCGAAGCAGCTCCATCTCTAAAGTAGGGCAGATGTGTGCCGTGTCATAAAATGAACTTTATGTAAGATATAAAGGACTTAAAGGGGCTTGCCAACCCCTTCCCTTCTTACCCACCCGCTATGAGGAAGATTGTCGCATTTAATAATATCACCTCTGCTATCCCTTAAATTTTCTTTCATCTTCCATATTTTATTTTCAAATATCCTAGCGATCGTGTATTATCAAAGGACTGATTTATTATATTAATTTAGCATCAACGAATAATTATTTTAGTCCCATATATTTCATCGCATAAATTAACGCTTGGCAAAATGAGGGATAAAAGCGTTGAAAGCGAGAAGCCTGGAATTTTATTTTGGATGCTGAACACTCGTGTTTCCCAAGGCCTTTGACGAAAGAACATTAGTTTGACTTGATTTGAATTGAATATAAGAATTATTATATATTTCTCCAGAAGAAAAATTGAGAGAATGTGACGGAAAGTTGTTAAATTTGGGTATATAGATTTGATTGTTGTTGTGATGGTGGATTAAAAGTAAATAAACTTTAAATCTTCACTTTAGTGTCGACTGAATAGAAAAAAAATTGGGGAAAGAAATATATGGAATGGAGAGGTTTATTTCAATGTTTATCGGTAGTGTGTGTATTATTATTATTATTATTGAGCGAGCATCAACGTTGTATGTATTGTGGGGTCTTGGATCGCTCTCATTATTGATATAATAATGAAATAAGTGTATTTGTCGTAAGGTATATAATATGTATATTTGACAGTTTATAATCAATTGTGTAAAAAGAAATTTATACAGCGTTATATATGAAATATGTAAAAAAAAGTGAAAAGATGAATTATTCGATTTTTGAGATGTGTGAATAAAAGTATTTTATCGCAGTGTAAATTAATCAAGGTGGGAAGGGATAGGGTTGTAAACATTCATGGACTTGAAATAGAAATGAATTTATTATCAATCATTTATCAGGCACAATATTTACTAACAAAATATTGATATCCTTTTTCTTAAGTGTAAGAAAGAAATTCGAATGCGAAGGAAGTTATCAATGAGAAAACCACTCATTTCTGTTAATGATTTATCTTAATATGTTGCAAAGTGAATTCCAGTATGTGACGTTGAAAATATCAACGCAGCGTTGAATGAAATGAAATTAAATATAATATCTACTCTATAAAAAAGAGAGTTTAGGACGTCTGATCCAAGACACGTCAAAGAGAAAACAACCAAGACCCTTCTAATTGATATCTTTTATCGTGATATCGTGATACATTAACGAAACCACCAATTTAGTAGGATAACTGGTGAAGGATATTTGAACTGTCTGATCTAAGATCTCAAGTTTCGTTTCCTTTCTGCTTTGACACCACACTGCAACAACTCCGCTTTTGAATGATACATTGAATTTCGATTTATAACGGAAGACGTTACACAGTGGGTAGCATATCAGTATGCCACGCTGCGAAACCTGGTTCAAATACCGGCGAAGAAAGTGCTGTTTATGTGAAAATCGTGGCGTTTTTAATTGGTACATTGCGTTTTGTTATTGAATTTCAGTTTACCACGGAGGTTATACCGGTGGTGTGGTGTCGCAGTTGGTTGCGTCGTCCACAAGCATTCCGATGACGAAGGTTCGATTCTCGCCGGTGGAAATGAAGTTTATATTAAAATCTGGCCTCTTTTGAATGATGCATTGAAATTCAATTTATAACTGGGGCTGTACAGCAGAAGACGTAGCGCAGTAAGTAGCGTACCAGTAAGACACACCGCAAACACCGGTGATTTATGCTGTTCTATGTGTTTTTTTGTTGTTTTATTGTGTTTTTATGCTGTGTAACATGTGTTTTATGCTGTTTATTGTGTTCTATGCTTTTTAATGTGTTTTATGCTGTTTTCTTTTGTTTAGTGCTGTTTTATTGTGTTCTATGCTTTTTAATGTGTTTTATGCTGTTTTATTGTGTTTTTTGCTGTTTAATGTGTGTATGCTGTTTAATTTGTATTTATGATGTTTAATGTGTATTTATGCTGTTTTATTGTGTTTATGCTGTTTTGATGTGTTTTATGTTGTGTTCTTGTGTTTTTATGTCGTTTATTGTGGTTTATGGTGTTCTTTGCTTTCTATTGTGTTCTTTGCTATTTTCTTTTGTTTCATACTGTCTTATTGTGTTCTTTGCTTTTTTATGGTGTTTTATGCTGTTTTAATGTGTTTTATGTTGTGTTATTTGTTTTATGTCGTTTTATTGTGGGTTATGGTGTTCTTTGCTTTATTATTGTGTTCTTTGCTATTTTATTTTGTTTCATGCTGTCTTATTGTGTCTATGCTTTTTTATTGTGTTTTATGCTGTTTTATTTTTTTTATGCTGTTTTATTTTTATGCTGGTTTTTGTGTTTTATGCTGTTTTATTGTGTTTTATGCTGTTTTACGGATTTTTGCTTTTTTATTGTGTTTTTATGCTCTTTAATGTGTATTTATGCTTTTTTATTGTGTTTTATGCTGTTTTAATGTGTTATGTTGTGTTATTGTGTTTTTATGTCGTTTTATTGTGGTTTATGTTGTTCTTTGCTGTTTTATTGTGTTCTTTGCTATTTTATTTTGATTTATGCTGTCTTATTGTGTTTTATGCTGTTTAATTGTGTTTTATGCTGTTTTATTGTGTTTTTATGCTGTTTTATTGTGTTCTATGCTGTTCCTTTGTGTTTTATGCTGTTTTATTTGTTTTTATAATGTTTAAAACGTGTTTATGTGGTTTATTTTGTATTTATGCTGTTTTATTGTGTTCTATGCTGATTTATTGTGTTCTATGCTGTTTTATTGTGTTCTATGCTGTTCCTTTGTGTTTTATGCTGTTTTATTGTGTTTTTATGCTGTTTAAAAGTGTTTATGTGGTTTATTTTGTATTTATGCTGTTTTATTGTGTTCTATGCTGTTTTATTGTGTTCTATGCTGTTCATTTGTGTTTTATGCTGTTTTATTGTGTTTTTATGCTGTTTAATACGTGTTTATGCGGTTTATTTGTATTTATGATGTTTTATTGTGTTTTATGCAGTTTTATTGTGTTCTTTGCTTTTCTATTTTGTTTTAATGCTGTTTTATTGTGTTTGTATGCTGTTTTATTGTAGTTTAAACTGTTTTATTGTTTTTTTTTACTTTTTTATTGTGTTTTCATGCTGTTTAATGTGTGTTTATGCTGTTTAATGTTTATTTATGTTGTTTTAATGTGTTTTATGTTGTGTTATTGTGTTTTTATGTCGTTTTATTGTGGTTTATGGTGTTCTTTGCTATTTGTTTTGATTTATGCTGTCTTATTGTATTTTTATGCCTGTTTTATTGTGTTTCATGCCTGTTTTATTGTGTTTTATGCTGTTTTATTGTGTTCTATGCTGTTTTATAGTGGTTTTATGCTGTTTTATTGTGTTTCATGCTGTTTTATTGTGTTTCATGCTGTTTTATTGTGTTTGGGCTAAAATATTCTATAAAAGTTATAATAATAGTTAGAAATCTCTGCGTTATTCCACAGTTAAAAAGTATGTTTGATATTCCCTAGCTTTTTCTCACAGAATGGACATTTAGGACTAAGGTTGAACAATCTTGAAGCTAAAACTGGTAGCGTTATATTACCTATAGCTATTTTCCACAGATTACTTCTCAGGATATTAAAGGGGCTGTCCGAACCTTGGGCAAACGACGGTCTTCCTCACAGAACTTATAGCTTTGCATTTGGGTAAAAAGAAGGAGGGGGGAAGGGTCGAACAGCCCCTTTAACTTCTGATATTTGTTACTGAGTTTCAGTTTAAAATTAAATTGCTAATTAAAGCATTCCAAGCATTAAAACTATTGTTAATAATGAACTTTTCTAATTTCAAAGATCAATACAAGCATCTGCTGCATCATGAGCCTATTGACGTTATCTTCCCAGTACCATGCCAGTACCAAGCAGAGGGGACGGGGTCGACGCCATTCAGTGATAAAGGAGGGCTTCTCATATCACACGACGCGAGCAAGCTTCAACGAAGTTTACTTTTTGTTTTTATATCTATAAACTTTGGTTTATACTTCATAAATGTACTATAGAATAAATAAATTGTTCGTCGATTTAATGAATCTCATTTTTATTCCTTTTCATGTCAATTAAGTTACAGGCATATATAGGATTTTAAAATGGATTAGTTAGATTAAAATGGATTGGGAATATGGGTTAATTAGAGGTTCCCGGTAATCACTTTAGCACTGTTAAAGGCAGCGCGTCGAGGGGCTATTCACTAATGAAAATTTTCTTTTAATGCTGATTTTTATTTATGCTTTAAAAAAGGATAGGGATTCATTGGTGATTTAAAATGGATGGGGATTAATGGTTGCGTCTGGATTACGAGTAATCATCGAGGGGCTACTCACTAAAAACTTGTTAGCGATTTTAAACGGGATTGGGATTGTGGGTAACTTAGGGGCTACGTGTTGTTATTATTTTACTAGTTATGAACGAATAATTAAGAATTCACACATTTGACGCTAGGGGCGCTGTATACGTAAATACGTATTTACTGACATCTAAAACATGATAAAATTCTGCAAGACATTCGTGTAAGCAATAGATAGTTCATAAATTGCCGCTAGAGGCGCTGTGTACGTAGTTACGTATTTACTGACATCTAAAAAATGATAAAATTCTGCAAGACATTCGTGTAAGCAATTGATAGTTCATAAATTGCCGCTAGGGGCGCTGTATACGTAGTTACGTATTTACTGACATCTAAAACATGATAAATTATGCTAGACATTCGTGTAAGATATGGATAGTTCATAAATTGCCGCTAGGGGCGCTGTATACGTAGTTACGTATTTACTGACATTTAATACATGAAGAAATTTGCCGCTAGGGGCGCTGTCTATAATATTATATAGGCCTAACGGTGTGTTCTCTTATTTGATGGCGTTTTCCTTTGGGCCAGTTTTCCGTTGCTGCCTCAGGCGGCAAAAAATCCGAATTTGACGCTATGCTGCTACCGGATCAAACAAATTATTGACAATCGCAAATGTCAATGGAACATTCCCATGAAAGTGACATATTTTTTCATTGTCCAATGGAACACTCTTTTCGTCTGACTTTGGTAGGAAATAGCTGTGCTCAGGAGAAGCTAGGTATTATACTAGTAAACGCTGCGTACTCCATTGGTAGGGTGTAAAATTCGAATCATGAACCGATAAATGCAAGTTTGCCATGTAAATCCATTGGTGTTACGATCACGTGATCGTGACGACACAATAAATGTTGTAGTATGCATATTCCATTGGAAAAATGTCACATTCCCATCGCCCTAATTGCCGGAACAAAATCGTGAAAGCCGAATTTCCCTTCCGAAAAGTAGTTCAGTTCAGTTCTACTCAATTTGGAGCTTGCGCAGTGCCGTTCTTTGATCATTTTTGATGCACTTTACCACACCCACTTTGCTTTTCGACCTTTGGGATATCCAACTGGGCCTAGGCTTTACCAACGCCATCTACATTTTTTCTAGGGACATGAATATGCCTGATAATTTCACGATCGCATGCCGACGTTCGAGCAGACGATAATTATGAAACGATAGCCCATGAAATTGTATTCCAATGGACTTTTTAAGCGCCATGTTTCGAATTATTATTGCCGTGTTGGCAAGTCAGTAGTGCTGGCATGGCGCTGGGAGTTCAAGGCTAATTTTACCAATGGAGCATGCACCGCGTCTCATCACTACTGAGCTTAAACCATTGGAATACGCAAAGGTTTTTCGAGCGCCTCCGGCAGTAAAAAATCTGACCAAAGGAAAACGCCATGAATTAGCGCCCACGTCACACTTCGAAGCGCCCCCAACGACGGAATTTATTATAAAACTCGGACGCCACTTGTCCAGTTTTCTTTTCACTCTGCGCCGGCGACCAGTCAACATCGTTCCTTGATCAGCTCCTCGTAATGCTGACTTTCGAAGGCAATATTGGATGGAAAGCCACGTTTTACGCCGATGTTGGGACGTGACTCTAAGCTCTCTGCCATTGAATGTCCATTAGAACGTTGAAATGAACGCGAAAGGTCAAGCCTAGTACGGTATGTGTGAAAGTCTTTCAATAATCCAAAGCCATCCAGCTAGCATTTTATTATTTAGTTTAAGTTTAGAGTTTAAATTATTTAGGTAGAGTTAATTGTTAGTTAATTATGTTTATTTATTGAAAATTAACTACAATATGAAGAAATTTCCAGACACGAGGTCGGTTAGACAAGGCTTAATTTAGAACATCTTAAATCAAGTACTTGGGCTCATATTAGGGGAAATTAAATTCCTTATCTATTTTAAATAATAAATCTCGACTGTTTGCAAATTAGGTCTCATTTGACGGCGCGAAACTATATTACCTAAAATGAGTAACGTATGATTTAACTGGGCCAGATTAGGTTGCACTAGGCTAGGCTTAACCTTATATAAAAATTTAATCTCTAAGTTTTTACTTCATGCCGTCGTTTTAATTTAAATTAAATTAACGAGGGTATTTTTTGAATTATTACGCGTAAATTATAGATTTGAGATTCTAAAATTACATTCGTGGCAGTATTTTATTATTTTAGATAATGAACCACGGTCTATTTAATAAATTAAATGGTTTAAATTAATTAGGGTTAACAGTTAATAAATTATGATTAATTATGCAAATTAAGTAAATTTTATAGTTTTAAAATGAGCCACGAACGCGAAGTTAAGGCTTGAGATTTATAATTTATATTTACGGGAATATTTTACGTAGTTTTTTTCTTAAATTATTTTAATCTATGGTATTGTTTCCGTGAGTTATTACTTATTATTTTGTTAGGACCTTAAGTAGCCGTTTAATTCTGATATGGAAATTGGTTAATATTTAGTGCAATTCTTACATTCTATTTATGGGAATATTTTACTTGGTTTTTTTCTAAATTTATTATTTTGCTAGGACCTTAAAGTAGCCCTTTAATTCTGATTTAGCTTAATATTTAGTGTGATTTTTTTAAATTTTGTTTTTGGGAATATTTTACAAAATTTTTCTTCAATAATTTACGGAAACAAAACCATAGATTAAAATTATTTTTTTGTTAGGACCCCTCTAATTCTTATTATTATTTGCCATTAATATATTTTCATTTATAGACTCGATGACGTTCTTGGATATTCTGGTGCTGGTCATTCGGAGAAGTTTCCCAGCAGATGATTTCAACCTTTGTTAGAGACGCTCATTCCAGATGACATCTTCCTTGGACTTGCGATACAAGATGTTTTCAACCTGTTGTGGCCTTGCAATCATTCTCTACATGACTGATGAAGGCTCTCGAGCCGAAAGCTCTCATCTCAAGTGTATTTTCATTAGGCAATTTACACCTAATAAAGTACTTGTATTTTATTGCCATAAGTCCTCTCTTCTTTTTAACAAAATTTAATTATTAAGGCTTAAGAAATTTAGCTTAGATTATTAAAAAAATTTCTTAGCCAGTACTTCGCTAATTATTTAAATGTATGGGATTATTTCGGTAAATTATTATTTCGTTAGGCTTAAAGTAGCACTTTTTCAAAATTAGGCATTGCCTTAATATTTGTAATTAATTTATTTAAATTTTTAGACTCGAATGATTTTCTTGGATAAGCTGTTGCTGGTCATTAAGAGACGTTTTCAAGTACACCTGGAAGTTCATCCGAAATTAAGGAACCTATATCCAGATGACATCTTTCTTGGATTTGCGAAACGCGAGGCCTTCAAACTGATTGGACCGTGAATCTTTTCCACCAACTAACTAAATTTTATTCTTAAATTTAATCGGTAACTAGCCTACCCTATTTAATTTTCCGCGGTCAAATTTTAATATATGGAACGCTTTAAATATTTTTTTGTAGAAAATTTTTGTAAACACCTCAATTTTTTTTTCTCAATAAAAAAATTTTGCCTTGCCTCACGTTCTTTGTTTTCTTAAAAAAGTTTCGATAATGGGGATGGTTCGAATTTTTTAGGGTCTGGACTTGGGGGTAGTATTTTTGGACCCTTTTTTAGGCTTTTTTAAAACCATTTAAGCTTGTTTTAGGCTAATTTTTTCCATTTTAAAACAATTTGATCGTTTTATTTTTTGATAAAAGCTAAAAAGAGGGTCCTTAAAAAATAGGCCATCTGTTTAGAGCTAAAAAATTCAAACCTTCCCTCTTAATCAAATATTTTTAAGAAAACAAAAAAAGTGGTTTAAGACATAATTTATTGAACGAAAAGTAATAAAAAAGGTGTTTACAAAAATTTTCAACAAAAAATAATATAAACTGTCCCGTATATATAAGTTTCAACGTGAAAAAAGAAATTAAGTAGTTGCAGATATAATTCTAATAAAAATTAGAATTTTCTGGATTCGGTGATGTTTATCGCATCTTTGTAGAGAATGATTGCAAGGCCACAACAGGTTGAAAACATCTTGTATCGCAAGTCCAAGGAAGATGTCATCTGGAATGAGCGTCTCTAACAAAGGTTGAAATCATCTGCTGGGAAACTTCTCCGAATGACCAGCACCAGAATATCCAAGAACGTCATCGAGTCTATAAATGAAAATATATTAATGGCAAATAATAATAAGAATTAGAGGGGTCCTAACAAAAAAATAATTTTAATCTATGGTTTTGTTTCCGTAAATTATTGAAGAAAATTTTGTAAAATATTCCCAAAACAAAATTTAAAAAATCACACTAAATATTAAGCTAAATCAGAATTAAAGGGCTACTTTAAGGTCCTAGCAAAATAATAAATTTAGAAAAAAACCAAGTAAAATATTCCCATAAATAGAATGTAAGAATTGCACTAAATATTAACCAATTTCCATATCAGAATTAAACGGCTACTTAAGGTCCTAACAAAATAATAAGTAATAACTCACGGAAACAATACCATAGATTAAAATAATTTAAGAAAAAAACTACGTAAAATATTCCCGTAAATATAAATTATAAATCTCAAGCCTTAACTTCGCGTTCGTGGCTCATTTTAAAACTATAAAATTGACTTAATTTGCATAATTAATCATAATTTATTAACTGTTAACCCTAATTAATTTAAACCATTTAATTTATTAAATAGACCGTGGTTCATTATCTAAAATAATAAAATACTGCCACGAATGTAATTTTAGAATCTCAAATCTATAATTTACGCGTAATAATTCAAAAAATACCCTCGTTAATTTAATTTAAATTAAAACGACGGCATGAAGTAAAAACTTAGAGATTAAATTTTTATAAAAGGTTAAGCCTAGCCTAGTGCAACCTAATCTGGCCCAGTTAAATCATACGTTACTCATTTTAGGTAATATAGTTTCGCGCCGTCAAATGAGACCTAATTTGCAAACAGTCGAGATTTATTATTTAAAACAGATAAGGAATTTAATTTCCCCTAATATGAGCCCAAGTACTTGATTTAAGATGTTCTAAATTAAGCCTTGTCTAACCGACCTCGTGTCTGGAAATTTCTTCATATTGTAGTTAATTTTCAATAAATAAACATAATTAACTAACAATTAACTCTACCTAAATAATTTAAACTCTAAACTTAAATTAAATAATAAAATGCTAGCTGGATGGCTTTGGATTATTGAAAGACTTTCACACATACCGTACTAGGCTTGACCTTTCGCGTTCATTTCAACGTTCTAATGGACATTCAATGGCAGAGAGCTTAGAGTCACGTCCCAACATCGGCGTAAAACGTGGCTTTCCATCCAATATTGCCTTCGAAAGTCAGCATTACGAGGAGCTGATCAAGGAACGATGTTGACTGGTCGCCGGCGCAGAGTGAAAAGAAAACTGGACAAGTGGCGTCCGAGTTTTATAATAAATTCCGTCGTTGGGGGCGCTTCGAAGTGTGACGTGGGCGCTAATTCAAATAAGAGAACACACCGTTAGGCCTATATAATATTATAGACAGCGCCCCTAGCGGCAAATTTCTTCATGTATTAAATGTCAGTAAATACGTAACTACGTATACAGCGCCCCTAGCGGCAATTTATGAACTATCCATATCTTACACGAATGTCTAGCATAATTTTATCATGTTTTAGATGTCAGTAAATACGTAACTACGTATACAGCGCCCCTAGCGGCAATTTATGAACTATCAATTGCTTACACGAATGTCTTGCAGAATTTTATCATTTTTTAGATGTCAGTAAATACGTAACTACGTACACAGCGCCTCTAGCGGCAATTTATGAACTATCTATTGCTTACACGAATGTCTTGCAGAATTTTATCATGTTTTAGATGTCAGTAAATACGTATTTACGTATACAGCGCCCCTAGCGTCAAATGTGTGAATTCTTAATTATTCGTTCATAACTAGTAAAATAATAACAACACGTAGCCCCTAAGTTACCCACAATCCCAATCCCGTTTAAAATCGCTAACAAGTTTTTAGTGAGTAGCCCCTCGATGATTACTCGTAATCCAGACGCAACCATTAATCCCCATCCATTTTAAATCACCAATGAATCCCTATCCTTTTTTAAAGCATAAATAAAAATCAGCATTAAAAGAAAATTTTCATTAGTGAATAGCCCCTCGACGCGCTGCCTTTAACAGTGCTAAAGTGATTACCGGGAACCTCTAATTAACCCATATTCCCAATCCATTTTAATCTAATTAATCCATTTTAAAATCCTATATATGCCTGTAACTTAATTGACAAGAAAAGGAATAAAAATGAGATTCATTAAATCGACGAACAATTTATTTATTCTATAGTACATTTATGAAGTATAAACCAAAGTTTATAGATATAAAAACAAAAAGTAAACTTCGTTGAAGCTTGCTCGCGTCGTGTGATATGAGAAGCCCTCCTTTATCACTGAATGGCGTCGACCCCGTCCCCTCTGCTTGGTACTGGCATGGTACTGGGAAGATAACGTCAATAGGCTCATGATGCAGCAGATGCTTGTATTGATCTTTGAAATTAGAAAAGTTCATTATTAACAATAGTTTTAATGCTTGGAATGCTTTAATTAGCAATTTAATTTTAAACTGAAACTCAGTAACAAATATCAGAAGTTAAAGGGGCTGTTCGACCCTTCCCCCCTCCTTCTTTTTACCCAAATGCAAAGCTATAAGTTCTGTGAGGAAGACCGTCGTTTGCCCCAAGGTTCGGACAGCCCCTTTAATATCCTGAGAAGTAATCTGTGGAAAATAGCTATAGGTAATATAACGCTACCAGTTTTAGCTTCAAGATTGTTCAACCTTAGTCCTAAATGTCCATTCTGTGAGAAAAAGCTAGGGAATATCAAACATACTTTTTAACTGTGGAATAACGCAGAGATTTCTAACTATTATTATAACTTTTATAGAATATTTTAGCCCAAACACAATAATAAAATCTGTCATTGTAGACAAAGACTGGAAAGTGTAAAAGATAAGGTTTGAAAATGAACTGCCTGAAGTAACAGATATTAAAATTTTCACTTTTGAAGACATCATTATAAAACATCAATTATTTTAAAAAATTCTTATCTTACTTTTTTTCACCAAAATTACTTCGGGAAAGTATTTTAAAAAGGAACATGCGCGTTATTTAAAAATACTACGGCTTTACATTTTATTTTTTATCAAATATTTAAAATTAGGTAGAAAATTGACCCTATAACGTGAGAAAATCGTTGAGAGCTTACAAAATATAAACCGTATTAAAACTTTACAAAACATATTCTTAAATTGTAAAGCTTTCAAAGTATTAAATATTAACGTGCTGTGTTGCTCTCAAAGATCACGATTAATCTACAGATCTTTTCGACACTAATAACTAAATCACAAAGAAAAGGCCTATATTATTTTCCGCTTCGCAATATTTTCAATTTTAAAATATAAAAATTTAAACTCTTCAAGAGAAATCTTTTCAGATATCCAAGCATTTGAATCTCCTAGAATCAAATGTTAGTTGAAAGTAAAAGCAGTACCAAGCTAGTATCCCTTAAACCCTTCTTGGTGACAACTACTATTGAGGACAAAATAGTTGGTAAATATTGCTGAAAAATATTTTGGGAAAATGAAATTTTGGTGAAAAAAAGTAAGATAAGAATTTTTTAAAATAATTGATGTTTTATAATGATGTCTTCAAAAGTGAAAATTTTAATATCTGTTACTTCAGGCAGTTCATTTTCAAACCTTATCTTTTACACTTTCCAGTCTTTGTCTACAATGACAGATTTTATTAATATCTGTCACTTCAGTCTTCATATTAATTAAAATTCTTTAGAAAATATGGGAGAAAAAGTCCTAGGCCGTTGCGCGTCCATCGGTAATCTAGCTTAAATACCAGCCGTCGGTAATACGGCTAAATTACTAGTCGTCGGTAATGCGACTAAATTACCAGTCGTCGGTAATGCGGCTAAATTACCAGTCGTCGGTAATCTAGCTTAATTACCGGTCGTCGGTAATCTAGCTTAATTACCGGTCGTCGGTAATCTAGCTTAATTACCGGTCGTCGGTAATCTAGCTTAATTACCAGTCGTCGGTAATCTAGCTTAATTACCGGTCGTCGTTAATCTAGCTTAATTACCGGTCGTCGTTAATCTAGCTTAATTACCGGTCGTCGGTAATCTAGCTTAATTACCGGTCGTCGGTAATCTAGCTTAATTACCGATCGTCGGTAATCTAGCTTAATTACCGGTCGTCGGTAATCTAGCTTAATTACCGGTCGTCGGTAATCTAGCTTAATTACCGGTCGTCGGTAATCTAGCTTAATTACCGGTCGTCGGTATTACCAGTCGTCGGTAATCTAGCTTAATTACCATTCGTCTGTAATGTAGCTTAATTACCGGTCGTCGGTAATCTAGCTTAATTACCGGTCGTCAGTAATCTAGCTTAATTACCGGTCGTCGGTAATCTAGCTTAATTACCGGTCGTCGTTAATCTAGCTTAATTACCGGTCGTCGGTAATACGGCTAAATTACTAGTCGTCGGTAATGCGACTAAATTACCAGTCGTCGGTAATGCGGCTAAATTACCAGTCGTCGGTAATGCGGCTAAATTACCAGTCGTCGGTAATCTAGCTTAATTACCGGTCGTCGGTAATCTAGCTTAATTACCGGTCGTCGGTAATCTAGCTTAATTACCGGTCGTCGGTAATCTAGCTTAATTACCGGTCGTCGGTAATCTAGCTTAATTACCGGTCGTCGGTAATCTAGCTTAATTACTGGTCGTTGGTAATCTAGCTTAATTACCGGTCGTCGTTAGTCTAGCTTAATTACCGGTCGTCGGTAATCTAGCTTAATTACCGGTCGTCGGTAATCTAGCTCAATTACCGGTCGTCGGTAATCTAGCTTAATTACCGGTCGTCGGTAATCTAGCTTAATTACCGATCGTCGTTAATCTAGCTTAATTACCGGTTATCGGTAATCTAGCTTAATTACCGATCGTCGGTAATCTAGCTTAATTACCGGTCGTCGGTAATCTAGCTTAATTAACGGTCGTCGGTAATCTAGCTTAATTACCGGTCGTCGGTAATCTAGCTTAATTACCGGTCGTCGGTAATCTAGCTTAATTACCGGTCGTCGGTAATCTAGCTTAATTACCGATCGTCGTTAATCTAGCTTAATTACCGGTCGTCGGTAATCTAGCTTAATTACCGATCGTCGGTAATCTAGCTTAATTACCGATCGTCGGTAATCTAGCTTAATTACCGGTCGTCGGTAATCTAGCTTAATTACCGGTCGTCGGTAATCTAGCTTAATTACCGGTCGTCGGTAATCTAGCTTAATTACCGGTCGTCGGTAATCTAGCTTAATTACCGATCGTCGGTAATCTAGCTTAATTACCGGTCGTCGGTAATCTAGCTTAATTACCGGTCGTCGTTAATCTAGCTTAATTACCGGTCGTCGGTAATCTAGCTTAATTACCGGTCGTCGGTATTACCAGTCGTCGGTAATCTAGCTTAATTACCGGTCGTCGGTAATCTAGCTTAATTACCGGTCGTCGGTAATCTAGCTTGATTACCGGTCGTCGGTTATCTAGCTTAATTACCGGTCGTCGTTAATCTAGCTTAATTACCGGTCGTCGGTAATCTAGCTTAATTACCGGTCGTCGGTATTACCAGTCGTCGGTAATCTAGCTTAATTACCATTCGTCTGTAATGTAGCTTAATTACCGATTGTCGGTAATCTAGCTTAATTACCATTCGTCGGTAATGTAGCTTAATTACCATTTGTCGGTAATCTAGCTTAATTACCAGTCGTCGGTAATCTAGCTTAATTACCAGTCGTCCGTAATCTAGCTTAATTACCAGTCGTCCGTAATCTAGCTTAATTACCAGTCGTCCGTAATCTAGCTTAATTACCAGTCGTCGGTAATCTGGTTTAATTACCATTCGTCGGTAATCTGAATTAATTACCAGTCGTCGGTAATCTGGTTTAATTACCAGTCGTCGGTAATCTAGTTTAATTACCCTTAATTGGTAATCTAGATTAATTACCCTTAATTGGTAATCTAGATTAATTACCCTTAATTGGTAATCTAGATTAATTACCCTTAATTGGTAATCTAGATTAATTACCCTTAATTTATAATCTAGATTAATTACCCTTAATTGGTAATCTAGATTAATTACCCTTAATTGGTAATCTAGATTAATTACCCTTAATTGGTAATCTAGATTAATTACCCTTAATTGGTAATCTAGATTAATTACCCTTAATTGATAATTTAATTAGTAACCCTTAATTGGTAATTTAATTAGTAACCATTAATTCGTAATTTAATTAGTAACCATTAATTCGTAATCTAGTTTAATAACCTCTAATTTGTAGTCTAGTTTAATTAACTCTAATTGATAATTTATTTTAAGAACGTTTAATTGGTAAACTACTTTAATTATTTAAATTCGTAATCTAGTTTATTTATCTTTAATTGGGAGTCTAGTTTAATTATCTTTTATTGGTAATCCAGAATAATTAGCAGGGAAAAGTTAAAATGTCCATTAAGCTAGTTTGAATTTGACTATATCCGCGACAATTTAGACCCGTGTGTTTTGATGGCGTCGCTGTAGCGGCCGCGTCAACGTCACTGCAGCAATATTAAAGCCGTCTTATCTCACTATCGATAGGCCATTCCAACCAAAAGGCATTAAGAAGAAACAATCGGATTATTATGAGGCAACTATACGTTAAAAAAGGCCAATATTGGCTGCGCTGATATTTCCTAATAAAACAGTGTATCCATCTAAATATCGCAGATTGGGGTAGTTTTTAAAATTTAAAATTAAACATACTTAAAATTAATTTTTCTCAAAAACCTTAAAAATGGTCCTAGAAAAAGGTTTAAATTTTGATATCAAACCGTTCCCAAACGTAACAAACGAATATTTCATGTCAAAAAGGTGGCCACAAAATGGCTAAATTTGAAAAAAACTCCATGTTATTTCTATGGGAAAATTTAACTTTTTCACCAAAAGGGCTGATTAATTTTATGGAAATGAAAACCACCCTTAGCAACTTTATTTTTTATACAATAAACTAATGGGTGGATCTTCTTGAAATTTTAACCACATATTGAGGGCCCGAATTGTAGTTCTGTGGAATTTTTTCAAAGCAGTTAATACGATACAAAAAAAGTTATAACCAATCAAAAAACCATCCTTATACATTAAAGTCGGTATGAGGTCTTATCTAAGAGAGCTATCGCTCTCCTAGAATAAAACAGCATGAAACACAATAAAACAGAATAAAACACAATAAAACAGAATAAAACACAATAGCAAAGAACACCATGAATCACAATAAAACGACATAAAAACACAATAACACAACATAAAACACATTAAAACAGCATAAATAAACATTAAACAGCATAAATAAACATTAAACGGCATAAACACACATTAAATAGCATGAAAACACAATAAAAAAGTAAAAAAACAATAAAACAGTTTAAAACAAAATAAAACAGTATAAAACAAAATAAAACTGCATAAAACACAATAAAACTGCATAAAACACAATAAAACAGCAAGAAAACAATAAGACAGCATAAATGACAATAAAACAGCTTAAACACACAATAAAACCGCATAAATACAAAATAAATCGCATAAACACGTATTAAACAGCATAAAACACAATAAAACAGCATAAAACACAAATGAACAGCATAAAACACAAATGAACAGCATAGAACACAATAAGAGAGCATAAAACACATTAAAACAGCATAAATAAACATTAAACAGCATAAATAAACATTAAACGGCATAAACACACATTAAATAGCATGAAAACACAATAAAAAAGTAAAAAAACAATAAAACAGTTTAAAACAAAATAAAACAGTATAAAACAAAATAAAACTGCATAAAACACAATAAAACTGCATAAAACACAATAAAACAGCAAGAAAACAATAAGACAGCATAAATGACAATAAAACAGCTTAAACACACAATAAAACCGCATAAATACAAAATAAATCGCATAAACACGTATTAAACAGCATAAAACACAATAAAACAGCATAAAACACAAATGAACAGCATAAAACACAAAGGAACAGCATAGAACACTTTAAAACAGCATAAAACGCAATAAAACAGCATAAAACACAATAAAACAGCATAGAACACAATAAAACAGCATAGAACACAATAAGAGAGCATAAAACACAATAAAACAGCATAAAACACAATAAAATAGCATAAACACACATTTAACAGAATAAAACACAATAAAACAGCAGAAAAATACAATACAACGTGTAGTAGTTTGTAGGCAATTTCACACGTATCTGAAACTAAGGCCTAGAGGTCCGTGCTCTCGAGCTAAAAAAACTCGCGGATATTTTAAATCCTAAAGATCCTGAAGTTTTTTGTCTCTTGTCAGTTACAGAAACCTAGCTTTGCACGTGCTGACAACTTATGTGTAACAGAGTATATACAGAATATGCTGTCGTTCGAGATAGGGAGTTGCCTATCCTATAGCGTGAAAACAAATTTCCTCACGCGCATTCTTTATCCATGGTTATATCATAATAATAATAATATTAATAATAGCAATAGTGTATTAGACCTTCAGAAGTTCAGAAAAGAGAACAAAGAGATACACTTTTGAAACAGAGTGCCTACCACAGAAGAAAAATAAATTATAAATCACTTGAAACTACATAATAATTTTGCTCAAATTTCCGTGGGAATTTTAAGTCGGAAATCAAGCCATTTATTCTGTTTATTATTCGACTCACCTGTTCTGTCATATTGAGAAATCACTTTAATGTAGTGGATCTTATCCTTTAACTGGCTGCAAAGGCACCCGGTGTTTCCCGTCGGTGTTTGCTCTCCCGCACGTCAAACTTCAGATGGTGTGAATTCTACAACACTTTTCTCGAAATGAAATACTAATATATACTTACGCTTTTGTTCAGATAGTACCAATCGAGTTTTTATTTCATAGCCATAGCTATAATTAGTAAGCTAAATAGAAATAATTTTATCAAATAATATTTTATAAATGTTAATGCAAGTTTTTATTTTGAAATATATTCCAAGATTAATAATGAAAGTAATAAGAATATTTTTATAAATGCGTAACTTACGAGTGTTGAATCCAGGTACTGAAAATAATAAGAAAATTTTTAATCGAGAAACTTTTATATTTAAAAATACGGGCTAAGAGAATTGATAGTTCTGAGTTATCCAAGTGTTTAAAGTGGATTATCCAAATGATTTCAGTTAGTTTTCCAACTGATTCCGGTTGATTTTCCAAGTGTTGTAATGGGATATGCCATTTCGAGGAAGACTGCATCTTATGCGATATAACTTTACTCGCTCAGATTTGAACCATGGTCGGCGCTCTTCAGGCGTTTGGTAAAATGGACCATCAGACCACGTGACACGTCAAAGAGAAAACAACCAAGACCCTTCAGATTGATATCTTTCATCGTGACCACCGAAACGATATATACATTATCAAAACCCACAAATTTAGTAGGATAACTGGTGAAGGATATTTGACGGCCTCGGTCGAAATGGACACTGACGATCTCATTAAAGAGACCATCAAGAAGGAATTCACCAATTCTACCATCATCACCATCGCGCGCAGAATAAACATCATCTTAGACTACGACAAGTTAGTTTACCTACCTTTTAAACCGGCTTAAAATGATGAGGCTAGTCTGATATTATCTTAACTCTTCATAGGGTGATGGTTCTCGATCAGGGCCGAATTATGGAATTCGACTCTCCAGATGCTCTCTTGAAGAATGAACAATCAATGTTCTACGATTTGGTCAAAGATGCCAACATATTCTAAATCACCTTTAAATTAAGCACCAAATGTTATGTATAGTTCGTTAAGAGCCTTAGGAATAACCTTTATCATTTATTTTATTTCTAATAGAGCAGGTTGAGATTTCTATACTCCTTGGATCAGTAATTGCGCGAAGTGTAATTAAATGATTCGCTTATTTAAAGTCATTGAAAGACTGAAAAACTTCTTATAAAATTTTAGCTTCCATTTAAACTTTAGAGATAAGATATATCATCATATAAAATAGCTAACTCGTATTATTAAAAAAAATTGTTCAATAACTCAGCCCGAATTTTATCTTTGAATAAAATGTTTAACTAGGCATAAATTTCCGAAACGCATCAAATATTTTATTTCGTTTAGGCATAATTATTTTTTGAAGAAAACAGATTACTCTTTCGCATTAGGTTTAAGATATAAAACGCCGCGGTCAACTATGAAGCTGGTCCTACTACTTCTAGTGATAACGTTAACCCTCGGTGTTTCGCGCGCCTACGAAGCATCCTTAATAGAAGACACCGATCAAACACTGGAAAAAGCGGAGGAAACTGAAGATGCTATATACAAATTTTTCAAACCCTATTGCCACGGCAATGAAAAATGCATAGTCGTTACAATTTTTGTTTCGGAAGTCTGTTCAGTTCCAACAAATAATGGGGAAGTTTGTCAGTCTGATTGCCAGTACTTGCTCGATTACCTCTGGCGAAAGGTTCTAGTTGACAAACCGGATTTGGATGAACTGAGGCGGTACGTCCCTGATTCTTGTATCCCGGAAGTTGAAGAAACAAAGGATGTTGGTGGAGGAATTGACATTGAGGCAAGAGAGAAAAAAGATGTTGACGTAACAAAAATTGTGGATCAAGCAAAAGCCGTTCAGGGTACAACCGATGGAGACCAAATTGTAGATGTTGACGAATCAGACGATAGTGAAAAGGGAGACGATATTAATGGAGATGTTGAGGAACATAAGAGTGCCGATGCAGATAAAGATAACCAAGGGGAAAATGTTGAAGAACCCAAAATTGGGGTCCAAGGAAACGAAGAAGCAGAAGAAACAAATGCTGTTGACAAAGTGAACGATGCTGTTGGACACAAAGATGTTGACGAAGTGATACACGTTGGTGAGCCAGTCGAGTTTGAGGAAACAAAGAATGTTGACAAAGTAGACGATGGTGCAGGAGACAAGGATGTTGACGAAGTGATACACGTTGGTGAGCCAGTCGAGTTTGAGGAAACAAAGAATTTTGACAACGTAGACGATGGTGTAGGAGACAAGGATGTTGACGAAGTGATACATGTTGGTGAGCCAGTCGAGTTTGAGGAAACAAAGAATGTTGACAAAGGAATTGATGATGAGGAACCAGAACATTTTGACGAATCAAATGATGTTGACCAAGAAAGGAATGGCTTGGAACCCGAACATGTTGAAGAAACAAATGATTCTGTGAGACCAGAAGATCTAGAAGATAATGAAGATTCTGACAAACCAATATGTATTGACAGCCCGAACTTTGACGAAAACCCAATAGATGGAAACCAAGAAATTGTAATCGAAAATGATTCCGAGGTCGAGGGTAAAATCGATTTCGATAAAGGTGTAAAGTACCGAATGTTTCATATCGGTTTTGAAAATGACTGGGACGAAGGTATCCACGTAAGTAGCAAATATATTTTTTCTAAAACAACGAAAAAAGGCGTTTGAAATACGTTTTCCACTAAATTTGAACAGGAAGGCGTTGTAGAATGGAAATACGTGGATGAACGCAGGAAATTACCATTTTGCGAAATGGAACAAGAAATTGGCGAAGAACCAATTATTCTTAAACCGGGTGATATTCTCGTTCAAAACTGTAGTCAAAAAGAAAGCTACTTGATTGGCAAAATATACAGCGTCTGTCTTCCAAGTGGATATGTACTGAAAGTAAGAACCAAAATACGTCATTAGAGTTTGAAAAAGCGTTGTATGGAAGCATTTCGTTAAGTTACAAATTCGGCATAAGTTTCATTTGAATTTCAAGCTTTATGTCACCTATAGTAATGAAATTCATTTCGTTTATCAGAATTCAGCCAAATGTCTGACGAATGTCGATTCGGTATTCAAGTACATGGAACTCCAGGAGAAAGAATCAAAGAAAAACATTTCAGATGCCAAACCGCCGGAGGTCTTGGAATCCTTGGTTAACGGAACTAAGTTCTTGAAAGAAATATTGGACTATTTATCACCAGAGAACAAAGAGGACTTGGATGTCTTCAACAATAAAACCCTACTGAAGGCGCCGGAGTTTTTGGCTCAAATCGCGTTCTCTTTCCAATACATTGCCCTGAAAATGAACCAATCGGATTGGAATTACGATGAAATCATGGACGTTTTTGAGGTAGGTTAGCTGTCAATGTTGATCGTAGTTTTAAAATAAGAGAGCTTCTTGCACATCGCAAATCTCATAGACCAAAATGTCCTCTTTAAAATGGTGTTCTCAAATTTTTCCCTTATTGCAAGGCACTAGCCCGAAAACAGTCCCAAAGAAATCAAAAATTAATTAAAGGTAATTCGAGGGGATGATCACTGAAATGGGTAATCACTATAACTAAACTTTATCTTTCAAAAGTTTCTGGGCATAAGTCCTTGTTAGAAATTTATAAGATGCGATAAGCGTGCATCGGCATAAGTCTATGTTGTAAACTACCTGTTCTTCGATTCGCCGGAAAATTAGAATTACAGCATTTGTAAATTTATACGGTTATAATTTTATCACCGTTTTGAGTAGGGCATCGAGGGGCTCATTAGGGTAAGGTATAGAGGGGTTATCCACTCATTAGGGTAGGGTATAGAGGGACTATTCACTCGTACGATGTGGCTAAAATTACGAGCCCTTGGGCCGTCTTGTTTAATTTATATTCGCAGACTTTGGAAGATGTTACAAATGATCTCAGAGTGGCAACGAATCAATTTCCGGATATTTTCAAATTGCCGTTTTTCCATAAAGACATTCTGAAGAAGAAGCAATCCTTGCTCAATACGGAGAACAGCCTGAGATTGTTTGCACGCAAAAATACCAAAAAATTTAAATATGGTACGAATTAACTGCAAAGCTTTTGACGCGACTGAATTTCTGAGTCATTACGTAGTCAACGTCATCGGAACTCCACCGCGTCGTATCGCCTGGGAATTTGAATTCGATTTGAAAAAATACGAGAAAACATTGGCAAAACTACTATTAGTCTACAGGTAAACTAAAAAAAACTTTTACAAAGGCTTAGCGAATTGAAGTTAGAGAAATGCGGATATGAAATTTAGTCAGGTCGCTTTTTTAACTCTAATATAAAAGAAAAAAAATTATTCATATCAGCACTTAATTAAACCAGGGATACATTTAATTTTAGAAGTAGGAATAGAGAACAGGGTAATATCTGGGCGCGCGTCAAAGTCCCGGACCGCCTTCCCCGGGACGGAGGGGGGTATGAAAGAAGAAGAGGCGGGAGGGTCATAGAGACAGAGGTAAAAACAGGAATTACGTCACTATTTTTCTGACCGTCCCCATCAGCAACGTCATCAAAACGTAGTTGAAGTGAGCAGCCAATAAGATAATTTAAACTTTTCGTTACGTGTTGGAGGGAGGGGCTTTATACTGGGTGGTCTATGAGTCAGACGTACTGAAGTAAATACTAACCGTTCTCCATTCCTACTTCTAAAATTACATCTATCCTTGATTAAACTCTTTACTGTCCACGTCTTTCACAGTATAAAACGTTTTAAAACCAGATAGCCAACTCGCGCTGCCTCTTGCAGTGCAATAGCCCTAATAAGCGATCGCCTGCCTATTTGGTGTTTGCTTCAATCTTGGAATTAATTGGTGTATAACGTTGTATTTTTTTCAGCTTGCGTGGTTCAGCTGTGGCTGTGAAATGCATCAGTCTTAATCCAAATAAATCCTACCAGAATCTGCTTCATTACTCTAGCATTATGCAGTTCAAGATGGAAATACTTTGGAAATACGTCAAGAGAAGTGTTGACTACATTAAAGATCACGCCATGGTCGAGTATATGGAAAAAGACTTGAAGAATTTCGTGGAAATTCACAAGGGCAACGACAATTACTACTTGGTCCAGGAATTGTACCCATACTTGAGACAAAAATACTTTTTCTACGATTATGCCTTGGCCGCTCACGACACCGTAGATCTCAAGCAGGGTGAAAAGTTTTCACAATCCATAGGTAAATCATTGATACAAAATTCCGATTACAAAGCTTCACACATAAATAATAACAGAAGTGAGATGAGACTGGAAGTACTGAGCTAACCAAATTCTTCATTTGGCGAAAGTGAATATTTTTGATAACATACCAACGGTTGGCCCTCTGGTAGCGGTTTCTGAATTTTCCCTCCAAAAAGTGAGACGCTCGCGGCGGTAGACGGCCGAACTAGATTCAAGTACCCGCGTCCGTGTCCCGCCGCTTTAGGTTGAGGGGAAGGGGGTAGGAAATATTTTTGGAACTCGATCAATTTTTTTCTCAGTCTAGTGTAGGTTGGCGCGATGGAAGCGGTGGCATAAAATCCTCAAATTTGTTCACTAGTGCCAGGATCTACTACCAATGCTAAAGCTCTTTACTTCTAGTCCATTATCCTACTTCTGATAATAATAATAAACGTTGTATCTACAAAAATTGTAGGCAGATCTTGGAGATGTTTCCGATGTATTGGCTACTCAAATAGCGGTTTCTACACCAGAAACTTCATCGACATTGGAGTAAACGCTTCAATATACATCATGTACACTCACTCGACAACGGCGAAGCCTTTTGAGTACGAACACGTTTTCGAATTATTTACTAAATACGGTAATACTAGTTTGGAGAGTTTCACTAATACCGTAGTGGATATCGCTGACAATAATAAATACATTGTAAATAACGCCTTGGCTGTTGTACCTGGTCTTCATTTCGAGTCAAATAATTTCACGAGTAAAGTTGGAAACTATTACAACGTAGACGGCGTTAATATCATACTGACAACTTGATAATAGAATCGCATGACGAAAATAAAGACCGTAATATTGCAAGTAATGAATTGTAAAATTCATTGAAAATAAATATTTGTAAAAATATTCGGAAAATGTGACTTTCAATTCTTATTTTGTTTCACGATACTTACCATTATCAACTAGGCCTTTGCGAGCGGTATTTTGCGATTTCTAATAAATTGTGCTAGAAACGCTATGAAAAGACGCTAGCAAAATACACTACCATCCATTATAATAGTATCAAATGTATCAAATTTTAAAATAGAACAATAATACTTGTAATATTATAATTTTTTATTTATTAAAATAAAATGCAATGCAATGCAAATTTTATTTACATTAAAATTTTATACAAGAATGTAATGAAAGTAGCCCTAAACTTCGGGCTATGGACGGAATAATATTAAATACTAATTTTAAGTTAATTACTTTTAACTTAATTAAGTTTCAAGTGATATGGAAGCGATATTTTAAAATGACCGTCTTAATGCAAATATAAATGCCAATTAAGCAAAATATAGATTACTAAGAAAGAAAGATTTCGAAACTTTTAAAGATCGTGAATAATAATAATAAGAACATTATTTCAAAAGGACTGGCAACTAAACTAAAACAAGTTTGGTCGGTTAAATTTATACAAACGTTTCAGACTTGTTGAACCATTTCAAACCGGAAGAGATTCTTTCACTTCGTTTACTATTTCTATTCATTGGGCATTTTAACGATCTCCCACGGTGGTTCCGAAATTGAAACGTGTTTGAATGAAAAATCCTTGGCGGAAAGTTCATCAATATCCATTTTTTCTAAAACCCTTCTGGCTTCAACTGATGACCGTAGTACAGTCTTGCATAAACCCGGTACCACGAAGGGAACGTGATAATACACATCCATTCGTTTGTTATTTTTCGAAACCTTTCTTCGATGCCGAATTTCACGACGGAATCCCAATCGCAAAGGTTTGCCAAAATTCTCTGGGGTATTCGGTTTCAGTTTTACATCTTCTTCGGGGTTAAAATAATCGGGCATTTCGACTAAAAGATAGGGTGAGGCAGAAGCCAGGCTCATATGGTCAATAGAACATTCGTGAACTTGGTGGCCAGATCGATTGGTTTTAGTTAACCTTGGTATCACAGTTACCGGAACTATATTTGATGATTCTTCATCTTGAATTGATTGAAAGGACTTTATGGCCGTACAAGACGTTACTTTAATTGCCCCTTCCTCCAATTGTTCCAATCCCGTTTCAGGAATATCGAAATCGTCCTCCGTGAAGGTAGTTGGGCCTTGGTTCAAATTCAACGGGAAACCGGACATTGAGACATCGGTACCGACTACGCAATCTCCATCTTGGTTTAGGCTGACTTCGAAATTATCCCCGTCTTGGTTAGGCCTGATTTCGCAATCCCCGTCTTTGTTTAGCCTGACTTCGATGTCCCTGTCTTGGTTGGACGTGATTTGATAAGATGACATTGTTTCAACAACTTCCTTAGCAATTTTCTTCACTGATTTATCGAGTATAAATTTCCACGCAATAACTGCAAGTTTTTCCACAGAATTTGGGCCTTTGTCCAAACTTATCGGAAGAACAGAGGCATTAGGCGTTTTGCTACTAAGTAAAGTTGGATTTTCTTTTGTTTCAGAAACGCTAGTAACGTTTTCCATTGATGGTTTCATAAGTACAGGTCCATCTGAACTAATGGAAACGTCACGCGTTTCTTGACTAGGCAATGAGCAACGTTTGATGAATTCCTTGCGACTTCTAGGAGTGCTTTTAATGGAATTAAAGGGAATTGGGCCTTGGTTCGAGTTCGACATCAGACTAACGGAAACAGCATGCATTTCTAGACCACGTAATGTTGTTTTGCAAACATTAACATCATTTTTGGCCAATGGTTTCTCAAATCGACAGTTTTGTGTATCATTTGTATCTGAAAATCTCATAACAGTTTCTGATGAACTTAAGAGAATGTCTTGACTTGAATTTCTTTGAACATTGGTGTCATCAGTGGTTTCTCGACAAAGTAATGCTTCATCAGTGGTTTCTCGACAAAGTAATGCTTCATCAGTGGTTTCTTGACAAAGTAATGTTTCATCAGTGACTTCTTGATTAAGTAACGTTTCATCAGTGGTTTCTTGACTAAGTAACGTTTCATCAGTGATTTCTTGACTAAGTAATGTTTCATCAGTGATTTCTTGACTAAGTAATGTTTCATCAGTGATTTCTTGATTAAGTAATGTTTCATCAGTGGTTTCTAGACAAAGCATTGTTTCATCAGTGGTTTCTTGACAAAGCATTGTTTCATCAGTGGTTTCTTGACAAAGTATTGTTTCATCAGTGGTTTCTTGACAAAGTATTGTTTCATCAGTGGTTTCTTGACTAAGTAATGTTTCATCAAGTTTCATTTTGCAAGCAATCGTACCATTTTCGACCAAAGGTATCTCGAGTGATGGAGTTTTGGTTCGCGTCTCAGGAAAGTAATTCGGACTTTGCTCCGTTACGTTGCAAGATAATGTTGAAAATGGTTTAGGTACTTGGCATATTCTTGATACAGTTTTAACTGTAATATCGGAACTGAGATTCGTGCCTTCTTTTGAGTTTGTCTTGCGAATAAATTTCCGTGAGTAATTTTTCGGAGCGTAGCGAATGTTTTCCAAAGGCTCTTCAAAATTTTCCACAATAATAACATCATTTTCCAAACGCTCAACAATGTTATCCAAAGGCAAGACGTTTCTCTGAGGATCGACGCCATTTTTTAAACGCTCGACAAATTTCTCCAAAATTACCACATCATTTTCCATGGACTCGACGTGGTTTTCCAAATGCCAGACGTCATTTTTCTGAGGATCGACGTCGTTTTCCAAATTCTCGACATTGATATAGACTGGCTCGATGTTTTCTAAATGCTCGACATCGTTTTCTAAAGGCTCGACATCGTTTTCTAAAGGCTCGACATCGTTTTCGAAAGGCTCGACATCGTTTTCGAAAGGCTCGACATCGTTTTCGAAAGTTTCGACATCGTTTTCGAAAGTTTCGACATCGTTTTCGAAAGTATCGACATCGTTTTTCAAAGTCTCGACATCGTTTTTCAAAGTCTCGACATCGCTATCGAAAGTCTCGACATCGTTTTTCAAAGTCTCGACATCGCTATCGAAAGTCTCGACATCGCTATCGAAAGTCTCGACATCGCTATCGAAAGTCTCGCCATCACTTTCGAAAGTCTCGGCATCACTTTCGAAAGTCTCGGCATCACTTTCGAAAGTCTCGGCATCACTTTCGAAAGTCTCGGCATCACTTTCGAAAGTCTCTGCATCGCTATCCAAAGTCTCGGCACCGTTATCCAAAGTCTTGACATCGCTTTCCAAAGTCTCGACATCAATTTCCAAAGTCTCGACATCAATTTCCAAATTCACGACACCTATTTCTAAATTCACGACAACGATTTCCAAATTCTTGACATTTTTTAATGTCTCGACATCAATTTCCAAAGTTCCAACATAATTTTTCAAAATTTCGACACCATTTTTCAAAGTCTCGACGTCATTTTTCAAAGTCTCCACATTCTTTTTCAAAGTCTCGACATCAATTTCCAAAGTTTCGACATCATTTTTCAAAATTTTGACATCATTTTTCAAAATTTCGACATCATTTTTCAAAATTTCGACATCATTTTTCAAAGTCTCGACATCATTTTTCAAAGTCTCGACATCATTTTTCAAAGTCTCGACATCATTTTTCAAAGTCTCGACATCATTTTTCAAAGTCTCGACATCATTTTTCAAAGTCTCAACATTCTTCAAAGGATCGACAAAATATTGAGTCTTAAAGTATTCTCGAGACTTTTTTATCAATTTTTCTGGAGGTCTTTGGAGCAGTTTTTCTGGAGGTCTTCTGAGCAGTTTTTCTGGGGGTCTTTTGAGCAATTTTTCTGGGGGTCTTTTGAGCAATTTTTCTGGAGGTCTTCTGAGAAATGTTTCTGAAGACCTTTTGAGAATTGTTTCTGAAGACCTTTTGAGAATTGTTTCTGAAGACCTTTTGAGCAATTTTAATGGAGATCTTTTGAGCAATTTTAATGGAGATCTTTTGAGCAATTTTAATGGAGATCTTTTGAGCAATTTTAATGGAGATCTTTTGAGCAATTTTAGTGAAGATCTTTTGAGCAACTTTTCTGGACTCTTTTTGAGCAACGTTTCTGGACTCTTTTTGAGCAACGTTTCTGGACTCTTTTTGAGCAACGTTTCTGGACTCTTTTTGAGCAACGTTTCTGGACTCTTTTTGAGCAACGTTTCTGGACTCTTTTTGAGCAACGTTTCTGGACTCTTTTTGAGCAACGTTTCTGGACTCTTTTTGAGCAACGTTTCTGGACTCTTTTTGAGCAACGTTTCTGGACTCTTTTTGAGCAACGATTCTGGACTCTTTTTGAGCAACGTTTCTGGACTCTTTTTGAGCAACGTTTCTGGACTCTTTTTGAGCAACGTTTCTGGACAATTTTTGAGCAACTTTTCTGACGAATCAATAAAACATTCAGATCTTTTGAATAAATTTTGTGCAGATTCAGCTTCTGATGGCTTCCTGACTAATTTTTTCCAAACCACGAGTAAACTTTCTTGAGCTTCAGGAGGCTTCATTAAATTTCTTTGAGCCTTCAGAAGCTTTTCCCGAACTTTAATCTTTCTTTCTTGATCCTTCATAAGTTTTCTTTGATCTTTAAGCAACTTCTTAAAGGGTTTGACCAAATTTTCCTGATCATTGAGAAATTTTTCAAGAGATTTGACCAAACGCTTTGGATCTTTCAATTGTTCTTCTCGGGAATCGGACTTATCATTCTGCAAATTGACATTTTCACCAACTATCGATACTTTTCTGGACGAGTTCGGGCATTTTGCTGTATGTCGGAGTAAATATGGATTTTAAAGCAATTCATGACTGTCGTTTAGTTAAAAAGAACCACTAGATGATGCAATAGTCAAGGGATGAAAGGCCCTCAACTACGGGAGCATCTAGTATCAACATTTTAAACTAAACGACAGCCGAGACTCTAAATATCCCCCCTCATAATAAGCTAAACGAAGTAAAACTTGATTATTACTTGTATAATCATGATTTGACGCCATTTTGACCATTTTAGGCTCAGGTTCATCCTTTTCATCATTGTTAATGTGTTTAATATCCACTTTGCGTTTTGGGTTTTTAATAATTCTAAGTTTCAAACTTTCATCCTTACTCGAACCCGAGTTGTTTTTGCAAAACGCAACTCCCCAAGTTTCTTTCGGCATTTTTTATGACGTTTTATCTAACAGGTAAGATGCAATGCGACTCTCACAATATGTTCACTATTTTTACGACTAATAGGGACTTGGCAATTCGGGCTTAACTCCGCCCCCAGCGCCATTATGGTATGTTTTTTTAACAGAATGAAAGCTACATAAGCCCCTCCTCCTGGTATGTTTTTTAGCACTAGTGGAAGGTAGCCTGACGTTGCATGACGTAGTACTGCCAAGTCCCTATATGCTCGAAGCCCTCAAAATTTAACTGCCCCATGAATTGACATAAACTGACATAAATAACAATTTACATCTGACAGTAAACTATCAGAAGTCGTAATATGCTGACTACTTTCTTTCCATAAGAAAACACGTATTCAATTATTAAAAACTAAGCCTTGGTCTGTCTTATTTTTCTTTCTGACTGAATAGACCATTTTGGTATGCAATTTCCGAAATGGTCTATAGAGCTATTTCAGAGGGGGTAATGGGTAATGGCTACGTCACCAATGCTATTTGCCCATAGAGAAAACCCTCATAAAATGGCCGCCCTACACTCAACGGCACTTACGGCAGGCCCAATTTTCGTAGCAGACGAAATTTTTCCCCCACTGAAATAGCTATAGTAAACCCATCTATTATTAAACACTAGGCCTTGGCCTGTCTTATTTTTTAGGAATAGTAACTATAAAGGTTTAAGTTATTACTTATATTTGATGATTTTTAATGGAATTAAACTAAATTAATGATAATTAAATCAAAATTCAATGAGGTACTCACTTTTTATCAAATGCAGCGTAGAGAACGGATCACTGTTGTGTTTACACTATAACGAAACATTAGGTCTGAAACTCTGAACGATGATTGGCTTACGGTGACGGGTTACGGCCAGTTTTTTCCCGCCAAGGTCAATGAGTTAAGGTCACAAGAGTCATTTATATTTAAGCCTTGGTTGGCTTTAAAATTTGAGTTTGTTAATTAAATCCCCAAAACTAGTAGAATAAAGAGTAATTAAATAAATGATTATAAATAAGATTTAACTGTTTGTAAAGCCTCTTCAAAGAAAAATAAATGATAATCTTATATTAAACAAATAATAGGTCCTTAAGTATTGTTACCATCGGAGAAAATCAAGCATTCCGAGCATGCGCAGTGTATTCACTAGATTATTAATTCAATAAACTACAACTGAAACTATAAGTAGCTACTTCTAAAAAAAAAATAAATGATAAGGATGTATTGTGTGCCTATATCTTAAGTGTTGTTAATTACCATCGCAGGAAAATTATTAATTCAGTAACTGCAACTGAAACTAACTCCCCAAGCTTGGGAAACGGGCCTTCATATGTAAACGCGTACTTAAATAAAATGACACACATTGTTATGGATAAGAAATATTTTTTAATTTAAAATTAAAAAATTAAACAATAATTAGTGGTTGACGAACTGTTCGTTAAATTGATGATATCACCACACATATCCTTAAAAATAACTTTCTTTTATACCAAAGATATTATGAAAGTTCCCGAAAGATGTCTGTTATCTTTCCCTGATGATTTTTTTCTTATAAAAAGGTCAAAGGTCAGCGTACTGCAAATTGATAAATGAAAGCTCAAAATTTCAAATTACAGTTTTTCAAATTCAAATTTTTCGCGTGAAAATGTTTCACAATTCAAAACAAGGAAGGCCCTAAAATTACCCATTAACTTTGGATAATTTTATAATAAAACTAAAATTGCTAATTGTTAATTTTTAATTGAGATAAAGTTCGCCTAATTCAAAATTCGCGGGCGAATTTCTGAATTGTAGCGCCATCTAGCTACGTTAAAAAAAAACCCCGCCTACAATCTTCGCTCTGTCAGTTTAAAATAATCAGCTGCGTACTTTATAGAAGATTTTCACCCAAAACTATCATTCAAATCGTTCTCATTGTCAATTTTCACCAAACATTAACAGAACTGTAACTTAATATTGAACCACAACAGTATTTTCCGTGATTCCGGAAGTGCAGGGTTGCCAGCTTTCTTGCACAACCACATTCATATCTTCGTGAATGTCAGGGAAATTTGTGGCTTTGTCGAATTTAATCGGCTGATGACATTTAATGTGACGAATCAAATGACGGCTTTCATTTGTAGTGTACGGGCATCGAAAACATCGGAATGGTTGACTGATTCCGTGAACATCAGAGTGATGTTTTTTCCAATCTTTTAACATAATGAAAATTTCCCCGCATTCCTCGCAAGGAAAAGCCGCTTGGCTTTTACGTTTATTGATTTCTTCTCGAACACTGATGGTTTTACGAACATCAGACTGATCTATGTTGTAAGGTTGGCTTCGTGCACCTCCGCGTCCCCGCCTAAAAATGTACTTTTCTATCATGATTCTAACGCTTATAAATGTAAATAACACACTTTTTGAATAAGAAGGAAGTAATAGAGCCGTTAAAATATGCGTAATAGAACTTTACTAAAGTTAAATGATATTTACATAAGACAGCAACACGACTAACACGCTACATGATAGTTTGGATCAACCAGAAGGCACAAATTTAAGGTAATTTTACTTTGCTTGTGACAATTTTAATTTACTAACTTTTGATAAATATTGTTAGCATAAAATATTTAC
This sequence comes from Phalangium opilio, assembly GCA_019434445.1. NCBI lineage: Eukaryota > Metazoa > Arthropoda > Arachnida > Opiliones > Phalangiidae > Phalangium > Phalangium opilio. Next base: position 142,170 of record JAEQBA010001806.1, read on the forward strand.
TGTTTACCTGCTGGGAGTTGGAGCTGCAACAATTTGAGTGACTTGTTGATTCACTTGAACAACTTGATTGCCTTCCGACATTCTCTAGTTTTTACGATACGGCCAACGAAATTACTTAACTTATCACATTAAGTAATAGCAAAAGGATTAAAATTCAAATTGAAAACGTTAAATTAAGTTAATGTACACTGATTAAAATTAAAATCGCTTGATAAAAGAACGTTTTTCTACCGATATCATTCCACGCTTTAGGAAATACCAAACAGACAACGAAGCAGACGACGTATTTTGATTTGAGACGACTTTGAAATGGAGAAATAATTCATGGTAGAGGATGAAAGAGGTGAAGCTTTGATGATTGAAGTTACAGATATGTAAAAAAAAAAAGGTTTTTCGAATTTGCACTCAATGTTATTTTTGCTTTGACTGTAGAAGTTGCCGCATTACAATATTTTATTTATAATTATAGACCGATATCACCTTGGTTTTAAGGGTTGAATCATTATAAAATTCAATAGAAATATTTAATTCTACCACCAGGGGTGTGCCAACTACGGGGGCAGCGGCCCCCCCCCGCTCAAATTTTCAACTCTATGGGACTTTAACATTAGGCAGCCATTTTGCCCCCGCTCCAGTAGAAAATTTTGGCTCATGTTGGCACGCCCCTGTCTACCACCACCACCACAAAACCATAGACATATTATATATCAAGATTCACTTTACTGTGTTTGGCGAAAGCTACCATAGTATTACCAGAAGGGGATAATAGAAGAAGGATAACACTCTGTATCCTATTAATACTTTAGATATGTAACGTCATTCTTCCTAGGCTCACCCTTTTTGTTTGCTTTCCCGCTCATCTAACTTCAGATGGGCATCGCACCGTAAGGTGTATTCTATAATTATTGGCACTAAATCCGCAGCAATCAACCCACAAGCCTCGTTTTGGGGTGGGACAAAAATCCACAAGCTCGTCTTGCCAAATAGTTAAACGCTAATAGAGTAATAATGAGGGAACTATTTATCGCGTATGTGATTGGGTTTAGTAACCTTGCTCCAAATGTTCCGATGTTGGGAAGAATGACGTTACACTTACCCCGCTTTGTGGAACACTTCTCTTGAAGAGAAGTATTATATACTTCTGGTATTACTTAGCATTATTAAGCCTACTTCTGTTATAGTGAAAACCAACCTTAAAGTGTAAAAACGACTGATAGTAGAAATAATTGTAGTAACCACTATACTATTGATTATGGAATATACCATATAGCATATTCTAATCAGAAAAGACAAAGCTAACAAGAACATTTTTGAAAATAACAGGTATAACCTCAAACGCCACACAAGTAAACAATTAAATCATTGAGCAAACAACCGCCATTTTGAAATTAAGCAACAACACAACTGTATCAACAGCGCAAAGTTACTATTATCATTAAATGACCCAAAACTATCTTAAAACGAGATAAAATTTAACAATAAAAAGAGTGTCCGTTACTGAAATAATTACTGCTTCTTTGGTTGGATTGCTGTTAAGCCTAAAATAATTTCGAATCGGCATTTCAGCTGTGTCAATTTAATTTTTTCCATTAGTGAAATTATTAATACGATCGCTACGTAGCTACGTTAAAACACTTCTATTCGCGGATGTTCCAAAGTGAAAGTTGACTTTGTTAAAATGAAGTCCGCGGTTAAAATATCTCTTTTCGTTTTACTAAGCCTTGGCGTCATAAAGGCAAGCACTGATAACAAGAAGGATGAAGGAGAAAGCGAAGAAACATACGAAGAAACCAGAGTCAATCTTTGTAGTAAGTAAAGACGCACATACAACCACTATGGGGCAAGGTTACACGAGCAAAACTAGGTTCAAATATTTGGGCAATTTACAGCGCCGCTAGTAAGAATGGTGAGAACTAATTATTATCCGAAGTGTATAATACTTCTCCAGAGAAGTGTCCCACAAAGCGGGGTAACTGTAACATGATTGTTCCCAATATAAGAATTAGCATTTGGAGCAAGGTTACTAAACCGAATCACAAACGCGATAAATAGTTCCCTATCGCTTGAGTATTTTTGTCCCACGTCAAGACAATCAAGGTTTGTGGGTTGATTGCAGGGGATTTTGTACCAAACCGTTATAGACTTCACCCTAGCATGGTGCAATGCCCATCTGATGTTTGATGAGCAGGAGAGCAAAAAAAAGAGGGGGTGAGCCTGGGAAGAACCATGTTAGCCGGGAGTGTGGCGCACTCCTATAAGCCAAGCTTCTGGGCGGCAAAGTTTGAGGGAATACGACACATGTCGGCGATCCTACCCTATAAGTGCCGACTGCCCTGTGTCCGCCGGAGGTGACTTGACCCCCACACCCCTTCCGTCACCTCCCAAGTAAACCTCATTTCCTTTCCTGATTATTCACATACTGAAACCTGAATAATCGCATCCTTGCCGAGGACGTAAGAGCCCGATTCGCATTGAAACCTAAAAAAAAGAACCATGTTACATAATTAAAATATTAAGAGGATACAAAGTGTCATACTTCTTCTATTATCCTCTTCTGACATTACAGAAATGTTAGCCGAAAATGGTATGGACGCGAAATTTGACAACTGCTACGATACTTACTCGCCTAAAGAAGTAAGTTCCAATTTGAAATACCGTTCGTCTTTGTGGCAAGTTAAACAAAGCCCTTCATGCAATGATCCCTAGATTAAGGACATAGACAGTGAATGCGCCAAAGTAATCGGAATTCAAAAACTGCAATCATACAAAATATTACGAACCAAATTTTGCGTCGAGCCTACCGGTAAAGAGGTCTTTGAAAAAGTAAGTTCCATAAAGTTTTCATTAATTTTTATATTAGGCCTAATTAATTTAATTTGGTTTCTAGTTTGAAATGTGCGCTGATGACAAAGCCGAAAAACAGGTGAGTAAGATGTTTGTGGGTTCGAAATAGCTTGACTTCCAATCAACAATGATTAAAATTTGCAATTTTAGAATATGGATGAAAAGAAAGAAGAGGAACTCTTGAAACCCGTATTTGTAAGAAATAAATACTGCATACAGATAAATTCGTATATTACATACTCATGCGCATATTTGTGAGACAATCACCCGAGATAGTGTTAATTTTAGTGGCCATCATTGGTTTAAAAATCCCAGAAGGCTTTTCGTGGTTGGGCTATCCAACCACGATCTTCACGTGTTTCTTTGTCCTGCATGTAATATACGAATTCGTCTATTCATCTTCTGGAATTTTATTACATAGTACTACGTTAATGACCCACAGGAATGTTTATATGGAAAGAACTCTACATTACGTTAAAGTTGCGATAAATTTCTTGAAATTGTATTTTTCAATTAGATACATTAAAACAATCATGCACAATTTAAACAAAAATAAAAACTTCGCCTCCAGAACAGGATTATTAATGTTAACATTAAGATAAAACATATTACTATTTGCAATTAAGCTGCAATGAATTATACTTTGTGATTTTCTATGCACTTTTGGCAGAACTAAAAGAAATCATCAACAATAAATCTGTAATCTCGAGTTAATTATACCTCAATTGACTTCGTCTGATAAGCAATCCCGAATGAATCCTTTAATTTATAGGCCTAACGCGATAAAAATGGTAGAGGAACACCACAGTATTCAGGTAAGCGCAGATTCCAAACGCTCCTCCGATATACCGAATTGATACCTACAGGTTTCAATAATTATTTTAGAGTAAATTTATTGCAATTTTTAAACCCACAATAATACCACATTTTCCAAACGCATTGAATTTGACTTGGCAGCTCCAAGTTGTTTTGCAAACAAAACCTAATAATAAGCCTCAAGTACTTTAATCAGTGAGCACTGATAGAAGGGAGGATTGGAGAGACCAAATTCTCCGTCCGAGCACTGGTTCGGTATTACAGTTCGGAACATGAGCAATCAGCGCAACAGAGAGAAATTTGTTTACAACTTACGGCCCAGGCTTAGTAGTTCTGCTGCGGTTGTTCTCTTCGTGCATGCTTACATTAAAGTGCCTCTGGCTCCTCGGATGTGCGTCGAGGTAGCTCCGCGCATGCGCGTGAGATGCAGAGACTACTGGGCCGTTCAAGTTACCTTCCCTCTTCTTTACTTCCTCCATGCTTTAATACCTGCGGGCACTCGAAACATTTGTTGTACCTGTACTAATTGCTACGAGAAGAACGATTAGGCTATTACTTTGAAAGAATTCGCGTGTAGAAGGTCATTTCCTTTATCGAATATCTAATAAAGAACTTGATAGAGAGCCATAGAGAAAAAGTTAACTGTCATTATTACAAAATACACTCAACGGTGAAAACAGACGGAAAGATTATTTAATCAGCTTCAGGGACAAAAATGAATCTTATCTCTACGAGCAACAATAACCATACTCCTGTTTCGAAGGAGGCAGACCTTCGCATCTTTCCTGAATCTGGATATATCTCTAACGTTTGGTATTTTTTTACGGTGTACATTTTAGGCCAGCGTTGTTTTTAAACATTTCATCATTTAATTCCGTTACATCAGTGAAGCTTACAACGCGTTAAGGCTCGTTTTTAATGGAATTGTGTACTTCTTATCACTCACAAGTTGGTTCACTGCGTAAAAGTGAACTGCTTTTGTGAAACCTTCCAGGGCAAGGCTACATATCTCGGCTTACAACTCACCGAATCTATTACTCCCAGTACAAAGGGTTGGATGTTTATCTCTCATTCTATGCCACTCAGCACTTGCGATTTACTATTTTAAACATTCCTTATCTAGTTATATAAACTCTCTAAAACAATTTGAATTATATCGTTGTTCTGTAAAATTGCTTAATAGAGGATTTAAAGTTAGTTGCGCCTCGTTGCAAGACCACACGTGCGCGCAGTGAGACAAGTGCACACTGTTTTATTGCCTTTTAGTTTATTTCCTAAACGCAGTTTCGCTTATGCATTAATTGTTAATTGGAGTTATAATGTTCTGTTTATCATTTTTGACTAATATACCTGTAAGGTATTTTCTGTCGACGTTATTCAAGAATGAGAAAGGTAAGTTGAAATTTAAATTTTGAATTTAGGATAAATTTACACGAAGCCTGTCTTTGATTTTACTGATACGTCTGGCATAAATTAAGTGGGATGTTCTTTGAGTCGAAATTGTTCTATGACATGTTGCCGTCTGGGCCACTGCTTTCAATTTTAGATTGAAGTATTTCACGCATGACCCATGACCCCTTTAATTTAATTAAGAAACTAGAAGAGAACGATTTCTAATTTAATTAAGGGGTCATCCCTAAAACACTCAAATCATAACTGGAAAACAGTGTCCCTTAGGTCAAAATGTCGTAGAACATTTTCAACTCAAAATTGGTCACTGTACCACAATTTTGGGAATAGACTGTAAAGTTTTATATTTAGTGTGTGAAAAACGCATTATAAAGCATTAATAAAGGCCCATTTAGACGAGTAAACTTGAGTTGAGTAAACTTGTTGGGACGTGTGAAGAGAAGTTGAATCACCAAATTATAAATTGATGACTGACCAGTTTTTGTTGACTCAACTTTTTGACCCATCTAATTGAGTCTTAAGAAACAGAAATGTTTGTGTACTCATCTAACAATACTAACTCAGTGATAACTGGATCACAATTTTACAAGGTTAGCAGATAAAACGTGTCTTTCAACTGGCAAGGTTATATTTATAAAATTATGAAGGAAAAATGGAACGATAACAGCATTTTCTCTGATAAAGTCAAAAGGATCACATTAAAAGTGTTGATTCATAATGATTATCACTTAATGGATTCCAAAGCGATTGTGATAAGAATGTTAAAGGTTTAAAATTGATAGATATTCTTACATAACATAATTAACAATAGAAATTTCGCTAATACTCAAAATTATCGCACGTTATTGAGTTGGCGAATTAGAATTAATATTTTGGAAATTGGGACGACTTAGGGTAAATTTTTTGGAAATGGGGACGACTTAGGGTCAATATTTTCGAAATGGGGACAACTTAGGGTCAATCATTTGGAAATGGGGACAACTTAGGGTCAATCATTTGGAAATGGGGACAACTTAGGGTCAATCATTTGGAAATGGGGACAACTTAGGGTCAATCGTTTGGAAATGGGGATAACTTAGGGTTAATCTTTTGGAAATGGGGACACCTTAGGGTCAATCGTTTGGGGACAACTTAGGGGTGTATCGGGTGAGTTTATTTATTGTCAATTTAAGATTTGATTTTTTTGTCAATTTAGGTTTCTTTCACGGTATCAAGGAAATATGGGCGTATTTTTTCATTTGGAACTTGAGGCGTACAACCAAGGGTCGCCTCGATTTCTACGATTATGAAAACATCGTCTTCGATTTAGAAAAACTAGCTTTGAGAATTCCCGGAAAAGAATTTGATCTCGAACACAGAAGATCCCTAAAACAAAATGAAACGGTAAGTTGTCTTTAAACTGAAAGGAAGCCGTTTAAGCAAAAGTGCAGCGTATTTTCTAGACGTTAATTAGGACATACTTCAAAAGGTGTTAAATTTAACAATCACCTAAACTAACAGCAGAGTTGTTAAACATCCTATCCCCTTATTTTTAACATATGAATGTTTATGTTCATTTGAACATGCAGGAAAGCATTATGTTTTACGGTGGAAGTACTTCTGGCGCATCGTTATTGGCTCAAGTTACTAGAAACGCTAACGGGTTAACTTCAATCTGGTTGAAACTGAAACTGGAAAATGGCGTTGAATACAACTTACCACATGATAAATTTTACATCGAACCTAAAACAGGACTGGAAAGTTTCGTTGGCGGGGGACTTCGAATAAAGTGTTTAATTCCCATGAGAAGATGGAGGGTTTCTTTTAATGGACTTTTAAAGTAATTAATAATTAGATTTAAGAATTATAAGAGGTGTTCCAAAAAGATAAAAGTCGTAAGAACGAAGTACAGTGGAACCACATGGGCGATTTTGCTTCGAATATGTAACGTCTATGACATTTTGTTGCAAGAGCCACCGTTTTTGTAATTTGATTACTGTTTTATGAAAGACCACTTAAAAATAATTGAGAAATTGATATATAATGTTAATTAAGTCAAGGGGTCATCCATAAAACACTCCAATCATAACTTGTTCAGGAAGTGGTAACAGTCGCTCGTAGTAGTTACATTTTCGACTCAAAACTGCTCAAAGAACCCTCTGAACTTCGGTGCTATCACTCTTTTCTTGAGCACCCTGTATAATTGATAAATAAATATAAATAATTATTTTAATTCACAGGAGGGTTATTGACAACGAAGAAAAAATAGTTCATGTCAAATTTGGATTCATGTAAGTACAACTTAACCAAGTTCTTGATTATTTCAATTTTAGAAGTGCATAAAAACATCCCTTGAAATAAGCTACTGAAACAGCGAAAGAATCACGATTTTCCAACAAAATTGCATAATCTGAACTAATTTATGCTCGTGATATTTTAGGTGCATAAGTTCATCAAGTCCGCAAGATCCAAGTACGGATGTTCATATTAAATCGTGGGCGAGATTTCTGGCAACTGAATCGAACTGGGAGGGAAAAATAAAAGAGTAAGTTCATAGAACTTAAGATCCAGGCAAATTCATTAATTTCAACTTTTGCCTTAAATTAAAGGATGCAATGTCAAGCTGATAGATGGATTCAGTCCGCTAACTTAATCGGTGAGGTTCAAATACCAGAGGACAATGTAGAGGACATGGAGGTTAATTTATGGGGTGCCAGGAGGCGCAGTAATACTGGTACTAACATTTCAAATTATCCAACTATAATCCAGCCTTTATAATTAAAAATCTATTTTAATTATTAACAGATAAAGACAAGTTTATCAAGAAAGCTCTCTCCAAAGAATATCTCTTCTACTTCAAGGTTTGTAGTTAAATCAATGGTATTATCTGTGATACTCATACTTTACGGGTTAAGTACCGCGAATTACTAGAAGATAACTTAAAACTATGACTTTTGGAAAAAGTTTAAACCTGAAAAATATAACAATATCATGATTTGAACGTTTTATGTGTACTGTCCATTACGTCATTACATTACATTATCAATACATTTTCTACCAATAGAGTGGCGAGTTTCTGCACTACTGCGAAATGACTCTACCATCAGCAAACAAAAAGTAACTAAACTAAACTCAAATTATCAAAATAGGGGTGTGCTAATCACAATTTAAATTTTATCGCTTGCAGATTCCACTTTGCTTATATAATGAATTCAACATCGTTGGGTGGACCGGTCAGATACGCTAGTCACAAAACAAATGCCAACGGAAATGTAACAATCTCCTTTACGAGAGGTACAACCACACTTAATTATTATTTTATCAAATCTGATTAAGTATTAACAAAATCATTACGTACTAAGGTCCATTCACGAGGCACTGCATTGTTAAGAAACCAGAAAAAACACTGCATCTTCACAATGGTGATAACACAGAAACCGACTTGTTCTTAGTCGAAGCTGTATTAGACGGAGATGAAATTGGACACGGACTCATTATGGAATATAACGGGTGAATAATAATTGTTAATCTTTAATTACAACAAAATTTTAACTTTAATTGCAACTTCGTAGGAAAACAACTCAACCATTACCGATGCCAAAGATACAGTTACCAGCTTTAGGTATGTGCTATGTTTACTAAGTTTTCACAGTGGTTTTTGCTACACCTTGGCTACACTTATACCATAAGTTTATAAGATATGTTGCCTAAGTAATGACAAACTTATGAAACATGTCTTATAAACTTATGCTTAGACTATAAAGTGGAGCGTAACTTACAATTTCCGTTGCAGGTAAACCTAAAAATTCAACATTGGTTCTTCCATTGACAAGCTCCGAGTGCCGACACAGCGAGGTATCGGGCGGTAAAGGTTCATCTTTAGCGGAACTGACAATTTTGGCAAAAGAATTGGGCAAAAACAGCAATGTAAATAGAGTCTCATTTACAGACTCGTGTGTAAATCTAACGACAATCGCGATCTAGTTTTCAGTGCCAAGGGGTGTGGTTGTTACAACAGCCGCCTATTTGAAACATATCAAGGAGACCAATTTATACGATGTCATAGAGCCATTAGAATCAATTAGCAGGTAAGTAATTGTTACTTCGAGATTGCATTTATTTTAATTATCATAACTTTGTCTTCAATAAATTTAGAGAAAAGCCATCGCTACTTCAAGACTCTTGCAAACAGTACGTTTAATTTTGGTTCAATTAATATTTAAGTTTTAAAGCTTAGCCTTCTCATTAATTGTGCCGAAAACACATGGAAAACATTGCGAAATATTCATTTGCTAAGCCTAATTTTAATTGCAAAAGCTTAGGGAAATTGTCTTTAGTGAAATCTAAAAATTTGAGGGCGTTTCTCCATGCTATGACTAAGCTAATGTAGGCACGGGGACATATTCTTCAAAATCGTACTTTTGTTTTCGCAGCGCCTCTGCAGGATTTGAGAAGAGAGCACTTACAGAAAGTATCAAAAAAAGTATAAGAGAAAATTTGACATCAACCTTTGGAAATGACGTCGAGTCAATCAAATTTGCTGTGCGATCTTCGGCTTCAGGTAAAAATGAATTTTTCAAGCGTCAAAACTTTAAAAAGGAATTTTTCAAGCGTCAAAACTTTAAAAATGAATTTTTCAAGCGTCAAAACTTGAAAAATCAAGTACATTTCTCAACTACTAATTTTTTCTGCAGGTGAAGATTCAGAAGAACTTTCGGCCGCGGGTCAAATGACCACCTATCTTGGAGTTAAAGGTTTCGACCAGGTAAAACATTAACTTAAAATACACCACAAAATATGTCTAAATTTATAATTTTTACTTGACCTCGATAATTTTAGATATACGATGCAGTACTAAAATGTTGGGCTTCGCAATTTTCATTTGTCGCTATTCAATACAAAAGGTATTAACATAAGTTCAAAAGGTATGTTAATTTCGAAGAATATTAATGAAAAGCATAAAAATTATAGGCAAAATGGACAGATTTTGAATTCACCAATGGCCGTGGTTATTCAAGAAATGGTACCCGCTGACGTAGCCGGTGTTATGTTCACTTGTGATCCCGTCACGGGAAATCCCAAACTATTAAGCATATCAGCTAATTACGGAATAGGAGAGGTATTATAACCCTTACGTTTTAGTAATTTAAAGAGAAAATTAGATGGTTTGAAAACCATTTTTCATCGATTCGTAATCCTATTTTAACATAAATTCATTAACAAAACTTACCAGTAATCATACTATAATTTATTATAATACAAATTACCGTATATTTTTTAAGTTTTCTTAAATGATTTATTAATTTAAAGCGATTAACAAATGCTTGTCTAGCAGTTTAATTCTATGTTTAAGATAATTTTGTTTAATTTAGTCCGTAGTTTCGGCTGCGGCTGATCCGGACACAATTGCAATTGAACGAAACGAAAATGGACTTGTTGGGGTAACAAAAGTCGACATCGGAAAGAAAGACATTCAGATTGTTATGTCAGGTGCGATATTTCGAAAATAACCTAATCTGTAGTTTTATTAATCAAATAATTTAGGTGATGGAGGTGTTGTTGAAGAGAAGCTATCAGAGGAACTCTCAAGTAAATCTAGTCTCTCGGTGGAAGATGCTCTAACTCTGGCAGAAATTGGACTTTTGGTTTGTGTTTTGGCCTATTACAAAACTCAACATACGTATAAGGATGTGCGAATAGACAAATTTCAAATTAAAATTCACCGATTTCATTTATCAATTGAAAACTATTGAAAATATTCCCGTATTATTCGCAAATTCCTCGATCATTTTCATCTTTAAATAGTTCAATACAATATTGCGACTAAATTAAATTTACAGGTTGAAAAATCGTACGGTTTACCAGTAGATATGGAATGGGGATTCCATAACCAAAAGCTGTACCTTTTACAGGCTAGTCAATTAAATTTCTCCAATGTGTATCAAATTAGGCCTAATTCTAGTCATTTATAGGCCCGACCTATCACTACATTTGACAAAGAAAGCGAAGTGGAATTGTCCCACGAACTGGACTCTCCAATGAGATCAGAGTTCGAATATTACTCGACCGCCAATGTTGGGTAATTGCTTTATATTACATCTATGAAACATGTTTCAATTTACCATTTTTGAATCTACATTTAGCGAGGTAATGCCCGGAGCCTTTTCGCCTTTGGGTTGTGTTTTGATGAACAGATGTTTCGATACAGTTATGAGAGTAAGTGACTCAAAAGAAACTTGTTATTCCATTTTTGTATGGAAATATACATCATGTCTTTAAAATTTTAGTGGCACTTGTCACCTCGCGGCAAGTACAATTTTCCTTCAAACCCATATTTTTTGCGTGGAATGGGAAGAGTTCAAAATCACGCCTTGTTCAATGTCTTCGACGTAAGTTCAATAAAACCAGTAGTTTATAAGTTATACAACGTAAGTGTGGACACTCTCTACACCATGGATATGTATAAGTACTAACAGATATTATGGATTGGATTCCCATTTCTTACGTTCCACGAGGCATTTCGCTTAGGCTCCCGTTCAGCAGAGAGGGCGAAATATGACTTGTAACCCCCATCCCCCAACCTTGGGAGTGAGAGGGAAATTCGTATTTTCTCTCTCTACGCATGGGCGAAATTTCAAACCCACCACTCAGGATTTTCCGGAGATTTAGTTTAGTTCCTTTCCCCACATGACCTAGCTGCTTCCGCCTCAATTTAGAGGTACCTCACCTCCGCGTGTGTAACGCGTATTTGGTGGCCAGATTTATATCCTAGTTAGGAATCCATAATAAGTTAGTATTTATACATACACTACATATTGTAACACTGCGATCTCTCGCTGTAAATTCATTAATACATATCCCTGATCAATCCACGCACGACTAGCTTAAAGTCATCAATGTCTAAATCATGGTCTTAGTTACTTCACTCTATTTGACATTATTCTTATCAATAGGCACTACTTCGGTTTTATCACGGTAAGCTGGACTTGGTTACTGAATCCCAAATGGTCTCTATGCTCGGTAGAATATTGGAAGATGAAGATATGTTCAAAAAAGCGGAGAAACGAAACACCTTTTACCCTCCCAACTCCGTCCTTCAGCAAAGTTCCTACATTATTTACGTAAGATATCACTTAAGTAATTAAAGCAGGAACACATAAAGCCTATAGGAAACATTGTGTAGATATTTTCTCAACGTATCTACGCGGATTTTGTGGGAGGAGCTAGCTAGACTATTACTTATGACGAATTTTACCTCGTGAATAATCTATCACGCAGCACTTTTAACCTTGCACGAGCCTGATCTCCAATGAAATTACAGTTAAAAACACATCAGAATTATGACGCACGGCGGATACTAAACTCTCAAGCCCCGCCCCCAAAATCCGCATAGAAATTAACATGAGATACAGGAAGCCACAATAATTCCTAATGGGTTTATGTATTCCTCTTTAAAATAATATCTGCATGTCTCATTTCTGAATGATCATGATCTTCGATAGGACATGATATTTTGCAACCAAATTATAAAGAATAACAAAAAACGCGCTTGGGATTATAAAATTGATTTGTCGAAAAGTAAAGACTCTTATTCGGCGCATCAGGATCTTTGGTTACAGTTCTTGGATGTTGGACAAGTAAGAAATGCGTTACATAAACGACCCAGGTGTTTTTGACGTCATGTGTCATTGATGTTAATATTTGTCACGTATTTTAGAATATTGTTGTTCACATGACCGCGACGTTAACCTCATCATTCTACAACATATTTCTACTGTCCATTCTAACAGCTGCCAATAAAGGTAGACAACTTAATCTAGCAATGAATTTTAAATTAAAACTAATATCGTTAATTGCAAATTAGGATGGGGTTCGGATGTTTACAAGGACTTCGCGTACGTTCTCTCATCCTGCTACGAAGTCGAGAGCGTTGACGTGCCAAACGCCATTGAAGTAAGTTCGAAGAGAAATTAAACTACAAGAGATGAATATAATACTTCTCTTCGAGAGAAGTGTACCACCACAAAGCGGGTGGGGTAATTGTAACATGATTCTTCCCAACATCACTTTACATTTGGAGTGCACAAGGTTATTAAACCGAATCACATAAATAGTTCCCGTATCATTTACTCTATTAGCGCAGCTTTATTATTTGCCAAGGCGCATGCGCTTGTGGATTTTTGTCAAGGTTTGTGGGTTGATTGCTGAGGATTTAGTAAATACCAAACAGTTATAGAATTCACCCTAGCACGGTGCTATAGTTACCCATCTGAAGTTTGATGAGCGGGAGAGCAAGCAAAAATGGTGCCATGAGCCCGGGAATAATCATGTTACATAACTAAAGTATTAAGATGATACAGAGTGTCATCCTTCTTCTATTATCCCCATCTGACTAAAATTCAAGTTCACAAGGGCTATATTTTTCTGCTAGAATTAAACTGATTGATTAATTATTTTCTTCCATTTAATTTTAGAGATTATCAGAAAGCATTGCCAAGTCAACTAGCGCCAAATCATTCAAAGAAATGAAAAAAGAGGTAAGGATCGTCGTTTGCTTCGAGTTTTACCTGGCATCAACAGTCAAAGGCTGGGAACTGAACGAAGAATACTTTTGGTTTTCCTATGAATTTTTGATAAAATAAAATACAATCCTACTAGGATGCCCTGAAATGGCTTCAAACCACGGGAACTGAAGCTGGAGTGGCGTTCAAACGTTTCCTTGAAATTCATGGTCATAGATGTTACAAAGAGGTTAGCGAGCGACCAATAACGCTTTGACCAATATGGCAAAACACACTGCGTCTGCTAACGATTAGTTTTTTTTAAATTAATTTATAGTTTGACGTACTAAGTAAAACGTGGGGTGATGATCCTCTAGGATTGGTTAAAACGCTTCAGGTATCAGAACTAATGAAAGTGATAATTACCAGTAAAACTATAACTATGCAATATGTTAATTAGGATATGACATGTGTAACTGAGAAAAAGGATAGCAAGAAACCCATCGGTACATACGAAACCATGAAGAAACTATCAGTACCTTTAAATTGGTACCAAAAGTAAGTATTCAAGCATGGATTATACGAAATGGGAATATAACTTGTGAACTTTATAGGTTGTTAGTTATGATCGCGATTCCTTTGTGTCGTAAAGCAGTAGGAATGAGAGAAAGAACAAAAGTAAGTATTTATAGAGGAGTATATCCTTCGTAAACGCTACGTGTAGTAAGCTTAAGTTTTGGGTCGTTTAAGCCTAACTTATGTTTAATTGTATGGTTTTAGTCTCTTACAATTCGATGCTTCGACAAGTGTAGAAAAGCCTACAGAGAACTGGCTCAATTGATGGTTAAAGAAGGAAGATTACCGGACGCAGATCTTATATTTTATTTGACAAATGAAGAAATTGATATGTTGATAAAAACCAGATCACCAACGCTTCTACAAAAGTACGCTTTTTCCTATTTTCATTAGAAGTTAATATCTTTTATCCTGGAAGTATAACACTCGAAGCATATTCGAAATTATCTCCCTTTATAAGATTCCGTTTACCGCGCCCCCTCTGGCACCTTTCGCACTTTGAGCTGCAGGCTTTATTTTATGTGACTAAGAGGGAAAGACAAGGGGGTAAAACATCGGTTTTTGGTTTAGGAATTTCATAGGTAACTCTGACTGGGGATGGGGAAATATATAAAAGTGTTAGTCTTATACTTCTAAGGATAAATGTCATTAACTTTTGTTTTCATGTTTCTGTGTTGTCGATAATAAAAGGCACTATTTTCTGCTGTTATTGTAACGCGATGTTAATGAGCACTTCGAATTAGTGCACTAAAGTGCTACTGCACTTTACACCGTCTCACTTTTATCTTTTAGGGCAGTTCGACGCCGGGTCTTATTACCAAAGATGGAAAAATTAATATTCCCTGAAATGTCAACTGGAATCATCCAACCAGTAAGGAAAATTATTATAGTCTTTCGGTGACTTGGACAATCAAATTTTTCGCATATTTTCTATGAGAATTTTGCTCCATTCATAGTCGTTAAATATAATTAACACAAAAATCAATTAAATTTCAGATTAATTATGCGAAAAAAGTAAATTACGTAGGTTCACTAAAATTGAAAGGTAACTTAATTAATATATTTGTATATTTTTTAAAAATTTTAGTAACCGAATACGGTATTTTTTAGGAACTCCTGCCAGTAACGGAGTAGCCGAAGGTATCGCTAGGGTAGCCACGTCACTTGAGGAGGCATCTCATTTGCAAGTAAGATTTCAACTCATTGAGTTCACCCATTGTGTATACAGGGTGTTTGTGAAAGGTCCATCAATAATGAATGGGCGTATTTATTGGGCCATTTCGAGTCGAAAATGTTCTATGACATTTTTCCGTCCAGGCCACTGTTTTCAAGTTATGATTGGAGTAATTTATGGATGACCCCTTAAATTTAATTATGAAATTGAAAGACAGCGCTAATTTAATGAAGGGGTCATCCCTAAAATATTCAAATCATAACTCGAAAACCGTGGCTCGGACGGCAAAATGTCATAGAACATTTTCGACTCAAAATGGCCCAATAAATACGCCCTTTCATTATTGATGGACTTTTCACAAACACCCTGTATAAATATATAAACACTAACGTATTATGGATTCTCATATCTGACGTTCCATGAGACATTTTGCTTAGGCGCCCGTTCAGCAGAGAGAAAAATATGACTTGTACTCCCCGCCCCCAACCTTGTGAGTGAGATAAAAATTCGTAATTCTTTTTTCTCTCTGCGCATGGGCGAAATTTCAAACGCACCACTCAGGATTCTCCGGGGAGATAGTTCCTTTTCCCCACGTGACCTAGCGTTTTCCGCCTCGATTTACAACCGTTTCACATACGCGTATTTAGTGATTTAGTGGCCTAGTTGGGAATCCATAATACGTTAGTGTTTATACAAATCCACGTCTAAACCAAGGCGCTCAAAAAAGCGTTTTACGACTAGCGTTTTTTGTTTGACTTAGTGCTAAAAATATAATTACTGTATCTTTCAGTCGGGAGAAATTCTGATTGCTTACAGTACTGACATAGGTTGGAGTCCGTTCTTCCCAATGTTAGCCGGAGTGGCGACTGAGTTGGGAGGTTTGGTGTCTCACGGTAAGATGACATTGGAAATATCTTACTAAAATCCCCATTGAAGAAATGTTACGTTTCGTATTTTAACATCCTTACTTTTGATTTACAATTAGAAAATTTAAGATAACTTCATAAAGCATCTTATTTTTAATAGGAGCTGTTGTGGCTCGAGAGTATGGTCTTCCTTGCGTAGTAGCTGTACCAAACGCCACCATGATGTTCAAAACGGGTAATTACGATCTTAATTAGATTTTAAATTAAAATTAATCTGAATTATTTTAGGTGATCGAGTTTTGTTAAATGGAAACAAAGGAACTCTGGAGAGAATCGAAGAGACGCCGACAAACTAATATCAGTAAAAAAAAAAACCCCTAACTTAAACATCGCCTTAAGACTATTCTAATTATAAAATCGGAATATACTTGCTTTTGATTTTTAAAATTCCCCTCGATTTCTTCGAATTTTGAAATAGGGGAGTGGGATTGAAAGCGTGAAACCCTTATTGTCGACAATACCATAATCCTTTCTCTAGCTTTAAATATATCGAGCAAATGTAAAACACAAGTTTTAGCCTTACTAAGTCAATTAAATTAAATTATATGCAATGCTTAAAATTACTATTATAATCCCCATACTTTTAAAATACACGAACGTAAAATATCACCTCGCCATAATTCCGTCACATTCACTCTCCCTTCAATGACGAACGAAAAATTTTATACTGCCAAAGGCGGTTCTCTTTTACGACGACACCACCGCCAACAACAGGGCAGGTCGTAGATTTTCATCATACGATGTGGCTAACAATGTACTTTGCCCTTAAATTAAAAATTCTGAAAATCAGACATAAATTTGCATAGGACTGTTGAAACGATCTAGCCCATAATTAAGCCTGTTCTCGCTATCATTAAGTGAAGCCTAATGAAATTATAAAAATGCCTGACTAGGTTTTATTGACCCCTTTGACCTGAATTTTTGGGTTACATAATAAACTTGAATTATACCAATAAAATAGTTGTTTGCAGTTTTAAAAATATTCCAAAAGTATAATCAAATTAATAAACAAAATTGTAATTAAAAATTAATTACTGACTTACGTAATTCGTTTAAAACCCTTTGTATTCTTCAAAACGCACTTAGACACGCACTGATACTACAATCGGCCGCGGGCGAGATCTGAAAACACGACCGTACACCTCAAAGTCCGCGGAGCAAATGAATCGTGTAAGTGTAAAAAACATAGCGACTCCTAACGGCTAGAGTATTAATAGACCGAGTACCGTCAATAGGCCACAAAGGACGTCAAGGTCCTATTTTTTTGGTAAAAGTAATGGAGGAACGCGTAATCTTTCCACTTATTTCGCATAGGTGGCGCTCATAGAAACAAGTTAGGAACGGAGTTGGAGACACTAATAACGCTACCTATATACAATAAATAGAAATATTTTAAATACCACATTAATATTTCAAAAATGTAATTTTTGGCCTGTTGACGCTACTCGGACTTTATAGACACTCTAACCCTAGCACGACCTTGGGTTTCTTACAGTTGAATTTATACCAATCACAGTACTAAGATTTATCGCTTAAATTATTTTTATTGATGGCAAAATTTGCCACAAAAACACCGATACATTTTCACTATTTAAATATTTAAATATTAAAGATTCAGCAAAATCTCTGTATTATACTTAATATAAAGGGTATCACCAACATAATAGAAAACTTTAGTAAATCCAAATTAGTTATAATAAGTCTTCAAGACGTTGGAGACTGGACGCAATAACAATACTTCTTCAAGACAGCGTCCTTGACGCAACTGGTTTGGTTCCCGTAGTCATTAAGTCTGGACACATCCCCCAATAAATTATGTTCGTGTTCCAAAGGCACGTATCGAATCGTTCCCTCAAACTTAGCGTCACCGGGTGAAGTCATAATTTCCACCGTGTAATCGAAAATGTTGGTTTTAGGTCGCGCTTCAGCGAACAATTTATTCTTGGGTGCTCTTATCTTGGCTTTTAAAACGCTCTTCATCTTTAATTTTGAGCATTCGGGATGGCCCGCCAACATCTCGTTCACTTTTTGCGTCATGAACTTGGCTACGTGCTGAACTTCCTTGTCCTTGACGTCTATTGGCTCGGACTGATGACAAGCGCACCAATCTTGGGCGATCTCCGCGTCTTCGCAGCTGCGATTGGCTGGAATTGGTCCAAACAAGGATAAGGCCCGTTTAACCAACTTCTCGCGGATAGTCTTCAACTGCGGTTCATCCGCAACCGAATCCGGTTGGACCTTCTTCGCGGTTCCATCGAAACGTAGAACGTTCTGTATGGTAGCGTATAAGTCGAACGGGGTGACTAGACGGTTGGCGTTGACTCTAAGGTTTTTATAAAGTTCGGGGTATTTGGATTGGAGGTTTTTAGGAGGAACCATGATTAATATCGGGAGTCGTTCCTCCATGCGTCCAATATGCCTTGCTCGATTTTCACCCCAGCGTAAACCGTGATCCCCCATGAATATGATCAGGGTGTTATCCAAGTGAGATTTCTTGTGGAGGGATTCGAAAAAATTGGCGAAGAAATGGTCACCCGAAGAGGCGCTGTTTAGAAAATCATGGGAAATACTGTTTGTCCATGCCATGGCAAAGTACTTCCTGTTTTATAATATAAAACGGTATACAAAATCCATCCTCGCGTCCATCTTTTGATGATACGTACCTTTGTCCAAAGTTGGAAACAAATCTTGCTCCATAATCGAGGATGGCTTCCGCTTCAGCCATAGAACCCACGCATGAATAAGAGTTTCCCTGATGTTCCCTTCCAAGAGCCTTTTCGTAAGGGCGCATCATGGTACGGTAGTAATAGTCCGTCGGTTGAGTCAGAAACCCCGGTTTAACGTAATTGAAACTAGACATATCAGGGGAGTCCTCCGCGTAGAATGTTCGATAACCAGAATTGGCAAACTCTTCCCAAATTAGCTTACAATTGTCCATAGGATCAGACTCATTCCTGCAGATCTAGAGACGTAATTATTCACTTATGGTTGTGGCCTTTGAAACATGTTTTTTATGGGACACACCTCTGGTAATTCTTCTTGATGGACCCCCATTACTAACGGTATCAAATTGGGGAAAGTATTATCACCGACTTTATTGAAGCCATTCATCTCAATTCCTCCCATGGATTCAATCAAATACTTGAACGTTTTCTTCATTTGTCGATGCATATTCAACCTGGACATGGCGTCGGCACCGACGACTAGAATATTGTACTTGTCGTGCTGCTGTTGGTTAGTTGTAGTTGCATTTTTCTCGAAGTTTAAGCAACGTTCTTCGGTGGCTGGTTTATCCATGACGAAACTGTGATAATTCTTGTAAAATATGCCTGGATGACCCTTCAGGGTGCATCGTACTAAAATAAATTCCACTTTGACCTCGTCACCGTCTTTCACAGGCGTACAGTTCTTGGAGTAACTGAGAAAATGTTCGAGTTACTGATCTTGAAGGGATTATTGTTGGATTTAAACATTTCAAATATAGTACTACTAAATAATTCAGCTAGTAAGGAAAATAAGATTTCAAATAATTCATTCTTTAGTCTTTAGCTACTAACCTTACGTAACTGTCAGACTTCCCATCGCGTGCCCGGACAATTTCGTTGTAGCAACATTTTAATTCTCTGCCGGGTACGGTGACGTTGTTAAAGTCTTTCCAGTAGTCGATTAAGGATTCATTGATTCTGAGTTTGTTTCCTTGGGCGTAGGTAAGTCCTGGATAATCTTTGTTGCAATCGAGAGGCTTCCAAATCTTGATCAATTTAAGAACCGTGGGATGGTAAGGATCTACATCAGGAATCTGACACGCTTCCGAATAAACCAGGTAACCCTTCTTGACGTCATTTTGATACATTACCACATTTTTATCATCAACAACGCCCTGAAATAGTAAAGATTGTTTAATCGACGAATCTCAACCCTTACCGAAAATACCACCTCTAAAACACGTCTTAGGTTGGGCTGAAGACGTTTTTAGAGGGGTTTTTTTCGGTAAGGGAATGAATTATCATTTGGCTTTCTGTTATATCGTTTGAATGGTTAGAGTCATTTCCTCTTGAAAACCGAAGCAAATTATCTCACAAAAACATGACTGAACCCAGCATTGAAGACTGGTCTTATTAACCCTGACTATACTCTCAACTTTTCAGGACACAATAACTCTTTAAATTGACTGGACTCAGATGAAAAATAAATTGGGCTCGTCACCTGAGGAATGGTGTAATTTTCCTTCGATTGCATTACGGGCAAAGTATATTCTTTCGCATTCATTTCTTCGTCGATGTTTTCGATTATTTCCGGTTTGACCGTGGTAAAGTATACATTACCACCGTCATTCTGAATCTGAAATGATTCACTATTCACTTCATCCAATTGTTCCAGTTGATTTGGCAGCGAGTCTTCCGTAGCCGATAGGACCTTCACGAACACGATAACGAGAAATACCAAGCGACGTGTCACGTCAGTCCGGCCAAATTCTGAAATGAATAAAAGATTTGACTTATATGTGATTCGGTTTAGAACCTTGCTCCAAATGTTGAATGATGTTGGGAAGAATCATGTTACAATTACCCCACCCGCTTTGTGCAGTACACTTCCCCCTTCAAAAACGAGAAATTTATAACCAGTAGCAGATAACGGAGCAGTAGGCCTACAAACATTATTATCCACTAATGATTTGAGTTAAATTTACTTTATCTACACAAAAGGAAATTAAAACCTACCTCTCATAATTCCAAATAAATTGGAGCTTAGTTCCCAATTAGATCTTGTAACAGTCTATTCTTTCTTGACGTCCGTATGGTATTAATAGCTAACGTGGCAAAAAACTTATAATTCTTAACTACGTTGAATGAATCTACAATATGTATTAGATTAGAATGTTTGCATTTGTTAAAGGCATGGACTGTTAATTAAAGGGGATTAGAAATCGCTATCCTTTAACAGTACAAAACTTTCTCCCTCTGGCGACAATCAGTTGGTGGTAGGGTAGGCACTGGGTTCATCATCCATGTCTTTCCCTACTTGCAAATGGTCTATGTCTTACAGCGCAGCCCGATCTCTCACTCTCCCTCTCTCTCTCACTCTCACTCTCACTCCCTCACTCTCACTCTCTCTCTCTCACTCTCTCTCTCTCACTCTCTCACTCTCTCTCACTCACTCTCACTCTCACTCTCTCTCTCACTCTCTCTCTCTCACTCTCTCCCACTCATCTAACTCAGTGCACAGCCGAGCAGCCAGACGTCATGTGAACAAACTTCTCCGATTTTTTTTCCTCTCTGTTGCGCCGATTACGCATGCGCGGAACTCTGACACCGAGTCACAGCTCTGTACCGGTTCTGAAAGGAGGGGGGCGCTGAGGGGGAATTTGGTCTTATCCATACGCTTACTCATTGATCATAGCTCTGGTTAAAAAGACGCACGCATTGCTAGTCCTCTATAATCATCTGTCCATGATTAAAGTGACTTTGAGAATGCCGCGTGGTCGCGTTATCCTGATGGTTTCGGGCTAAATCGGAGACTAACACCATTAACGTGAAGAGAGGAATAAGACAGGGAGACATAATACGGAGGGGGTAAGCTAGAATATCACAGCCTGGTCACACGTTTCATACTCGACCAGTTCCGAATACCGTCTATTTTCTGAGTAACGCAACTACGCTACCGAAAAACAGTAGATGTTTTCTGTAGACTTCATCGGCCGAAATTGTAATACATAGACATTGGTCACACCAGGACTCCCGTTATAGATTCTCCATGGTTTAGGATCGAGATCGGCTGATTCTACATTATGAAATACAGATGAAGTAAACGTGATGTTTATAAAAACTCAGTGTTTACCTGGATAAGGTAAGTAAAGGTACGCCGTACACTTAATTACCTGATATGCATTAGTTAGAAAACTTATTTTTTAGCTATCAAAATATAAAACGTAATGTTTGCATTTTCAAAATGATTTCGGTAATGTCGCTACAAGCTTCGCTAATTATCTTGGGTGAAATCTGAGCCTGACACCATTAGTCTGCCAGAACAATAATGATCCAAGCAGGGAGGATTTAAACAGGGAGATATAATAAGGAGAGGAGAAAGGCGATGTAGTTCCCTCATTAGGAGTACATGCATATTAGGGCTCACCAGTACTTCCGCTATCGATTCTCCTTAGGGTCCGGGTGGGCTATATCCACATTAGAAAAAATTTAGATGCATTCCATATGACTTACTTTGAAATAATAAGAACTTACGTGGCCATGTCACTCATTACTGATAGTGCCTTAATACTCTGAAACGTACTGGTTTGAATCCATTTAATGTAAGTTTTTGTATAAGAAAATTGGTATGAAATATGCAACAGTGTATGAGGATACCCTACCAATTTATTTTCTAAAACCAACCCGCATTTCGGATAGGTAGCAAGCGAGAAGCATGTCTATCTTGAAGGAGAGAGGGATGGAGTGGTAACCCCCACACCTATAACGTTTTCTGAGCCCCAATTTAAGGCAACGAAGTCCTCCCAGCATCATCTGGGGCGTTTTGGTAGGGTCGTACAGTACAGTACGGAACCGTTGAGGATACCCCCTGTGTCTTAAAAAAACTAAACTAGTTCTCATACAAATGCAATGGCGTTACAGCAGCACAAGTTACCAATCGCCTATACCAAAAGATAGGGGCGTGCACAATGTACACTGGGAGAATTACAGTGCCGCAGGTCGCCCCTTCATCATTTTCACTCCATCTTACCTTTTTTCACTCTGACTGGACAGGGACAGATGCTCGGTGCCCTTCTTAAACCCTAACATGACCTTGGGTTTCTTACCCTTCGATATTTCTCTGTAGCAGACCAATAACAGCATGTCTTATCACTGAAAATATTTTTATTGGCGGGATATTTTGCGTCGAAAACACTTGCTTTTTTTTACACCGATACATTCAGTTTTTTATACTAGATTCCGATAATGACTAGAAAAATAAAGAAATACAATTTTAAAATCGGGAGTTTAACCAAATTTTTTGAATCCTATTTTAAATTTTCGTTACGATTATGTTAATTTCACTTGACAAATAAAGTATATTACAAAAGAGATATGTTATTTTACCGAGAGTTAGCGACAAGTACTTGAAAAACTTAGTACATGGTCCAAAACCTGGCGGATATGTCTTAATTTAAGGCAATTAATTTAAATACGTTTTTTTGTAGTTAATATTTGATTTTGAAACCGAATTTCCAGCTATTTTAACGAATGAAGTAAGAATATTTGAATACTGCAATACTGCAGAGAAGAAAGAAATTCGGTTTCAATTGCAAATATTCCCTATTTTTAACCATACGTCGGTTAAAATTAACAAAAATTATCTAAAATCAGTAATGGTTTTTCATTATTACATTATTAAATCAGAGATTACAAATAGTTTGAACTTGTCAGTGGACAGTTTTAGCGTTGGGTTCATATGCAAAGAATTTTAAATTGAAGTTTTAATATCAACAATTCACTAAAATTTACCGTTTTTTCTGTTTACTTTCTTACATTATTTTAAATAAACTTTTGAAATCGCAGGTCAACTCTGACCAGAAATAACTTTTCAAAATATATTTGGCACCAAACATTTTAAATGCGAGCGAAAAATATTTTGTTAGTCTAAATACTGCTACCTAATCTTATGACCCTATTACTGGCTTCATTATTGCAACCAAATTTATTGCAAAACTGTTGACAGCACCGTCAGTAGCCATTGTCCACCTTTAAAAAATTGTAACTAGTTAAAAATAAAAATTTATCACAGTTATTAATTTAAGCATAGTTGAACAGTATATTAATTCAAATTAGTTATAAAATGTCTTCAAGAAGTAGACGACGTGATGCAATTACAATACTTCCTCAAGACAGCGTCCTTGACGCAACTGGATTGGTTCCCGTAGACATTAAGTCTGGACACATCCCCCAATAAATTATGTTCGTGTTTAAAAGGCACGTATCTAACTGTTCCCTCGAACTTAGCGTCCCCAGGTGACGTCATAATTTCCACCGTATAATCGAAAATATTGCTTTTAGGTTGACCTTCCGCGTTCAACTTATTCTTGGGCGTTCTTAAATTAGCTTTTAAAACGGTCTTCATCTTTAACTTTGAGCATTCGGGATGGCCCCCCAACATGTCGTTCAGTTTTTGCGTCATGAACTCGGCTACGTGCAGAACTTCCTTGTCCTTGACGTCTATTGGCTCGGACTGATGACACGCGCACCAGGCTTCGGCGATCGACGCGTCTTCGCAGCTGCGATTGGCTGGAATTGGCGCGAACAGAGATAAGGCCCGTTTAACCAAATTCTCGCGGATTGTCTTCAACTGCGGTTCATCCGCTACCGAATCTGGTTGGACCTTCTTCGCGGTTCCATCAAAACGTAGAACGTTCTGTATGGTAGCGTACAAGTCGAACGGGGTGACTAGACGGTTGGCGTTGGCCCGGAGGTTTTTGTAAAGTTCGGGGTATTTGGATTGGAAGTTTTTGGGAGGCACCATGATTAACATTGGCAGACGTTCCTCCATGCGCCCAATATGAGTTTCACGAATTTCACCCCAGCGTAAACCGTGGTCTCCCATAAGTATAATTAACGTGTTATCCAAATGAAAACGCTTGTGGAGGGATTCGAAAAAATTTGCGAAGAAATGGTCACCAGAAGAGGCGCTGTTTAGAAAATCATGGGACATACTGTTGATCCACGACATGGCAAAGTACTTCCTGTTTTGACATAAAACGGAAAGTTTTCATCCATTCTCGCGTCCATCATTTGATGATACGTACCTTTGTCCAAAGTTGGAAACAAATCTTGCACCGTAATCGAGGACGGCTTCCGCTTCAGCCATTGAGCCGACGCATAAATGGCAGTTGAGTTTCTTTGTCCTCCCAAGATCGTCTTCGTAAGGATGGATCATGGTTCGGTAGTAATAGTCAGTGGGTTGCGTCAGGAACCCCGGTTTAACGTAGTTGAAAGTTGATATGTGTGGGGTATCCTCGGCATAGAATGTTCTATAACCAGAATCAGCAAATTCTTCCCAAATTATTTTACAATTGTCCATAGGATCAGACGAATTTCTGCAGACCTAGAGCGATAGATGGTACTTAGACAAGACTACTCCCAATACGTTAAACAGATGAATTGCGGGACCTACTTCTGGTAACTCTTTCTCGTGGACGCCCATTAATAATGGTATCAAATTGGGGAAAGTATTATCACCGACTTTATTGAAGCCATTCATCTCAATTCCTCCCATGGATTCAATCAAATACTTGATGGTTTTCTTCAACTGGCGGTGCATATTCAACCTAGACATGGCGTCGGCGCCAATGATGAGAATGCTGTACTTGTCGTACTGGTGTTGGCTAGATATCGTTTCATTTTTCTCGTGGTTTAAGCAACGTTCTTCCGTGGCTGGTTTATCCAGAACAAAACTGTGGTAGTTCTTGTAAATTATGCCGTGACCTTTGAGGACGCAACGTACTAAAATAAATTCGACTTTGACCTCGTCACCGTCTTTCACAGGCGTGCAGTTCTTGGAGTATCTAAGGAAAGTTCAATTTACAGACATGAATTTGATGCAGCCATATTGGACAATGGCGGAAGGAACAAGTAATCAAGGACCGAAATAACCTGAGGTGGTTACTACATTAACCATTTCAAAGGTATCTACCCATACCCAAGCTAATAAATATTAAAGCACACACAGGATCACATAATTCCCAAGTGCCTTCATTCTTAAGCTACTAACCCTATTGAATTATCAGATTGGCCATCATTTGCTCGATAGACTTCGTTATAGCAACAGAGTATGTCTTTGCCAGGCACAGTGGCGTTGTTCTTCATCTTCCAGTAGTCGATTAAGGATTCATTAATTCTGAGTTTGTTCCCTTGGGCGTAGCTCAATTTCGGATAATCTTTGGAGCAATCGAGGGGGTTCGAAGTCTTGATCAATTTTCGAACAGTGGAATGATAAGGATCTACGTCGGGAATCTGACACGCCTCCGAATAAACCAGGTAACCCTTCTTGATGTCACGTTGCAAAATCACTTCATTTTTCACCTCGACATCCTGAAATTTAAACAGTACTTAATCGACATAATTTCAAAGAAAAAAAGTTGTGCTTTCAACTCCATATATTGTTTACGGGACTTACGAGGTTACCACCGCTGAACTACCACCTAAGCTAAACGCCTCAGTATTTATAGATATCCACATATTGGAAGCCCACCCAGTGAACCCAGTTTAAGCAAACAAGTTTGATAACTCACCTCTGGAATGGCACTGTTCTCCTTGGATTGCGTAACGGAGAAAGCATAATCTTTTGTTTTTATATCTTTGAAGACGTCTACGTGTATTTCCGGTTTCACTGTGACAACTTTATGGTTATGTTCAGCGACAATATTTCCATCTTCATGCTGAAGAGCGCGAATATTTTCTACCAGTGCCTTGGTCAACTTGTTCGGTCGCGTTTCGTTGGCTGGCGGGGACGATTGAATTTTACGACTATTCGGGCTCAGTCCATTGGAACCTCGCTCCGTTTCTCCGTCGGAAACTGCTGGTAGAATCGGAATTGCATTGCTGTCTCCGTTGGACGTTTTCGGAAGCGAGGCCTGCGGTTGTTCCGGTTGATTGAACGGGGAGTCTTCGGAAACTGATTTGTAGAGAAGTCCCATAAAAGGGCGACGGACCGAGTAATCCTTTTCGTAATCCGTCACCAGGAACACGACGGCCACCACGAACACGATAACGAAGAATATTAAACGTCGCGTCATGTATGTTCGACAAAATTCTGAAATAATAATAACAATAATTCAGAAACAGAAATAGAGTGCATAACATACAACTGTACCACGGACTTTGTACTTCCATAGGCCTAGCTAGCCACCAAATAAGTAATTTTTGTACATCGAGTGCACAGTGAGGTCTAGGGAAATACATCCAATTAACTTTGTACCCTACGTTCCTTATATTAAACTGTGCTTTGAATTTGTACCAGAAGAGTGCACATCATTTTTAATTTCATTTCAGTTTGAACACAAACAAACAGATTCTCGTTTTACGAACCAGAATTAAAATAGTTTTCTGAAATCTCGAATGACCTTTATAGACTACAATCCCATTATCCCTTGCTTGTGCACAGCGCAGTTTTATAGCACCAGGAATGCATAGAGCAAAGAGAATACAAAGACAATATTGCAGGCTGAACACGAGTAAACCAATGAATATTTTTACGATTACGTTACTAGATTTTAGTGTTTATTATTTCGGTAAAAGTAATAAAATAGTACGTGGCGTGCGTGAAATAGGATATTAAACAGGATTAGCACTTTTATTTGAATTTCGATTTGGAAATTATCCGGAAAAGCACGTAAAAGTAATTTTAGGCCTAAGGTTCAAATAAATTTATGTTTTGAAGTTTGAATCCCGACACCGAAATGTTTTGTTGGTAATTCCAAGGAGACTTCATAAATCATTCATGCTACCATGGATATGTATAAACACTAAGGTATTATTGATTCCAAACTGGCCCAAAAAGCTGGTTACCATATACGCGTACACCTAAGGATGTGAGACGGCTGTAAATCGAGGCGGGAATAGTTAGGTCACGTGGGAAAATTAACTAAATGTCTCCGGAGAATCCTGAGTGGTGCGTTTGAAATTCCGCCCATGCGCAGAGAGATAAAATACGAATTTCTCTCTCCCTCACAAGTTTAGGGGGGGGCGGAGTTACAATGCATATTTATTTTTCTCTGCTGAACGGGCTCCTAAGCGAAATGTAAGAGATGAGAATCCATAAAACATTAGTTTTAAACATATCCATGATATTATAAATAACATGGACTTTGATGCTAAACCCGTTGTCTAGAATTTCCTGAAGGCGCTCAAGATGCTGATATTTGATGATATATATTGTAAATTTAAATCTGTATTTTTCTGGTATATCAAGGTCATTTTCAAGAGAATAATTATTTTCAAAGTGATCAACTATTAGCACTTAAAGCAGGCAAGGGGGAATGAAGTATTTATTCCCCCTAAGCTCACTGCATATATAATAATTAGGTCGCGAAATAAATTACTTCTTTGCTAATTATCATCTTTTACTGTACGAAATCCGCGATTCCATTTTGGAACTCGGTTGAGAAACATTAAAATTCACAACCAACAGTTGAAACATAACTTTGTCGACTTCAGCTTCGAGTTCTAGTTTATCTTCATAAATTCAAAATAAAACTTACCTTTCATAATTTGTAAAAGTTTTGTTTTAACTTCGTCCCCAATAAAACCTTGTAGTTGTTGATTATTATTGGACGTCTGTACGGTATTAGCAACATCTAATGCGGCAATGGGCTGATAGTTCGTAAATGGACTGAATCTACAATAAATATAAAGAAAGATAATGTTTGTTGGTAAAATGACATTGCTAATGTCCCGTGGTCGCTCTATATTCTGATTGTTTCGGGTTAACTACGAGCCATCGGAGGCTAACACCATTAGTCGGCCCTACAATAATTACGCGATGAGAGAGGACTTAGACATGGAGACGTAATAATTAACGTAAAGGGAAATGTGAATACGACCAGAAGAGAATAATAGTTGAAGGATGACATTCTGTATCCTCTTAATACTTTAGTTATGTAACATGCTTCTTCTAAATCCACAAGCGCATGCGCCTTGCTAAATAGTTAAGTTCTAATAGAGTAATGGTGAGGAACTATTTATCGCGTACGTAATTCGATTTGTTATCCTTCTCCAAATGTTAAAGGATGTTGGGAAGAATAATGTTACAATTGTGGTACACTTCTCTCGAAGAGAAGTTATATATACTTCTGATATAACTTTCCCTCCGTTTGGTGACACATTTTAGGTGTAACGCGATTATTCGTCTAGCTTTGTGTAGTTTCCCCATATGATGTAAACATTACCAGCTATTTGGCGAACCTTAACAAGTGAAGAAGGCAAACATATCCTCAGTGCAAGACGAATATTCCCTCACTGTGTTCTGTCGGCTATTTGCCGAACCCCGACTACTGGGAAAGGCAAACTTATCGTTTCCTAACACTAAATCTATGCTTCAGGTAGGTTTCGCATCTATGGGTACATATCTCTTCATCGTAACACAACGAATTCAACGAGCAACGCTGTGAAGATCTGGTATTAGCAAAGTAAGTACCTATGATACCAGGCAGATTGGTAGACACCACCTTGATGGGTGCAGTTACGTGGAATTGGACCAAATAAAAATTTCCTCTCAGCGCTTCTCCCGCTATTGATTCTCCTTGGTTTAGGGTCGAAATCGGCTGAGTCCACATTAGGAAATATAGACGGATGCCACGTAATGTTTATTAAGCCCAGCATTTACCGATTAAAGCAAGCAAAGATACCCCCTAGTCTTAATTATCTACCATATATAAATACTGCCATGATAACTATCATTTAGAGCCATAGGATTGGCTCGGTTATAGCTTTTCAAGGGATAGCGAAATCCACCAAAATATGATACCAAGAAGTGATATCTAGATTAATAGGGAGAAGGTATAAGATGCCTTAGTATTCGCGCACCATAGTCCTGCAGTCCCCCTTTCAAAATACAAGGGGGACGTAAAGGGAGGCCGGGCTATTTCGCCTCTCCTCAATCGGAAAATACAAGTAATTTTCGTCATTGGCGTCGCCGCGCTGACGTGCGTTTTCAAGAACCAATGAGATGCTGGTTGTAATTTAGAGGCGGCGGGGATTAACTCCGTACCTACTATACGTTTGGACTAGAGATAAAGAGCTGGACATGTACAGGCGAATTTATACCTTCTCCCAAGTAAACTAGATATCACTTGAATTGCACAATTTATGATTTTCAAGGAATAACGTCGAAAAACGCTGCAGAAAATATCCCGAAAAATCTCAAAATAAAAACAACGCCAAAAAGATCAATAAATAGCGCAAAAATATACATTAATGGTATCGGTGTGGATATTCCATTGCCTCTTTAATGATAAAGATAAAGGAGTAAATGAAACTTTGAGGGAATCGATACAGCTGCGGCCGGCGATGCAACGAAAAAAATCGCGCTTCGCTATACCAATGTTTTTCAGCCTTGATCGGTATTGTAAGCCAAAGTAACAAGCGTTCTTTTTAAAGGCTACAGACACGCCATGATTCCCGGTTCGCACAACAGTACACGCTTAAGTTGACCCAATCTATTAGTTATTAGGGAGATAACGATATTCGACCTGGGACAAAAGGACAAAAGATTTTGGCTGAAAAGAGAGAACAGCAGGCCACTGCCATTATTTTAACATCAAGCACCATTAGGCGCTTTGTCCCTAAGATCAAGTAACGTAATTGCCACACATACCTTAAATTAAAATACAGGGCTCTCCATCGTTTTGGTAAAGATAGGAGTTCGTATACTGAACAACTAAAGTTTTGTCATAATTCGGTGTGATTTTCATTTCGAAATTTATAGGCGTGATAAAACCGGTGTTTGTAGTTATATTAGCCTAGACCTTTCCTGTAATTACTTTATGTACCACAACGTCATGATACACGTAGAAACCGGACGTGTTATCTCCACTAACTTAATTACCCTTATCTTCTTTAATATTGTAGATTAAAACAAAAGTTCATATTTAAAAACAAAAAGTATACTTCGTTCGCAATTCCCAACCTTTGGACTATAGACGCCATGAAGTAAGGGAAGCAAACGGCCCTCCGCTCAAGCTCTACAAGAACTAGCCAATCAGAGAAGAGCTGCTTGGGGGTCAGATGTTTATAGAAGGTAGTACACTATAGTGGCGATCTTATTAGCGCGTGTTTTCTGATGTGCTACTGTCGTGAGTGTAATAATACGCAGAGGGGGTCGACACTATTCTGAGTAGTAAAGAGGGGGTTTCTCGAGTCGTATTACACAGCGCGAGCATGCTTCAATGAAGTTTACTTTTGGTTTTTATCTATAAACCTTTGATAAAAACATTGATAAAATTTAAAAACTATTCATAAATTCAATTAAATCTTTTAACAGTAGTATTAGAATGAACCTTTCGAACCATACCTTTAAATAAAAAAAAAACATTAACTTTAAACTCTTGTGCAGCTTTTGTGTTTTTACACATTTGACTATACATTTACATTAGTAGCTTCGGCACAATAGAGAGCTTTCGTTTGGGGGAGATAATTTACACACCCATATTGGTGGGTTCATTGCGTAAGGAGGGCTGAATCCCACCAATATGGCTGCCTAAACCATGGTAGGGCTTAGGCGGGTGTGACGTACTACGCAGCCAACTGAAATCTCTCTATTCAACCTTTAAAGGTACACTGCTACTAGATAAAGGATCATCAACGTTCTTATATTGAAGGCTATTGAAATGGTCCAAACAAGATGGGCAGGCTACTATGTCTTACTCCTCCACATGGGTGCCAATTTCCTTGTTATTAGGTGACAATCAAGGTTGGGGGCCCGTACATCCGAAACTAAATGTTTTAGACACCACATTCTCTGACACTTTTCACTCAGTCTGACCCAAAGAACACATCCCCTTTAATATATGACATACTTATCAGAAACACCCTGTACATAAATACACTTGAAACCGTAATTTTACAATCTACCTGATTTTAAAACATACATGCTTTTAATTTTTAGAAAAAAATAGAAAACCTTATAGCATTATTAAGAGACACAACATGCACCTACCATTTTATAGACAATCCTTCATTGCATGCACGTTTCTTTGCAGGATTGGCGCCAATACAGACCAACTCGATTTTATAACTTATCACAAACTGAGGATCTTTAAATCCGGCTTCATTTTTTATACACTTGATATTTGCGCACCATCAAGTAATAAAGTCAAAGGCAGCAAATACGTATAAACCTCTAAAATCAAACCATACAACCGAACGTTGGACTTAATTAACGCATTCAGGATAGACGAGCGTACAGTTTTTATTGATTTACAAGAGAGACGAACGACGTTGAATTGTCGTTACCAATGTAATCAGAGCAATTTATATTTGTTAAGCTCCCTATTGACTTTTATTGAACCACGGTTTCAAAATAATGTACTTATCTTATCCGTATACACTATATTGGTTAAGTTGTTTCGTACGCTGCTGAAGAAATTCAGTTTTGCAATGCGATGCTCGACAATCGAATGACACCGACAATTTAATTGTAGTTTGCAAGAACATAATATGTTTTTTAGCTTACGCTGACATATTTCAATTTTTACCGTAAAGACAGTAAAAAAATTATTCTCCACTCTTAGGTTTTTAAAAGAAGTTCAAAGTACGTTTTAAAGAATTATCTGTTACTATCAAGAACCAATATAAGACTTGAGAACGTATCAATGAATGATTATTGAAATTGTTAAAAGTTTCGTTTTTTTTCTGGAAACGTGACATCCATGTTTGAGGAAGTTTACGTTGAAGAGATCCGTTTCTGGTCCAATACCTTTTTATTTATTCATTTAGTTGGACCAGTTTTTAATTCAAGATGTTAGGGTTACTGGTCCTTTGGATCAGTTTATTAATTTCAAATTTATGGGAAAACTAAGGCTGGGGGATAAGTCCAAGGACCAGTTTATTATTTTGAACACTAGTGGGGGCACTGGTTCCAAGTACTACTTTAAAACATCCGGAATACGGATAGCAAAGACGTTAAAGAGGGCTTCAACGTTATTAGTCCATCAAATTCCTTTGTTTCAAACCATATCTAACGTCTTTGGGTTTACTAATCGGATGAGCTGCTGGTTTTAAGGTTAGTCTGTTATTTGGTTCTACAATTACAGCAAACTAAAACCAATAGAATTTGGAACTATGGTAACTTGACACTTAAGAGCTTAAGACTTGGCGATTCGTAATTTCAATTTCTGAAGTTGTTGGGTTCGTCTAGCTAGAAAACCGGTCACATAAAATTATACATAACCGGTCTTCTCGGTACGTGTGGCTGAACGCACCTTTCTATTGTAAAACAAGCTGATTGATGCCCGGAAAATATCAGGGATTATCTATAACGCTGAATGATAATTTTACACTGGGTCGTTTGTTATAAGCTTACCAAATGGAGGTGGTATCTCAGGGAACTCAAATGTAAAAGTGGGGAGATATCCCGAGATCTCAGTAATACACTGCTGTAAAATTGAATCTTTAAACGTTCTAAGGTGTTATATGGGTTCTTGATATTATTTTCTATTACTGAGCAAAGGTCTACCGCAATTCTTGAAGAAGTCGTGTACTTGAGAAAATATTAAAACGGGCCTATTTATTTCCGTTTTCCGTTAGTATAAAATGAAATCTCAATTAGCAGGCTTCCGTTTGATATCTTGGGAATATCTCGTTGAATTAATAACATAAGTTTATAAGATATGTATATACTTGTACCATAAGTATGACACTTCCTATACTTCGTAATGCTAGAAACAGCTCGAGCTAGCTCGAGAACGACTGAAGCGAGAATTGCAGACTACACTCGGTGGTTAATTTTGCAGGACTTCCATCTTCCTATTTAGTCTGTATTACTAAGCCTTTGACAGCGCCTCACCAGAGGTCGCTTTACGAGAATCTATGACCTACCTCAATCACTTCATGACAAGCTCCAGTTTCTAAGTTACCAGTGACAAACTTATGGAACATATCTTATGAACTTATGATAATAGCAATAATGTTATAAATCCTTTGATTAATTTCGTTAACGTCTCAGTTTGAGTTGACAAAAACTTTGTTATTATATTCTGTTTAAACATAAGAGTTTGAATAATATTTTACTATTCCATATTTTGTGTTTATTCAAATACTATGATTAAATATGACGCTAATAATAAAAGTTTTACTTAAACAAATGCAACGTTATACGGTGGTCAAATAAGTAAAAACCAAAACGTTCCTTGCTGAATATCTTGAAAATACCTTTCAAAATCTTACATTACGAGTATTAATTCACTATATATTACAGACATGGTATATCGTTTTTGATTGAATTTGTCCTGAGCCACCATCTTATAATATGGCGGTAGGAATGGTAATACAGTACTTTACCAAAAATTCTAATGGAGATTTAAAAGGTACTTGAACCAAAATGACTT
The DNA here is from genome assembly GCA_019434445.1 of Phalangium opilio. Taxonomy (NCBI): domain Eukaryota; kingdom Metazoa; phylum Arthropoda; class Arachnida; order Opiliones; family Phalangiidae; genus Phalangium; species Phalangium opilio. The sequence goes on from JAEQBA010001806.1 coordinate 176,484, forward strand.
ATATGTACTTAAGTAATTATATACAATCTGGAGGGGTTTTTTATATTGAAAATACCCTAAACCACCATCTTGTAAAATGGTGTCCAGAAAGGTAATATGTTACCAAAAATCCAGTAGGGTTAACCAATTTGACTGATTTTTACTTAACTAATTAGTTTTCAGTTTCAATTTCCGGTTACAAATAAAAAGCTATTTGATTATTTATCGATGTTTTAACACAATAGTAAATAAATAAATAAATATTGTCATTGGTATTGCATTCCAAAAGACAAAATATAAAGAACGTAGCAAGCTTGACAATAACCAATGATAAAAGTCAGTATACTCACAACCGTAGCTGTTTCTCTTGTCCCTTAGGGACCTGCAGGGACCCAGATTTCCTTGGCCAAGATACCAGTACATCTGAATGATTACAGTTGCGAGAAACACCCTTATTTGTCTCAGACTCAAACCAGAAGGTAAGTAAGTTTTTAAACGAGGAATCTTTGCACAGCTTTATGCCTTAAGGTAAACTAACCAGTACACTTTGAGATTCAATCTACGTATTCTTTGTCTTTAACAAAAGCGAGAGTACTTTAACCCAAGGCGTACGTAAGAGGTATGAAGACAGGCAAGAAACCTTTAAAGGGTCAAGATGCAGCCAGGACTCCGCGAAACGAGTCTCTGCTTTCTCTGGACGCGCTGCTATAAGGAACTGTGTTTAGGAGAAGGGACTGGCTGGGAGTTACCATGGCAACCACGGGAGCATGCGTCGCTATACTCTATCGAGCTACTTATTGAAGGTTTTTTAAAGGACCATTGTATAGTAACGAGAATAAATTTATGAACGTGGAGTTCAAAGGGCGCTTTTAAAGAAACCCTGTTTAATTATTTGGGCGCCAATAGGATAGTGTTAAAACTTCTAAATTTTATACTGTTCCCAATTACACCTTCTAACATAATAATGTATAATTTTTACCACATACGTTTGTCACTGGTCACTGAGAGCTTTGGGGTGAAACGTCATAGATTCTCGTAAAGCGACGCCTGGTGTCAATGGCTTAGTACAGACTAAATAGGAGCATGGACTGCAAAGCCGAGTGAAGTCTGCAATTCTCGCTTGTCGTTCTCGAACAAGCTCGAGCTGTAAGTCTGCCAATAGCATTACGAAGTATAGATATTGTCATACTTATGGAACGTATCACTTATAAACTTATGTTTCTTCTGACTTTGTCTTAATTATTTCGTCCTTGTTCTATGTTACATAAACGGGCATAAAATTTACTTCATCCATGTTTAATTTTTCAAATTTTCGAAATATGTAAAATTTTCAAGTTATTAAACTAACATACTACTGTGTAACTTTAACATCAAGTATTAAAAGCTACCAAAACTTATTTACTCTCATTAATTTAGCTTATAATAGGAAATCCCTTGATTAAACTATACCCTTGAAGCCATTAAGTCGACGGTAGCATGGATATGTATAAATACTACTTATTATGGATTCAAAACTAGGCCCAAAAGCTCGACGATGTGAGCGGGCAGTAAGTCGAGGTGGAAATAGCTTGGTCTTGAGGGGGAAAAGAAACGATATATCTCTCCGGAAAATCCTGAATGGTGCGTTTGAAATTTCGCCCATGCGCAGACAGATAAAATATTAATTTCCCTTTCCCTCACAAGGTTGGGTTAGGGGTTCGAAAGTTACTTTTCCCTCTGCCGAACGGGTGCCTAAGCGAAGTACCCAGTGAACGGTTAGAGATGTAAATCCAAAATACGTTGGTGGTATTTATGTATAATAGCCTTTGTCAAACGTCAATGGTTCTTTAATGCCTCGCGTAGTGTACAGAGAACAATTGGTTGGAACTCAGTACACATTGCTGCTTCTTATTTGTTGGCCCTTACACCCACCAGTTTGCGATTTTAACCAGACACCTGATGGATGAATTTTTTTACTGAGCCAGAGATAATAACGCCGGAGTTTATATCACTGCAGTTGAAGCTTCGAAAGAGTACAAAATTTACACGACTACCCGCTAAATCGCTTTCAAAAAAAAAACTCTTTCAAAGCTATCAGAGCCCTGGTGAAGTAATAAACACGTAACACACCTAAAATGAAGATTCACAAAAATCATTCAAAATGGAGGAAGATGAATAACATTAAAAACTTCGCTAAAATAAAATTATTTGAGCAATCTGTTTAACGAGCTAGGCACTATCAAGTATTCGACAGTTTTACTAATCCTTACAAGGTTTTCAACTAAACAGTTATGAATATGATAATGGGGGGTTTCGCTCGCGCAACACATGTGGATATTATAACATATTCATCTAGCTGCACTCAATAGGCCTAACGAAAGCCCAGTCTTCAGGCATCAAAATCCTTGGTATGGACTGTACATTTTTGTCCTTAATATTCGCTTTAGGGAAGGTTATAAAATACCCTTTTGATAAAATGCAAAACAAGAAATACTGTAAATTTATTTATCCTCGTAAATATAGTCTAATCCTTAAAGGAAGAGTTGAGGTAACATAAAACTATACCTTAAAAGAACAGCCTTTTTCTAACTTCGAAAGGAAAAATATATAAAAACATTATCTCTTATTACAAGATAATAAGCATTTAATTAGTTTTAATAACGAAAACTAATTTAGTGACGTCTATAATACATTAGTGGCTAATCAGCCCAGTTGAACTTCAATAGTGGAGGTGACTTATTTGTGGCCAGTTTGAGCTTTTGGAGGTCTCTCTAATCTGCCCTGAAATAATTCTGCGAATCATGCGTCAAGGGAAAACACAATAACTGTCGACCCAGTGGCAAACTAGGGAAATTATATGCTGGGAAACCATATTAAATTGAACATGTTTGCACTGCAAAAGCTTTGATCAAGAAACAAAAATATTCAAACTATTCGACTGTCTCAAAAGTTTAAACATATCCTTCGGAGATAAACTATAAGTTATAACATAATAATCATGTAAAGCGAAGACAGGTCGAAAGAAGAAGCTAGAGAGGAAGAGATAAAGATTTGGTTGGAGGAAGGCTTTCATTCACTCTAGAGACACACTTTCTGTTAATTCTATTTGCCGTTGCTGCAACACATTCGTTTGTGCCTGAAATGAACTTTGTTTGGCAAGTGTTAATTATTTCGTAGTGTTTATTTAGGATTCGTTTCAAATAACAGTGAACTTGTGTTTCTAATAACAATAATAATAATATTAAGTGATAAGGTTATTGGTTAGACTGGTAATCTGTAAAACGTTGATTGAAAAGGTTGAAATAAAGGTGATCTAGAGGATATTGGCATCTTTGGCCAAATCGTAGAACATTGATTGTTCATTCTTCAAGAGAGCATCTGGAGAGTCAAATTCCGTAATTCGGCCCTGATCGAGAACCATCACCCTATGAAAAGTTAACAGACATAAAAATAGGAAATCACATCGGTAAGTCTGCCAAATAGTTTGGTAAACTAACTTGTCGTAGTCTAAGATGGTGTTTATTCTGTGCGCGATGGTGATGATGGTAGAGTTGGCGAATTCCTTCTTGATGGTCTCTTGAATGAGATCGTCGGTGTCCATGTCGACAGAGGCCGTCGCTTCGTCCAAGATCAGAATCTTGGTGTTCCTCAACAAGGCACGAGCCAAGCAGACCAACTGACGCTGACCGACGCTCAGGTTGTTACCTCCTTCGGCCACGGGGTGATTCAGTCCCTGCTCGAGTGACGCCACGAAGGACTTCAGGTGCGAGTGTTCCAGGGCGGCCCACAGTTGCTGGTCATCTTTTTGTTCAAAAGGATCCAGGTTGAGTCTGAGTGTGCCCGAGAAGAGGACGGGCTCTTGGGGGATGATGGTCAGCCGCGATCGCAAATCGGACAAGCCCAATCGCTCCACCTCCACTCCGTCTATGACGATCTGACCGCGCACCCCCTCGATGAGACGGAAGAGCGCCAGCGTCAGCGACGACTTTCCGGCGCCTGTCCGCCCCACCACTCCGACCTTCTCTCCGGCCTCGATCCTGACATCGATGTCCTTTAAGACTAAATCCAATCCTTCTCGGTATCTGGTGCTGTAGTCCTGGAATATGATTTGTCCTCGTTGAGGCCAGTCAGCTGGGGGTTGAGATTCTGGTTTCTCCCACTCGGCCTCGGACTCCAAACGACAGTATTCGTCAACTCTTTCTATGGAGACAACATTTGTTTCCAAACCAGTAAAGGCAGTGATAAACACTTTGATCACCTGTAGAAGCTGTTAGATCAATATATTAATTTAGTACTTAATTGTAGAAAATAAATAATTGTTAAACGTGACAGAAAAGCCTGCACAATTCATTTTCGAAAATGTGGGCTAATTTTTAATTATCCAAATAGATTCAAGAATTTAATATCTTTCATAGATAAGACCTGATAACGATTTGAATGTAAGGAAAATGGTATATCACCAAAAGCATGTATATTAAAACAAAAAGTTTCGACCAAGCAAGGGATAGGGTGAAAGGTAATTCCAAAAATTTATAATATTTTCATAATAGGTATTATATTATTATATTATTTTATGAAAATAGTATATATTTTTGGTCAAACCCGTTTCCCCAATATCCTACTCCCTTTGCAGTCGTCCTGTTTCGAGTCGCAGGAAATGGATACAATTTCGAGAACTTGGCCTATTTATTGCACCCGCAGTTTCTAGTATTTTTACTATTTTGAGGGTACTGATGACGAAAGCGGAAACATGATTCCCTCAATTTGTTTGAAAGTCCGAGAAAAAAAGTAATTTTTTACTAAGTAAGGTGTCTTAAATCTAATGAACACGGGTTTTCATTCTTTTAGAGTTTATTGGTTTGTTAAATTTAAAGTTACACTTTGCGTTTCCTTCATAGGTTCCCACTTGACCGAAAATGAGGACCAAAAACTATAGCGCTTAGTCAAAAAATTGACTTACGCAGGCCTTCGACGGTAAGATTTTGTTCGGTTCACACATACGACCGAAATTCGACCGAAAAGGGATAGAGTTAATTTTAGAAATTACATCTATCCCTGGTAAAACGTACAGTTTCTAGTTCTTTCTCACTAGCGAAGGTTTATCGAATAATCGGTTTTACAATTGCTTATGATCAAAATCTGTTTTTTGGATTATAATTTTTAAAAGCATAGTAATTCATTAGCAAAGTAACGCGTTTCATATTCTAAAAAGGGCTTGCCAATGCCACGTCGTGAAACGGCTTTTTAACAAATTCTTGAAAACGTAGCAGAATTACACCTTAACTAGCTTCTATTCTTTACGAAAAAAGTACGAAAATGGCGGAAAATTACACTACTTTTCTCTTCGCTATTTCAATCTCTCCCATTCAAACCAACTCATAGAATTTCATCTCTTTCTTAATACAGTAACTACCCCAGTTATGTGTTACTAAACACGGTGTATGGGGTGTACAAATTTATAATAAAATGTTAACTCAGAAACTATTCGTCCGTTTTGTATCATCCCACTTAGGCGGGGTTTCACTATCCCACTAGCATCAAGAGTTAAATGAAAAACTAGTAGGGATTTTAGCGTAAGTGTGAAAAACATTTTCATTTACTCGCTTTGTCTTTATTGGTAGGGCTTACCCGATCGGCATTAGCCAAGATCAATCCTACAAAATCAGTTGAAAGAGTCCCTTTGCTCAAAACGATGAAAATTGCGGTGCAAAACATCAAGCAATTGCCCAAGATATTGTGGCGTACTGTCAGCCATCTGGAAAAAAATTGCATTTTATTGAATTGGAGAAACGAGCAGCCACTAGGCATGCTCGCTTTGCTTGACATCCACTGCCCGATTTCAACCCAAAGGTAAAAATGAGGTGTAGATGCTGATAAAAGGCTGTCGCTCCAAAAATGCAAAAGACGCAATTGAAACCAGGCTTCAATGATGAAATTACAAAATTACCTTTGTGCCATGTTCATCATGTAGTTAGCAGCAGTGCATTCGTCGATCAGCTTCAGGAAGCGTCCTTCAAAGTTCTCTCCGGCGTCACACGCCCTGATAACAGTGCTGCCAGCCACTGATCCTCCCACGTGCGAAAACAAGAAGGAATTTCTCAAGCTTGTTATCCGCTTGAATTGACGATTGCTCGACATCAAGAAACGCTGCCAAAGATGTGGAATAGAACTTCAGTTTTAGAAGTTGCTAGTGGATGCGTACACACGCGTGCTTTCAACATTTTTTGCAATAAGTTATATTAGTGCCAAATCACTTTAAGCGGCTAAATATTTCTCGTCGCTTAATAAAGTTTCTAAAAAATCTCATAAAATATTTGTTAACTTTTTGAAATGTCGATAATAATCTTGCTGTTTAATTCCGTGTTTAACCACGACGAGCGGCTATCCCTCACTCGATACGAATTTCTTGTTTAACCGCCACAATTTACAATTGAGAGTGATAATGAATAATTACTTATGACAGTAGTCAGTAGATTAATCGAGTTCCTACCTGAAGTGAAAGGTATCCAACGGCAACAACAATGCAGGGAATTATGAATAATGGTAAAAATATTGAAGTTCCTATCGGGTAAACAACTAAAAATATCAATCCCCAATTGGTTAGATTTATTGTTCCAGGTAATTGCTGGTCGAGGGCGTCGATGTCTTGGGAGAAACGATTGAGTATCCTTCCAAGGGGGGTCGTGTCGAAGAAGGACATGGGAGAACGAGATACGCTCTCGAGCATTTTCCCTTGTAGACAGTTTGCCGCTCGTAAACAGCGCAGGACGTTGATGATGATAGCGCCAAACGTGGTAATGGCTTGGCTTAGACCAAGGACGATTAAGACCGCTATACGGGTTGCCTTTAGGTTCGGGTTCGCTTTCAATTCTTCCTTTGAGTCGGCGCACCACAGAGACAGCCAGTACATTGAGGCGAAATTAAGGACTACACTACAGGTGGATATTACTTCGAAGATCACACACCATGTTATACCGTAGGCTTTAAAATATTGTTTGTATTGTGATACGGATATCTGCAAATAACATTATCACGAGGTAAAATGATTGTAGAGAGTTTTAGTTCTCAAGAAGGAAAGAAGGTCCAAACTTTCCTCGTGTATTAAAGAGCACATACGTTTCCTTCTTTGAGCGTTTCTTTAGTCATGAGTTTTGCATCATCTTCATGTGAGACTTTTCCTTGGGATGCAAGATGAAATCTCTCCGGTTTGGCATTTAACGTACTACAAAAATTTAATTTATATTAAAATTCATAAATTAGCAAAGCGAGTTCAACCATATCTAATTTTTAATTTTATGGTCCGGACCTTGGGCTACTCCCAGCTAGTCGAGCTAAGAGAGACCCGGGGATAGACAAATTCAGCATTGAAAAGCTAGCGCTTATTGCTAATATTACAATACACTGCCTCAATGGTTAAACTTGAAAGAATCAATCAAATTTAAAATATACGCTATCTCTACAAACAATACACGTCCCGAAAGTTTGCTAGGTTATTTTGTACATAGTTAACTTGCATGATTTGAAGCTTTTTCGCTTTTCAACTACGTACTGGCGGTAGAAAGTGTAGATATAACTCGAAATTTACTCACGAGGGTTCTTCTTTATTCTCGTCGCTCATGTCACTCATGTGTTGCCCGAAATAATCTCTGGCCATTCCTTGACGACTCATGATTTCGTCATAGGTTCCCCTCTCGATGATTCGTCCGTTGTTCATGAAGAAGATCTCGTCCACTTCTCGGATGAAGCTCAAGTTGTGCGTCACCAAAACTCTCGTCTGCAAACAAATTGAATTACCATTTGACGAGCGAGAAAAGAAGTTCCAAACAAAAGCAGTTATCAAATGCGAGCGACTCAAAAGGGTATATTTTCCCTATTATCGAAACTGCAAGTATTTAAATTAAAATCTATGGGGCTTAGATAAATACAGGGTGGAACCCTTCGCCGGCGTCCAGTCGAGATACTTCCCCTTACACATGGTGTTATGCAGTGAAATTTTAAGGGATTTACAGGCGCTATTGGGATCAGTTCACTTCAGTTCCACTTAATTCCAAAGGTTTCAGTTTTGATGTAGAGAAATGAAATGCATAAGTGTAATCAATGACGGATTTTAATTTAATTAGGAAAGAAAAGATGTCACTTGCGGAAACCAAATAGCCCAAATTGAAGTTAATCAAACATTTACAAATTTAAACATTAAACTTTTCAAATTCATTTTTAATAACAAAGCATTAAATTAAATGTTCAAAATGTCTTCCGTCGACATTGACACATTGACGACAACGGAATTCCCAGTTTTCTCTTTCGCGAGTTAACATCTCGGGAGAAGCGAGAGCAGCCCCTTGCTGAATTCGGTCTCGAAGGCTATCAAGTGTTGGTGGCTCAGTGGCGTACACAAGGCTTTGTACATACCCCCAAAAGAAAAAATCCACCGGCGTTAAATCTGGCGAACGAGGTGGCCAAGCGACTGGACCACCACGACCGAATTCCGCGTCTAGCCAATCCCGAGAAACACGTGGAAAATGCGGTGGTGCACCATCGTGCTGGTACCAGACTCGTCTTCGTTCTGCTAAGGGAAGATCGTCTAGGGCATCGGACACTACGGTGTTTAAGAGATCAACGTAACGATCTTCGTTTAGATATTCTTCGAGAAAAACAGGTCCAACTACCCGATCACCTAACAATCCACACCAAACGTTTATCCTCCAGTTTTCTTCGTGATGATTCGCCCTTAGCCAATGGGGATTTTCCCTCGCCCAGTAGTGCATGTTGTGGCGGTTAACTGTACCGTCCCGGTAAAACGTACACTCATCACTCGTAAGTACGTGGTTTAGGGAATTTCCATCAACTTCAATTTGGTCCAATACCCACCGGCAAAACTCTACGCGTGGTCCAAAGTCTTGTGGTTTAAGATGTTGGTGAAGATGAATTTTGTAGGGGTGAAATCCTTCACCACGAAGAATGTTTAAGACCGTTGTATGAGAACAATTTAATTCCGCTCCGATTGCCCGTGAACTGGTGTGGGGATTGTCTACGATACGCCTTACTACTTCGTTTCGTCTGCCCGCCCCGTGTCCACCTCCTTGTACAACTGGCTCTACGTCGAATCACCATGCCTCTTTCAAGAAATCGGGTTATATCGTTTAAAATTACTTGATGCCCCGGATGTGGTCGGTTCGGAAACCTTTCTGCAAACGTCCTAGCAGCTAACCTTGCGTTTCTCTGACACTCTCCGTAAATGAAAAACATTTCAAGGTAATCCTCAAAACTGTACAAATCAATTTCAGCCATGTTTTACCAGATGTAAGCTAGAAAACGGACTGCTTTCTTCAATTAGAAACATGTAGCCTTTGTTTCGCATTTACTGTCTTGGTTTTTTATTGTTTCAAAAAATAAGAATTTTGTTGTGCATGACGTAGACTGCGAAACAAAGGTTAAATGTTTCTAATTGAAGAAAGCAGTCAGTTTTTATTGTTGTTTGATTATGTTTTACAAAACATTCTAGGTCATAATCATTGTTAGGTGATCGGGTAATTGGACCTGTTTTTCTCGAAGAAGATCTAAACGGAGATCGTTACGTTGATCTCTTAAACACCGTAGTGTCCGATGCTCTAGACGATCTTCCCTTAGAAGAACGAAGACGAGTCTGGTACCAGCACGATGGTGCACCACCGCATTTTCCACGTGTTTCTCGGGATTGGCTAGACGCGGAATTCGGTCGTGGTGGTCCAGTCGCTTGGCCACCTCGTTCGCCAGATTTAACGCCGGTGGATATTTTCTTTTGGGGGTATGCACAAAGCCTTGTGTACGCCACTGAGCCACCAACACTTGATAGCCTTCGAGACCGAATTCAGCAAGCGGCTGCTCTCGCTTCTCCCGAGATGTTAACTCGCGAAAGAGAAAACAGGGAATTCCGTTGTCGTCAATGTGTCAATGTCGACGGAAGACATTTTGAACATTTAATTTAATGCTTTGTTATTAAAAATGAATTTGAAAAGTTTAATGTTTAAATTTGTAAATGTTTGATTAACTTCAATTTGGGCTATTTGTTTTCCGCAAGTGACATCTTTTCTTTCCTAATTAAATTAAAATCCGTAATTGATTACACTTACGCATTTCATTTCTCTACATCAAAACTGAAACCTTTGATATTAAGTGGAACTGAAGTGAACTGATCCCAATAACGCCTGTAAATTCCTTAAAATTTCACTGCATAACACCAATGCGAAGGTTTCCACCCTGTATGTATATACGAGATATCAACTAAACTTTGCTCCACAATAAAAGAACTGATCATTTTCAGGGACACCATATTCAACTTCTATCAGGATTTAAACGAAACGAGCTGTCTAGACTTCTATTAGATTAACGGATGCTTAGCGCTTTCATAGAAAATACAAGAGTAGCGTTATTTACTTTCTTTCGAAGCAATCCCTTTGGTCCGATGACATCGTTGAAGAGATGTTTGGCCACGTGTGAATCAACCGCCCCCAACGGGTCATCGAACAGATAAACGTCGTCATCGCGATAAATGGCTCTGGCCACGTTGACCCTTTGCTTCTGACCACCACTCAAGTTGATACCCTGTCATGGAAAATTAGTAAACCAACACATTACTAACGAAAGCAGCCATCTATGGAACTATGAATGAAACGTCGCAACGCCCGGTTTTTGGAGTGCAGCGCATTATGTTTTTTAATCTAATCCCACAGCCTCCCGTGAAAGCGACATTATATGTTACGCTGCTGTAGCGTTACTCTCGGCGTTACTACATATGAATCACGAGCGTTTGATCATATTTCTAAACGTCTTTAAGAAGCCAGGAAGAATAACAACCCTTCTCTTTTTTTTAAGAACCGAACCGTCATAAAATGTCAGTGCCATGAATCAGGGAGGAGTAGAAAAGGATAAGTATTGTGATGTGAAGTAGTTTTCAACAATGCAAGCCTAAACTCGCACAGTGAGAGAAATAGTAACGAATGGGGTCATTTTGGTTTCGTCTTGTGTCGTGGATTTCTAATTTGACTTACTATCCTGCGTACTAAGAAAGATTTTCGCTTATTAGTTGTTAGATAAACTGAATTCAGGTACTTTTTATATAAATGAGAACTCGTCACGATTGAAATTCATAGAAATGAGATATTATCACCATCATTATGTTACTAAAAGACCTAAAAATGTCATGTAGCGTCATATAACTCATTTTAAACGAGTATCAGTTTAGTATCGGTATCGAACCAACCGATCCGATACTATCGGGAAACCCCGAGTATCGGTGCCCTAGTTTTTTCCATTTCAAAGAATTTCCTTAGTTTAAAATTATCTCTAACACTTTCTACGGTTACTATTGTGAATTTTGGGAAGGTCGCTTGATGGACTGGTGAATATCTTGTATTTTTGCCGCCCGATTTCTCTTAAGAGCTGACGAAAAGGAAGGAGGCAAGATAGAGTTTAGCCAAGGACCTAATGATGGACACAGAGACAAAGATTATCTGCTTATGATAATACGTACTCTTTCTCCTATCTCCGTTTCGTCGTCAGCGGGGAGTTGGTCTAGGTCCGGTTGCAGTGCGCATGCGCGTATGACATTGTGGTATCTTTCCTGGTCCATGTCGTCGACGAAGAATATGTTCTGTCTGAGTGTGGCGTTCTGGATCCAGGGTTGTTGAGTGACGTATCCCACTCTCCCGGCCACTCGCACCTCCCCCTCCACCTTCTTCATCTCGGACACCAGAGCGGACAAGAGGGAGGACTTGCCAGAACCCACCGGACCCACCACGGCCACCAACGAGCCGCGGGACACTTTGAAATTGATGTCCCGAAGAGACGCCGGAGCTTCGTCTTCCAGGTTCCAATGAAACGTTCCCTTCTCAATCTCAATTGCTGAAATTTTCATAGAAATAAATTGATGTTAACATTGGTCAAAATTGACCAAGGGTGCAGTTCAATTTTAGTTGAAGACGTTTGTCTTGTCGAATTAAATTTCGAAAAACGTATATATTTAAGGAATTTATCAAACACTTTTATAAGATAAAAATGAACGTTTTTACAAAGGAAGTCTAAAGTTTTGTCGACATTAGGCCTGCGCTCGCGTGTTCGCGCCTTCGTCTACTCGCATCTTTGCATCATATCACGAAAAACATTTGCGCTACTGTTCGTCCATATTTACTAATATTGACTCGACTGAGTCACTGAGCTGCACTTCTTTTCCGCCATGGTAAAAAGGTGACAAAACGAAACTAATCGACGCCCTCCACACCCCTCCCTTCCTCTCGTCTGTGATTGGTACTTTTCTCGGGAAGGTAAGAAATTCTTGGCCTTGTCGCAAGAAATTTGTATCTTCGCAAGGTGAGGAAGCAAAGAGCGAAAACCCTATGTGGACAGTAGCGCGATCTTGCAAACAAGCAAAGGGAAGATGCGAACGGGCAAAATGTGTCACTCTGAACAGGCCTTAAGGTGCTATTGGTGCATTTGCAAAATCATGATTGGAGATTTTTTTTGGAGCAATTATCCACTAAATTATACGGAATTATTTTTAAAGGTTCCGTGAAATTTTGTCGGTGAAAATCAGGCTTAATCCAGGACTCCCGCGGTATAAACCTATCGTGGGAATAAACCTGATTATTATGGGAGGATACTTTCTGTTTATACCTAAGCCCCGGATTGGTGAATAAAGTTCAGAAGAAGTTCCTTCAATTGTCTCTTTCTCCGCGCTTTTACCTTTTACCCCAAAAAATTTTGAGTTTAAATTCATCCGCTTGTTAAGGAATTTTTGCCGGAAATAATAAGCGACCAATCTGGTTTTTTCAATGCCCTAATCAATTGACATACCAAATTGGGCGTCACTAGACTGCTGCTCCACGTAATGCTTGGTTTCCCTACGACTCAACAAGTTTGCAATTCTCCTGACCGAGACGTGTGTCTGTAATGAATTACTAAGTGAATTTGCGTCATGTTAAAGGGAAGATCAACGTGATAATTCTATACTATTCTTTTGTTGAGAAAATGTTTTGTAATAAAAGTTTTAAAACATGAATTAGTTGCCGTTTTCAATGACGCCAATTGCAACTTCAAATGTTTCTTAATTTCTTAAACAATAGCACGATGACAATCAAAAGTATACATATTAAAAACGAAAGTCTCGATCAAGCCTGAGAAAGGGTGCCACAGGTTCCTTCATTACCCCCTTTTAAGCCGTACTGTGTGCTTCAAGTAGCGGAAATTGAACACATTCACGAGAGCTACACCTAGGCCTATTTACTGTACCCGCGGATTCTTGTATTTTGGGCGTACTGTTGACAAAAATGTTCGATAAATTGCGGTAAAATAACCGAGCAAAAATAACTGTAAAAATTATTATTATTATTATTATTTAGAGTTGGTTTGTTTTTCAAATAGATGTTATTCCTCACATTCCCGTCTAAAAAATATTTACACGTAAAAAATTAATTCCACGTAGAAAATGCCGTACAGGTGGCCAATATAGCTAAAACTATCTGTGATTGGTTTAGAGCTTGACTTGCATTGAAAGCTACGTTAATATGGTGACAACCACATACAAAAGTGGGAACATTTCGTTATGTTATATATACTTTTGATAATATTCAAAATTATGTAGCAACAAACGCTAAATAGGCCTAGTTTCAATTTTTCAAATTCCAGAAACTTTCAAATCTTTGATTATCAAAAGCCAGAAGAAGCAAATAATAGATTTATCTTTCGACCCTCCCTGACCCGTTCTTACCATAACTAGGGTATTTATGAAATCTGGTAACGAAAGCATTGACGTCGCCAATAATCGTACCAACTGAAAGGAGACGAAAGCTTTCCTCGAGGTCAGAACGTTATTGTCGTCGATTAATACGTACATGGCGAAACACGGTGAAGTAATCTGAAAATTTAGAAACAGTATCTGTAACTCAAAATCAATATGGAGGTAAAAGAGTGTGTAAGTCCTGACAATGAAATAGTTAATAGTTAGATGACGAGCAACTGCAAAACCAGCTTTAACCCCTGTTCCCGTGTTCTTATCGCTTCCCGTAAATGTGGCGCAGGCGCTATCGCCATTATTGAGCCTGGCCTTTTTGAGTCGAATGAAAAAATTGGTAAAGAAACTGAAACAAAACTTAATCCCTACACCTCTTTGTGCCCCCATCATCAATAATAATAATTCACTTCTTGTAAAGTTTTACGTTCGTACCAAAACCGGTGTGAGAGCGGCATTAAAATAGTTCATTCCTTGGAAGAGGCCTTGTTTCTTCATGAGTGCAGTTTCTTTCTTCCTGATTTCAAGAACGATTCTGTTGAATGACGTCTCCCAGGCGTACAACTTCAAGACGCGGATTCCATTCAAGATTTCGCTCATCATTTTCATTCTGTTGTCCTTCAGCTTCATCAGATCAATCTATTAAACGAGATGATTAAAGAAATCATTCATAGAAACAATTCCGGTAGTGAAATTGTAGTAAAAGTTAATATTCGCCCGTCTTAACCAACACGCGAGTTCCACGAACGTAGGTATTTACAAAACAACTTGCGGCCTACGTTCTGCTTTTCAGGCTTAATTGAAATTAGTACATTTTTTTTGTTACGAAGAGGTCACGAAGTAGTAACTATAATAATAATAATTAAAGCTTTATTGGATATCCCTGTTCAGTCGAAACTGGTTTACAAAGGGGTCCGTTAGTTAAATTAATTGTTAAACATTAAAAATATGCTGTTTTACATCTCTCTTAAACTCATTAATGTTAGCTATATTTTTTATATCACATGGTAAGTTATTCCAAGATTGGATTCCCCTGTTTTTTAAACTTTTCAAGTTGGTTGTCGTTAATTTTGATGGCAGAACAAAGGTTTTAAGATTTATGCGGGTATTATAGTTATGATCGACTAAATGAAACATATCAAGGATATACTTTGGCATTTGATTATTATAGATTTTATACATTAGTACTAATAGCTGATATTCATATTCTTGAGATAGGGTCATCCAATTTAGGTTTTTAAGAGCCTCTGTGGCAGATGATCTCTTATTTCGGAGTAATATTAATTTGGCACATTTATTATGTATAATTTGAAGTCTATGTAAGTATTTTTTGGGGCCAATATTGTAAAATAAATTACCGTAATTAAAGATGGGTTGGATCATAGATTTATGTAGCGTAATTTTACTTTGAATGTTCAAACATTTATAAAGTGGATGGACGAGCCAGAGTCTCTTATTTACCTTATTTAGTACATATTCAATGTGATCAATAAAATCTAACTTTTCATCTATGATGGTTCCGATATATTTATATGATTTTACCCGTGATATATCTAGGGACCCAAGTTTGATTATGTCTTGCGTTGTACCTCTTAATTTTTTAGGTTCAATAATCATAAAAACAGTTTTAGATTCATTAAAAATAAGGCCTCGTGAGGCTAACATTTTCTTTAGAGTTATTACGTCCGATTCTAATTCAGTGATCAATTTAGAAGCGTCATCTGATACAGAGAGAAGGGCATCGTCATCCGCGTATTCAAAAGACTTTGAAAATTTTAAGCATTTATGATTATGTCTCGTATATATGTTAAATAATAGTGGCCCCAAGATACTACCTTGAGGAACACCTGTAGATACAGTCATTGATTGAGATTTTGTATTACCAATTATTACGGATTGTGTTCTTTGACTAAGATAAGACGTGAACCATTTAAGGGTGCCCGTATCTGCCCCGCATGATCTAAGTTCATTAAGCAATATTTCATGATTTACGCAATCAAAGGCCTTAGACAAGTCAACAAAGACAATTCCAACATACCACTCTTTTTCTATACTTTGTATTATAGTCTCAAAAAGGTTCATGACACACGTGGTCGTCGAGTGACCCGGTACGAAGCCAGCCTGCATTTCATATAATAAATTATTATCGATAACATGTGCCAGCAATTGGTCGTATACGATCTTTTCAAGGATCTTTGAAAGAATTGGCAGGACTGAAACGCCCCTATAGTTATTAGGTTCCGTTGGGTCACCTTTTTTATATAAAGGGACTACTTTGGCATCTTTCCATTGATTTGGAAAGGTGTGACTGTTTATGGATAAGTTAATTAGCTTAGTTAAGAATGGCGTAATTACTATAGCTAGACCCCTTATCAGGTCACTCGACAATCCGTCTGACCCTGTTGCTTTCGAAGACTTTAAATTCTTTAAATAAGTAAAAATCATGCTTTCTGATACTTCTACTAATTTTAAATTACATACATCATTCAATTCGATTGTTAACTGTGGATTAATTATACATGGATTTTTCGTGAAATGCCTGTTTAGGTTATTTGCTACCTCAAATTGAGTTGTATATTCTATTCCATTATTACGTATCATGACAATAGATTTAGATTTGGCTTTCATGAAGGGCTTTACCAATTTCCATAAGTTAGCCCCACCCTTTAATTTTTTATGAAAATAATCTTTTTTACTTTTTTGAACCAAGTTACTCGTCAAATTACGTAATTTTTTATATTTATCAATAAATAATGGTTGTTTAAAAGATTTCTTTTTGGCCATATCCCTAAGGTGCATAACATGTTTTATCTCATTGGAAAGCCAAGGTGGGCTATTTATAAATTTGCGTTTTGATAGTAGTGGGGCATACTTGTCAAGTGTGCTTTTTATAGTATTTTGTAAAGAAGAGACACCATCATCTATGTTTTCTAATCCTAAGTGATCGAGGTTACTGATTAAGTCCTTTACAAACTCGTCACTATCAAAGTTTCTGTAATCCCGTATAAAACTAATCTCTTTTTCTTTACGCGGAGCTTTTTTCTTCCTTATACACATAATTAGGTCATGATCAGATGCACCGGTTTGTATAACTTCTTGGTATAGGATTCTATCTGGACGGGTTGTAAAAATTAGATCTAGTAACGATTGCGTTGTTAAGGTTGTACGTGTGGGACTTTCAATTAATTGTTTAAAGTTAAGGAGAGTTTTCTTCAGCGCTCGTACTCTTGGTAGTACTGGTTTATGGAGGAAATTACAGTTAAAATCACCCAAAATCATTATTTCGATATCCTGATAGATATTATGAAACTGCAAGAGTTGGGCATCTAGCTCTTCAAATGTTTCTTCATAGTTAAAACAAGGGGGGCAGTAACATGTTCCAATTAAAAGAGGTTTAGTGTTTGTTTCTTTTAACAAACACCATAATAGTTCTAAATCTTTGTCTGTATGTTGCGTAATATTGTCGACAATGGAAAGGTTGAGATGATCCCTATGATAGAGACAGACACCTCCGCCACGCTTATTTCTCCTATCTAGTCTGATTACGTCATATCCGTCGATCTTAATTAGACTGTCTGGAATATCTGTTTTAAGCCAAGTTTCACTTATGGAAAGAATATCAATGTCATGGGTAGTTAGCAAGAAAATAATATCCTCAATATGAGGTACTACACTCCTGATATTAATATGAGCGATTTTCAAGCCACCACGAGTTGATTTAGTTTCACTGTTGGATGTAATGTCATTGTTTTTAACCGAGGCGTTTGAAGACAAGTTCTCAAGTCAGACCATAACTGGGTCATCGTTGAACTTATTGGTTTCTCGATACCGATGAATTCTGAATGGATTTGGCCAATTTTCCAAATTTAAAATAATAGTATCGTACTTTTGCCCGCCTTCTATTAAGTATGACCTCTTCCATTGTGATACAGTAGCCAATTCTGATACTGTAACATCTGTGACATCAAGATCTTGAAGATGTAATTTTACCTCTTCTGCGGATGAATTTGCTGGGCAGTTTGATAACACGTACTTCGATGTTGGTGAATTTGATAGACTGATTCCATCAGAGTCTTCATTTATTCCCCATACTCTTGTGTTGTTAGGAACGGTAGATAGTTTATGACAGGAAATACCAGACGGCCATAATTCTGGTTTTAGAATATCGTTGCATCCTGACGATGATTGAAATATAAAACAGTTATATTTTGATGTAGGGTCTTCAGATTTTCTAGAGAGTTTTATGTTTATAACGTTAATGTTTCTTTTAGTGATAAAGGTTCTCATTGTCTCGACGGTTGCTGATCGAGAACAGTTACCGACGAAGTAATCATTTTGAGACAATACCCCTTTAAAACGTGAATTTTCAGTTTTGCTTTCAGGCATTCTACCTACAGGCCGTGTGGGTACTTTTCGTTTTAAGAAACCTTTATGGATTTGTGGCTGACTAGATTGTGCCACACCAACATCCTTGTTGGTGTTGGGTCTTTGATTTATGAATAAATCAGTATATAGTTTTTTTGGAAAAGTCTGAGTCTGAAAAGTGTTGCTAATGTTTGGTCTTACTGATATATTGTCATTGCGAACAAGTGGACAAGCTCCCGTCAGGTGGATCTCCTTATTTGCCTCCCCACGCAACGTAGTTTCCAATGTTTGCATTTGTGTTTTGGTAGATTCACGAAAAGTTTTGAATTCTTCGTCCAGTATGTTAAGTTGGTTACTAATTGATTCAGTATCGAATTCATCTTTATGTTCTTTAAGGTCGTCGATACTTGTTTGCTGTATTTCAAGTTTTGAAGACAAAGTTGATATTTGTTCCGCGTAAATGTCTAGATTTTCATCAATAGATGCTTTGGCTTGAGAAAACTCATCAGCAAATTGTTTTAGCTTAACTAGGGTTGACACACACCCCGCACACATCCAAAATGCTCCAGCTACCTCGTCTTTAATGTTCAAACAAGTCAAATGAAACCATACATTACACATACCGCAATGTATCATAGCCCCGTGTCTCTGATTTCCTCCGTTAAATTTGCAATCCGCACAACAATGTTTAGGCATAGTTAAAATTAATTATTTAAAGTTAAATAATAACTAGTCAAAATTAAGATAAAATAAATGAATAAAACTTAAGATAAAGCTAAGATCCAAAGCCTGGACCGCGTTTACTTTAGGGTTAAGACCAAGGGTTAGCGTTCCTAACGAGAGCTCACAGAAACACGTCCGCTCACGACGAAGCCTTTGATTCCAACAGACCTTTTCGACTATAGGTAACCCTCAGTATCGGGACATACAAGAAGGTTTATCCCTGCGCTCTCTCATAATCCCCCAAGCCTACAGCGCAAGCGTCATAAAGCAACAAGGAAGATAAAATTTTACCCTAGTGTCTTTCCCTCTAAGTTACATTGAAATGGTTCATATAGATAAATGTAACCCACGTGCCAAGAAGGAACCAAATTCAACGTCTTCAACCTCCTTTCCTTTCACCGAATGTGGGAGTTTAAGCTTGTATTGTAGAATGCAAATTCACCCCACAATCGGTCTACATTTCTACTCTTCACGGACTGTACTAACCGAGTTTTCTTTCTCTATTGTTGGCAATGACAACGATCTAGAACTGAACAAGTTCGAGCCTATATTTGAAGAGTTTGTTTATTGGAGTGCTAGTAAAGTACTCTATAATATCTTGGGGCGTCTTTATTTTTTTTTTCTGGATCTGAACTTTATAGGCGATTTTATAAATATCTTTCCATCAGGGACGCTTGTGCAGACACAGAAGGGAAGAACGCCTTCTATCTTTGCTTTTACCCCTGGCAACCTTTTTCGAATGCGAACTTAATGAAAAGGCTTATTATAAATCACCGTTAGCATTTCATTGATGATTTCTTCTTTAGATTTTTATTCATTTACGCCTATGGTTCCGATTACGGCTTAGTGTTGTTTAATTTGTATAACATTTACCTGCAATTCTTTATATTTCTTAGTGCAGACATAGTTCAGGGGAAGAAGAATGATAATAGGTACGATGCCAGCAAAGGCTGAATAGCCCAGTTCTTGGTACATGAAGGCGAAACACAGTACTAATTGAACAGGGACCGACCACAAGAGGCCCAGTTGCGGCGACACAACTTGGAATCTGTTCGTGTCCACATACATCGTGTTCAGTATTTCGCCCATTGTCAGGTCACGTCGGTCGCTGCTCGTCAAGCGAAATGTCTGCTTCGACGAATCTCATTAATGAACTAGTGTTCCACTATCACGACAAACATTATCTTACTTTTTTGTACAGAACGTGCATGGTGGCGGATTTGAGTCTCAGTCCTAGTTTGGTGTGGAAAATGGCGCTGCCTTCTTGCAACAAAGATTGGGCGAGACCGGCCAAACCGTAAAGGCAAACGTAGAAAATGCCCTTCCACAAAGGATCTTCGCTCGAAGAGTAATCGATTATGGAACTGAAAACATGAATGAGTGAACTGGTTTATAACTCGGTTCCGCAGCATACTAAATTTATTGCAGCGTGGACAACCACTTAAAATCTCAATCTCTGTTGGAATCAGTTTTAAATTTATATACAGAGGTATGAAAGCGTTCAGACAACTGACCCACAGAAACGGAAATTATTATTGTTCTTGTAATTGAACCTTTCTCTACACTTTAGTGCGAGCAAAGAACCAACTGACAGCAACAAAGGACCTTAATTTCAAGGTTTACGTTAAAACCATCTATCCCTACTATCTCGTTCTTCTTTCTTATTTAATATTTATTCTTGATTTGTCATAAATAATCACTTATAACGTTGTGACGTTTCTTATAATGCTGAAAAAGTGAAATTGTTTACCCTGTAAAAAGGGCAGGACCCACAGAGACTACGTCGGACAGAACTTGTAGGACCAATCCAGCAATCAAGCAAGGCCCGATTGTCCTCAACAAGGGCCAAGCGATGGATTTGCATTTATATTTGGTTCTGTTTCTTTCTTCCGAAAATCTTTTCATTTCCATTTCATCGCCGTCATTTTTGGTCTCATCTTTGGGTTTCCAGCATTTTTCGAAAATGCGCGAGACAGTCAGCGCTCGCTCCGCGTCATTCAAATCGTACACATCCTGTGGCTCAAAGTTTTTCTTCCAGCCTTTCCACAGGGCGCTACAATTCGTTAAAAACTTCTTCTAGTAAGGGTAATATATAAGAACTCAAGAATGGGAAGATATTTACCTGGTAAGCCATGAATGAACCACGCGTGAACAAAACGATGCATCTTCTTCCCTTGATTTCTTAAGATATTAAAAATAATCATCTTTTTGTTAAGTGCATATGTTCCATAACAGGCATCCAAACAGCTTATAGGAGCAACCTGTCCTGACCGCGCGTTACTACAAACCAAGAAACTAGCACCGTTTAAAATACGTCAGAGTTAGGAGGCTTGACGGATAGTATTCAAGGCCTACCCACAAAACTAGCTTAGAAAATACCATGTGACATATGCTGGCACAATGGTTCCTATTAGCTGTACGCAATTCTGTTACTATGTATGACACTAAAACTTTACTAAGAGCTAAATCGAGAAAAACAAGCGACAAGGCTGGAGCTCCTACTAACCAGTATCGAACTTATGTTACATAAATAACTTAATAGATGAAGTATTACCACTTTGACTTCGATTGCGTAGGTGTGCTTTTCGTAGTGCGAAGAGGCGTCACTCAGTGTGTGCAAAACGAAGGTAACTACTACTAATGGGTAAATTATTGACTCAATTACCAACCCGAAAAAGTCATCTCTGTCGTTCTGAAACATGTCACGTTTATATATTGCTGCAATAATAAGGGAAGAAAACCTTGGCTTACTTCTAAATAGTATTTCATGATGGTGGATCTCAGTGTGATAGTTTTCGTTAGTGTTAAGAGGAACCAAAACAATGTCAGGATTCCAGACAACACCGTGCCACCCCCTCTGCCGTATATTATGAGGAATAACGCCAAGATCTGCAACACGCGACTTCAAATTAATTCGTCCAAACGTCATGGATTATTTTTGGCAATAGTCTTACGTAAGTTCCAAATTGAAGGACGACCGCCAAATTGTCAACGACTTGAAAATCGCCGTAGTGTATTTGTTTTCCAAATTTCAAGACGCTAATTGCGGCCAGTAACAAAACCGAGAGCTGAAAACACAAAGCAAAAGTAGTACTTACGTTTTAAGTATTACAGTGGCAAGAACACGTGCCTCCTGCTACGCCAATAAGGCGTATTGCATGTACTCGTTACGGTTTGGTGTAAAAAGACTTACACTTTTCGTAATTGAAAGATGAGAACAACGGACGCCTCGCCGCTCTGACTTGGCGATCAGCGCGACTTCCAATGGAAGGAAGAGCCAGAGTATCGCGCATGGTACCCAGACCATGATGGTCTTTTGAAAACAAGGAGTGAAGTCTGGATCATCCGTGTACCATGTCAAATTGGAGTCCTGATTAAAATAACGTGTTGGTTAAATTATTAAACACCAAGATGAAATTTTGAACGCATATTTTTTTGCTTTCAAATGCCATTAAAAGAATCCTGGTAAAGTAAATAAACAAGTAACATACCCAAAATGGAGATTCGCAAAAGTCGTCGAGAATAAATGAATCCATTTGAAGATGAATAATACTAAAATCTTTTCTAAAATAAATTTCAGCAATTTGTCTAACAAACTAGTTGCTATGATGTTTTCGAGCGTCTAAATAAACCGTAGCGTTGATAGCCTAAAACCATCAAACCCTACAATAAAAGGCCTTGATCGAAGCTGGCTGGCAAACCACAAGTGTATTTCAGAACAAATTCGTCTACATTAGAGTACCGAATAACAAAATGCCAGACTTTAGCCGTTAAAATCCGTCGTACGCTTTTATGAACTGTACATTTTCTGAATGAAAAATTGTCCTTAGTATCAGTAGGAAAGTCTTTATAATAATCTCATGATGATACGGCATCGTTGATAACAACCAAAAAGAGTAAAATTTATTTATAAAAATTTATCCTTCCCAAGATAGCCTAATCCTAAATTAATCTGAGCCTTCATTTAAAATTGAGTAAACGTTGTCACGCGCCTACTTTTGGACAAAGTGTAATTCGGGAAAGAGCAGGTAGTCTTCTTTCCCCAAAGTAGCTAGTAATGCTCTAATTTAAAAATTATTGTTTTTATAAATTCTCCGTTTTCGAAGCGTGTAATGATGTTTTCAATTTTATGGAATAAACAATGACTGACGTAGAGGAAGTACAATCCTCTGTACTGTAGACCTTGGATAACGCGAGTGTTCTGCATCCAAAATATAATTCCAGGCTATTCGCTTTCAGCGCTTTTATTCCACCAATTTTTATAGCGTTAAATTTCACGATAGGGTGCTTTAGATAATAATTCTACTAGTTTATATCAGGAACACATACAACTAATATGTAAACTATCTGTCTGTATTCCTGGTTATATAAATAAAATCTTGATAATACGCAATCGCTGATTATTTCAAAATAGATGTGGCCCATTTTTAAATCTCCGAGTGACGTATGTCACGGAGAGGTTCTAATTTCGACGTTTCTGTGTGTCTGTTTGTCTGTCTGTTGTTACACCCACGTGACCGCGTTCGCAGTTGCAAATCGGAGCAAACGTGTTCTCAATTTCCGGAAATTTCGGAAATTGTATTACACTTAAAGACTATTACTCCATTGCCTGTCTAACACCACCAGCCTCTGGTCTTTGTCCATCCCACTGTACACACTGGCTTCTAATCACAATCATCAGCTGCTCTTTGCCCATCCCACATGGACACCAGTCTGTACACCTGGCTTCTAACACCTCCATCTTCTGGTCTTTGCTTTTGCCCATCCCACATGGACACCAGTCTGAACACCTGGCTTCTAACACCACTATCTTCTGGTCTTTGTTTTTGTACAACCCACATGGACACCAGTCTGTACACCTGGCTTCTAACACCACCATCTTCTGGTCTTTGTTTTTGTCCAACCCACATGGACACCAGTCTGTACACCTGGCTTCTAACACCACCATCTTCTGGTCTTTGCTTTTGCCCATCCCACATGGACACCAGTCTGTACACCTGGCTTCTAACACCACCATCTTCTGGTCTTTGTTTTTGTCCATCCCACATGGACACCAGCCTGTACACCTGGCTTCTAACACCACCATCTTCTGGTCTTTGTTTTTGTCCATCCCACATTGAGGTGAAACGAGACAGTAGTGTTTATACTGCTAACCAGTTGTGAATGTAGCTATAAGAATATAGGATTAACAGTTGAGGCGTAGACAATTGGGCCTTTTCAAACACATAAAGGTTATATCTCTCCAAAATTTATACACTTCGTTTCCTGTTTTTTTTTTCCCGTTTACTGATTTAAATGTGTCCAAGACATATCTTTATTGGATGTAAATGTCGTCTGCTTTACTGTATATTCGCTATGCTTGGAATACTGCTTTAATAATTCGTAAATTTTTACTTCAAAAAGAGAAATAATTCCATATCTAGGTTAATAAGTTTGTAGTAGTAGTCCTCCTCTTGACTCGGAGAGGTAATATTTTGGTTTTTCCAACTTGTTTCTTTATTATCTACGGTTCTTAAAACCATTAAAGCATCGAGCAACCTGATTAAACTTGAAGCATTAGCGTTACTATTTTCTGGAGAATGGGTCATGTCACGTGACTAATTGTCTGTCCTATGATTAGTAAGAGTGGATCGATTCGGCGGATAGATTCTCTCTAATCAATGTTGAAATAATCCTGCAAATCGCACGTCAAGAGAAAACGAAACATGTTTTCACTACGAAAGCTATTATCATCAAGAACTAAAAATATTCAAACTATTCGAGTGTCTTAAAAGTCAAAAGTATTTTCATGTGAGAGAATTTTAACTTAAAACTGAATAATGGTTGTAAAGCGAAGACAGTTCAAACGAAGAAGATATTGATTGGAGTACGTCGTAAACCATACGGGGGAAGGCTTTCATTCACTCTAGTGACTCACTTTCTGTTACTTCAATTTGCCGTTGTTACAACAGATCCATTTGTGTCTGAAATGAGCTTTGTTTGCCAATCTTAATTGTTTCGTAATGTTAATAAAGGATTCGTTTTAATTAACATCGAACTATATGGTGTGCATGTTTAATTATAATTATAATACAGAATGATAAAGTTATTGGTTAGACAGGTAATGTATGAAACATTGGTTGCAAAGTTTAGAATAACGGTGATCTAGAGTATATTGGCATCTTTGGCCAAATCGTAGAACATTGATTGTTCATTCTTCAAGAGAGCATCTGGAGAGTCGAATTCCGTAATTCGGCCCTGATCGAGAACCATCACCCTATGAAGAGATAAACGATGACAAATTAGCCAATCTTTTTAAGCCGCTTTAAAAGTTAGGCAAACTAACTTATCGTAGTCCAAAATGGTGTTTATTCTGTGCGCGATGGTGATGATGGTAGAGTTGGCGAATTCCTTCTTGATGGTTTCTTGAATGAGATCGTCGGTGTCCATGTCGACCGAGGCCGTGGCTTCGTCCAAGATTAGAATCTTGGTGTTTCTCAACAAGGCTCGAGCCAAGCAGACCAATTGACGCTGCCCGACGCTGAAGTTGGTGCCTCCTTCGGCCACGGGGTGATCCAGTCCCTGCTCGAGTGACGCCACGAAGGACTTCAGGTGCGAGTGTTCCAGGGCGGCCCATAGTCGCTGGTCGTCTTGTTGACCCAAGGGATCCAGGTTTAGTCTAAGCGTGCCCGAGAAGAGGACGGGCTCTTGGGGGATGATGGTCAGCCGCGATCTCAAATCGGACAAGCCCAATCTCTCCACCTCCACTCCGTCTATGACGATCTGACCGCGCACCCCCTCGATGAGACGGAAGAGTGCCAGCGTCAGCGATAACTTTCCCGCTCCTGTCCGCCCCACCACGCCCACCTTCTCTCCGGCCTCGATCCTGACATCAATGTCCTTCAAGACCAAATCCAATCCTTCCCGGTATCTGGTGCTGTAGTCCTGGAATATGATTTGTCCTCGTTGAGGCCAGTCAGCTGGTGGTTGAGATTCTGGTTTCTCCCACTCGGCCTCGGACTCCAAACGACAGTATTCGTCAACTCTTTCTATGGAGACGACATTTGATTCCAAGCCCGTAGTGGAAGCGATGAAGAGTTTCAACAATTGCAGGAGCTGTTGTTTCAAAAATATGAAAAATTTGTACTTAATTTATGGAAAATAAATAATTGTTCCACGTGACAGAAAATACTGCGCACTTTCATTTCAAAATTCAGGGAAATTCTTATAAGCCAATTAGATTAAAGGAACCAAATTATCTTTCAAAGATAAGACCTGCTAACGACTTGAATGTAAGGAAAATGGTATGTCAAAAAAGTGTATTTTTTAAAATAAAAACTTTTGATTAAACAGGGTCTATAGGGTGAAAGGTCATACCAAAAATACATAATTTCTCATTGTATAAATGAATAGTATATATTTTTTTCATATCCGTTGCCCTAATAACCAACCCCTTTTTCAGCCGTTCTGCTTCGAGTCGAGGGAAATGGACAGAATACGAGAACTTGGCCAATTTACGGAAGCCGCAGTTCCTAGTATTTTCACTAAAGTGGACTTATAGGTCCCTGAATTGTGGTGAAAGACTGAGCAAAAGAATAATTGTCTAATAATTGAACTATTTTAAATCTAATAATCACGGTTTTTCATTCATTGGAGAGTTCCGAACCCATGTAAAAGAATGTCCATCAAAGTATAAAACGGGCAGCGCTTACCCGATCGGCATTAGCCAAGATCAATCCTACAAAATCAGCCGACAGAGTCCCTTTGCTCAAAACTATGAAGATTGCGGTGCAAAACATCAAGCAATTGCCCAAGATATTATAGCGTACTGTCAGCCATCTGGAAAGAAATTGTATTTTATTGAATTGGAAAAATGAGTAGCCACTAGGAAAGCCCGGTTTGCTATGAATATAGTGTAAATGCTGTCACTCGAAAACCAAAATGATGCAACTGAAACTAGGCTTTAATGACGCAATTACAAAATTACATTTGCGCCATGTTCATCATGTAGTACAAACTTACATTTGCGCCATGTTCATCGTGTAGTACAAACTTACATTTGCGCCATGTTCATCGTGTAGTACAAACTTACATTTGCGCCATGTTCATCGTGTAGTACAAACTTACATTTGCGCCATGTTCATCGTGTAGTACAAAATTCAGTACCTTTGGGCCATATTCATCATGTAGTTAGCGGCAGTGCAATCGTCTATCAGTTTCAGGAAGTGTCCTTCGAAGTGCTGTCCGGCGTCACACGCCCTGATGACAGTGCTGCCAGCCACTGATCCTCCCACGTGCGAAAACAAGAAGGAATTTCTCAAGCTTGTTATCCGCTTGAATTGACGATTGCTCGACATCAAGAAACGCTGCCAAAGATATGGAATAAATCTTCAGTCTTAGAAGTAAATTCTCATAGAGGTGGTTGCAAGAATGATGCGGGTAAAACGTGCCTGCCTTCTACAATCTTTTTTAATAAAATATATTATTGCCAAAGCACTTTAAGCGGTTCAATATTTCATAGATTTGTAGTTATTTTAATTTCGCAGGCAAGGTCTAAGTGGAAAAGTCCCAGTTAGTACAGTCATGGGGCCAAGGCCATTTTTTCGTCGCTTAATAAGACTTTCTAGAACAATCACGTAAAATGTCTGCTAACTTTAGGAAACGTCGATAATAATCTTGCATATGCTTTACTTTTCAATAGTCTCTTTTGAAACTTTCCAAGCTCTGACCTGCAACCAACTCCCAGATTATGAAAGATCAAAAGCGGCTATACGAATTCCCTTTTAAACAACCATAATTAACTGTTGAGAGTGATACTGAATAATTACCTATGACAGGAGACTGAAATCTAGTCCCTACCTGGAGTAAAAGGTATACAATGACAACAACAATGCACGGCATTATGAATAACGGTAAAAATATTGCAGTTCCTATCGGGTAAACAACTAAAAATTTCAATCCTCCATTGGTTAGTCTTAACATTGGAGGTAGTTGCTGGTCAAGGGCGTAGATGTCTTGGGAGAAACGATTGAGTATCCTTCCAAGGGGGGTCGTGTCGAAGAAGGACATGGGAGAACGAGATACGCTCTCGAGCATTTTGCCATGTAGACAGTTTGCCGCTCGGTGACAGCCAAAGACGTTGATGAATACGTGCAGAAATACCAAAACGGCTTGGCTTAGACCCAGAAAAAATAAGACCACAATGCGGGTTGCCTTTAACTCTGTGTTCGTTTTAAAATCTTCCTTAGAGTCCGCACACCACAGAGACAGCCAGTACACTGACGCGAAATTAATGACTGCATAACTGGTGATTATTGCTTCGATGATCGCACACCATGTTATACCGTAGGCTTTAACATATTCTTTGTAATGCGATACGGATATCTGCAAATTAACGATAACATAAGCACGAGGGAAAATGTGAGTAGAAAGTTTTAGTTCTCAAAAAACGAAGAAAAGTGCAAACTCTCCTTGTATATTAAAGAGCACATACGTTTCCTTTTTTGAGCGTCTCTTTAGTGATTAGTTTTGCGCTATCTTCACCCGAGGCTTTTCCTTGGGAAGCGATACGAAATCTCTCAACTTTGATATGTAAAGTACTACAAAAATTGCATGACCAAAGTTCATAAATTAGCATGGTAAGCCGGGTGTTCCTTTCCTCAAAGGCTATCGCTTACTACTACCCTTACAAATCAAACTCCATGGTTCAACTTAAAAGAATCAATTCTAACAGGTTGGGAAAGCAAAATAAACCTCTCCGATTCGAGACGAGCGCTATCGACTTACTTAGTTTTCTGAAGATGCAACTATCGCTATTTACTTATAAGAAACTAGAGTCGTTTTTCAAATAATGAATTATTAGTATGAAGGTATAATGGCTAGTTAATGAGCGGCGCTTAAGTGGGATAGATAACGTAATGAAGTCCAATTTTCGGAATATCTGTGAACTGCGAAAGTGGTTCGGAAATTACGAACACGTTTGTTCCGATTTGTCAACTGCGAACGCTGTGACAAGCGGTTAAATAACATCCGCCGTCTTGCATCTTAGAAGCCTCGTCTTATCGACCACATCAAAAGTATCAAGACTTTTTTAACGGGTGGTGGGATTTTTATCATACCCGTGTTGTATGGGACAAAGGTGGCACCAATAATGTTAGAGGGGTACACCAACCTCTAGGTACAATTAAGGGTGACATATTTTCTTGGGTAGCGTGGTACCCATCGTAACTGATCACGTGGTGATCGGTATCCATGATTAGATGAGTTAACCACCACTGCTGACCCATTCAACCCTTTTAAATTAGTGACGCGCACTTCGGTACCACACACAGAAACTGTCAAAAGTTATTAATGACATCCGCGACCACAAAATATAGTAACCCAAAGTAAATACAGTCACAACCTGGCTATTTGTCAAAAATAATAAATGACTATTCGTGGCCACACATAAATACAAAATGTAAAAGCAGAGTTTAAAGTTTGGTTCGACAATTGGCAACTCATTTCTCAAAAGGGATTAATGCTAAAAATGGAGAATGTTTGGTTTTGTAAAATTCTATTTGAAAGGGGTTCCCAAGATCGGAGACCCAGACAAGGTCCAGGCCCGCCGTCTTCGTGTAGAAAGAAAGCCGTGCTTCAGATAGAGATAAAGGTCGCTAAATGTGCATGGCGGCGACTACCTGTCCAGCAGGTCACAAATAAAAGCATAATTATCGAGCGTGGATCCAAGTACTCGAAAACTTGGTGACCCATATATCATGTTTGACAGCTGAAGCCCGAATTTAAAATAAACGTGTGGGAACTGGAACTATTTCAAAACTTAGAATTTCTTATATTTTCTCAAAATAATTTAACTCGACTATTTTTATACGTTTAAATAAAATAACGTTACAATACCCTAAATTTCCAAAAATTATTAAAGACGCATACGCTCGAATGCAAACGTCAACAATAGCTATGTTTAGAATGATTTTATTAATAAAATTTCATAAAACGATTTAACTTGAATTGAGGTAAATTACTGACGAATAAACTAATTAATATCAATTATATTTACTTAATTATTTAAGAAAAACCTCTTAATTGAGTCTTGACTCGGAAATGTTTTTTTGGTTTCCCAACTTGTTGGCTTTCCCACTACGTACTGGCGGTAGAAAGTGTAGATATAGCTCGAAATTTACTTACGATTGTTCTTCTTTATTCTCGTCGCTCATGTCATTCATGTGTTGACTGAAATAATCTCTGGCTATTCCCTGACGACTCATGATTTCGTCATAGGTTCCCCTCTCGATGATTCGTCCGTTGTTCATGAAGAAGATCTCGTCCACTTCTCGGATGAAGCTCAAATTGTGCGTCACCAAAACTCTCGTCTGTAAACAAATTGAAATAGTAATTGTTGAGCAAGGAACTACAAAACAGAAGCAGCTTTCAAAAGCAAAAGACTCAAAAGGGTTTATTTGCAATAGCTAGTCCCTTACAGCGTCAATATATTTTGAACACTTTTCGAGTCGCTATTATTGAATTTGCACGGATTTAAACAAAATGATATGCGACCAAGCAGAAGTAATAAGAAACCTCCCGTTTCGTATATTACTGGGCTTAGTACGTATATACGAGATGTGAGTTTAAATTTATTTCACAGTAAGGAAACTGATTACTTTCCTGGACGCCATATTCAACCAGGAATAAATAGATTTCATCTATCAGAAATCTTTAAGAAACCATTTTCTGGGCCATTCTGCTTGAATTAAACAGGAGGAAGAGTAGAAACCGTCTACCTGACGCCAGGCAAAAATTTATTTATGCATAGCGTGGCATAATAAATAAATCATGTGATATCGACGCGGCTTGCTACCTATGCACGACGTCATTATATAGATTCGAATAACCAATAAGACGCGAGGAAGGAAGAGTAAAAAATATCTAAGTATTCCTGATTCAACTACTATAAGGACTTAAACAAAACGACACGTCGACATCTCATAAATGGATGCTAAGCGTTTCCATAGAATTTGTATAAGAGTAGCGTTATTTACTTTCTTCCGAAGAAATCCCTTTGGTCCGATGACTTCGTTGAAGAGATGCTTGGCCACGTGCGAGTCCACCGCCCCCAACGGGTCATCGAAGAGGTAAACATCGTCATCACGATAAATTGCTCTGGCCACGTTGACCCTTTGCTTTTGACCACCACTCAAGTTGATTCCCTATCATGGAAAATTAGTAGACAAACACATTTTTACTAACGAAAGCAGAAATTTGTGGAAGTATGAATAAAAAGTCGCAATGCCAGGTTTTTGACAAGGTAAAATTCGTGTCCAGAAGATTAGCCAGAATGCTAGGGTTGATAATGGAGATGCCTGTTGCTTTAAGCTGTTCGTGACTTAAAGATGGACATTTAAAGAAGAAGATTATCTGCTTATGATAATACATACCCTTTCACCGATCTCGGTTTCGTCGCCAGCTGGTAGCTGGTCTAGGTCCGGTTGTAGGGCGCATGCGCGAATGACGCTGTCGTATCTTTCCGGGTCCATGTCGTCGACGAAGAGTATATTCTGCCGCAGTGAGGTGTTCTGGATCCAGGGTTGTTGAGTGACGTATCCCGCTCGGCCGGCCACTCTCACCTCCCCCTCCACCTTCTGCATCTCAGACACCAGAGCGGACAAGAGGGAAGACTTTCCACAACCCACCGGACCCACCACGGCCACCAACGAACCACGGGACACTTTCAAATTAATGTCCCGAAGAGACTCTCCTGCTTCGTCTTCTAAGTTCCAATGAAATGTTCCCTTCTCAATCTCAATTGCTGAAATTTTCAAAGAAATAAACTGATCTCGCTTTTCAAGCCTCCAATGAATTGTCATACCAAATTGGGCGTCGCTTGCCATCTGCTTCACGTAATGCTTGGTTTCCCCACGACTCAACAAGTTTGCAATTCTCCTTACCGAGACGCGTGTCTACAAAGAACGTTTTTATGTATTTGTATCATTTTGAGAGGTTTTAACTAAAGGGAAGGTCCACGTGACAATCCCGTAGGATTGTTTAAAAAAAAAATAATAATACCTCGTTGTTTGGAAAATGTTTTGTACCAAAACATGAAATGTGTTGCCGTTATTTAATGACGCCAAAATTAATTTCGATACTTTCATTTACAGTAGGACGATGACAATCGAATGATTCATAGTATCCAACGTATATATATATATATTAAAACCAAAAGTATCGATCAAGCAGGCGAAAGTGTGCCAGGTCATTCCCATGTCCCCAATTTCCAACCCCCCTCCCCTCCTTTTAGGTCATTCTCTACTTCGAATAGCGAGAATCGGAAACAAACACGAGAGCTGCGCCATAGAATATCTGCAGTTTCTAGTATTTCGGTCGTACTGACGACGAGATCGGTAATATAGTAGTCTGAATTGTGTTGCAAATACCGAGCGAAAAAAAAAACATTGCTTAAAAATCAAGATGTTTTTAAACTACTACTGCTCAAGGTTTTAATATTTTTGAGTTGATTGGTTTTTAAAAAATAAGTTATTCCTATAGTTTTTTTCATATTAGATTTACGAGTTTTTGTAAATCAAACAATCTTTACACGTAGAATACGCCGTCACTCAATAACTCTATCTGATGAAATGAACAAGAACAGTACAGCCAGTAGTCCAAAATTTTTTTTTTAAATTACGTAGCTAAAGCTGCCTGTGATTGGGTGAGAGCTCGACTTGCATTGACTGCTACGATAATACGTGTCAACCACATACAAAAGGTGGGAAACCGAGGCGTTTCCTTGTATCATATATATTTTTATAATACTCAAAATTATGTACCAAAACACGCCAAATAGTAAATAAAATCCAGAAACTTTCAAATCTTTATAATCGGAAACCAGTTTATGTTTTTAGTAAAAGAAGCAAATAGTAAATTTATCATTTGACCCTCCCTGACTCCGTTCTTACCAAAACTAGGGTATTTATTACATCCGGAAACGCAAACATTGACGTTGCTAATAATCGTACCAACTGAAAGGAGACGAAAGCTTTCCTCGAGGTCAGAACGTTGTCGTTGTCGATTAATACGTACATGGCGAAACACGGCGTAGTAATCTAAATGTGCAGGAAAAATAGCTTTAAGAACTTAAAATCAACATGGAGGTAAAAGAGTGTGTAAGCTCTGAAGATGAATAGTTTAATAAAAAGAGATCACGACCACCAACTTCAACCCGTGTTTTTACTTCATCACTGAAATATGCCGTAATCACATTTTTTTAAACCTGTCGAAGGCATACAGATTTCAGGGCCGTCTGCTTTTCTGAGTAGAGTGAGAACGCTTCGACTAGAAACCAATACGGAACTGAAATCTCTGCACCTCGATGTCCCCCATGATCAATAAAAATAATCCACGTTCGTACCAAAACCGTTATGAGAGCAGCTATAAATATGTTTGTTCCTTGGAAGAGGGCTTGTTTCTTCATGAGTGCAATTTCTTCTTTCCTTATTTGAAGAACGCTGCTTTGAAACGATCTCTCCCAGGCGTACAACTTCAAGACGCGGATCCCGTTCAAGATTTCGCTCATCATTTTCATCCTCTTGTCCTTCAGCTTCATCAGCTCAATCTAATAAACGAGATAATTCATGAAACCTTCATAGAAACTTCGTCTGTCGTTCCTAACACGCGAGTTCCAAGACCGTAGGTATAAACGTTAAACCTTGAGGCATTGGTTCTGCTCTTGGCAATTATAGATGCCATACGCGCTTGCTTGAAATTAGTACATTTTGTGTTAATATAGAAACAGTAACCCATGTGACAAGAAGAAGCCAAATTACTGCCTTTGACCACCTTTTCCTACTCCCACTGTCTGAGTTTAGGCTCGCGTTGCAGAATACAAATTCACGCAACAATTCGTCTATATTTCTACTACTCGCTGGCTGTACTAGGCGAGTTTTCTTACTCTACTGTTGGCAATAAGATAAAGATCTAGAACGGAACAAGTTCGAGCCTATATTTGCGGAATGATAGTTATGTCGAGGTATCTTGTTTCTTACTGGCTCTGAATGTAATAGGTGATTTTATAAATTACTTTCAACCGCAAGAATGCCTCCCATCGTTGCTTTTTCGAATGCCAACATTTTGAAAAGGCTTATTATAAATCGCTATTAACATTCTATTGAAGCATTTTACTGGAGATTATTATTAATTTATGGGTACTTTTCTGTCTATTGGAGATTAACTTGATTAAGTTGGATAACAATTACCTGCAATTCTTTGTACTTCTTTGTGCTGATATAATTCAGAGGCACTAAAACGACAATAGGTACGATGCCAGTAAAGGCTGAGTAGCCCAGTTCTCGATACATGAAGGCGAAACACAGGACTGTTTGTACCGGGACCGACCACAAGAGGCCCAGTTGCGGCGACAGAATTTGGAATCTGTTGGTGTCCACATACATCGTGTTCAGTATTTCGCCCATTGTCAAGTCACGTCGATCACTGCTCGTCAAGCGAAATGTCTGCTTCGACGAATATCATTTCATGAAATAACGTCCCACTATCACAATAACAACAACTCACTTTTTTGTACAGAACGTGCATGGTGGCAGATTTGAGTCTCAGCCCAAGTTTGATGTGGAAAATGGCGCTGCCTTCTTGCAACAAAGATTGCGCGAGAGCGGCCAAACCGTAAAGGCAAGCGTAGAAAATTCCCTTCCACAAAGGATCTTCGCTCGTCGAGTAATCAATAATCGAACTAAAGACATAAGTAAGTAAACTGGTTAACTCGGTTCCAAAGTTTACTTAATTCATTGCAGCGTTGCCAACCACTTTAAATTAATTTAAATCTCTATTAGAATCGGTTTTTAAAGAATGTTCAGGTTAACATATCTGCCCACAGAAACCGAAAGTGATTGAAACTTTCTCTACGCTTCAGTACGAGCAAAGAACCAAATGACAGCTACAAACGAACTTAATTTGAAGCTTTAAGAGAAAACCATGTAAATCTCGTTCTTTTTATTTTAATTTTATCTTATATTCTTGATTTCCCATAAATATTCACTTATGACGTTGTGACGTTGAAAAGTGAAATTGTTTACCCTGTCAAAAGAGCAGGAACGATAGAGACTGCGTCGGACAGAACTTGTAGGACCAATCCAGCAATCAAGCAAGGCCCGACTGTCCTTAACAAGGGCCAAGCGATTGACTCTCTTTGATATTTGGTTCTGTTTCTTTCTTCCGAAAAGTTTTTCATTTCCATTTCACCCCTATCAGTTTCAGTCTTAGCTTCAAGTTTCCAGTGTTTTTCGAAAAGGCGTGAGACAGTCAGCGCTCGCTCCGCGTCATTCAGTTCGTACACATCCGATGGCTCCAGGTTTTTCTTC
The DNA here is from genome assembly GCA_019434445.1 of Phalangium opilio. NCBI lineage: Eukaryota > Metazoa > Arthropoda > Arachnida > Opiliones > Phalangiidae > Phalangium > Phalangium opilio. The sequence continues at coordinate 211,635 of JAEQBA010001806.1, forward strand.
CAACCTTTCCACAGGGCGCTAAAATTCGTTAAAAATACAATGAGCTGCGCTGTAATGACTTCTTCAAGTTTGATCAATTTATATGAACGCAATATTGGGAAGAGATTTACCTGGTAAGCCATGAATGAACCACGCGTGAACAAAACGAAGCATAATCTTCCCTTGATTTCTTAATGTTGAAAAATAATCATAAAAAATAAAAGAGAATTTTAACAGAAAATTAAGTTTATTATACAAAAACGAGTTTTGCTTAGCAGTCCTTAAAAAACTGCATTTATACACAATCCGCGACACTTTTTCAAACCCACAAAGGGCCAGAAACTAGAAATTATTATACTGTATGTATTGCAATTTGAAATGAAGTTTAATCGATATGAGAAATTTGGTTTTAATTGCGTAGTTCAAACATTTGTTATGATTAGAAATTTTACAACAAAAACGGGTATTGTTGACGTTTGAACTCTTGCGTATACCTCATTAAGAATTTTTGGGAATTTAGGGCATATAAGACGATTGATTCACAATAAATGATAAGAAAACTCGCAATTGCGTGAACCTTTGGTGGAAGCCCTGCCATTAGGAGGCTAAACGTTTCTCGTAACCCTAGGCGATTGCCGCGTACATCTTAACCCTTATTAAAAAAATTATTATAAAATGTGAGAAGTATTACCATTTTGACTTCGATTGCGTACCCATGTTTTTCGTAGTGCGGAGAGGCGTCACTCAGTGTGTGTAATACGAGGGTAATTACTACTAAAAGGTAAATTACCGACTCAATAACCAACCCGAAAAAGTCATCTTTGTCGTTCTGAAATATTAAACGTGTTTATTGTGCCGTAATAATATTAGTATAAAATGGAAAGAAAACCTTGGCTTACTTGTAAATAGTATTTCATGATGGTGGATCTCAGTGTGATAGTTTGCGATAGTGTTAAGAGAAACCAAAAGCATGTCTGGATTCCGGACAACACCGTGCCGCCCCCTCTGCCGTAAATTATAAGGAGTAACGCCAAGATCTGCAACAAGCGACTTCAAATTAATTCGTCAAAACGTGATGGATTAATTCAAATTATCTTACGTAAGTTCCAAATTGAAGAATGACCGCCAAATTGTCCAAGACTTGAAAATCACCGAAGTGTATTTGTTTACCAAATTTCAAGACGCTAATTGCGGCCAGTAACAAAACCAAGAGCTGAAAACACAAATCAAAAGTAATAACTACTTTTTAAGTATTACAGTGGCAAGAACGCGCGTCTCCTGCTAAGCCAGATGTACAATTAAGGCGTATTGCATGAGAAATTTTGCTCTGTACTCGTTACGGTTAGGTGTAAAAGGACTTACACTTTTCGTAATGGTAAGATGAGAACAACGGCCACTTCGCTGCTCCGACTTGGCGATGAGCGCGATTTCCAATGGAAGGAACACTTAGAGTATCGCGCATGGCACCCAGACCAAGATGGTCTTTTGAAAACAAGGAGTCAAGTCTGGATCATCCGTGTACCATGTCAAATTGGAGTCCTGATTAAAATAATAAAGACTTCATAAATAAAAGCAAAAGGCATCAGTTAATATATTCAGAACTCTGGTAAAATAATGAACACGTAACATACCCAAAATGGAGAATTACAAAAATCATCCAATATGAAGGAACCCATTTGAAGACGAATAGCACAAACTTTGACCAATTTGTTTAACTGGCTAGTCGCTGTGATGTTATCCGGCGTCTATCTAATCCTTGCAACGTTTTCTAGTAAACCGTTATGGAGGTGTTTTGAAATTTACATAAAAGACCTTGATCGAGTCTCACTAGCATAACGCAAGTGGATTTTAAAACGAAGTCGTCTACATTGGAGCTGAATAACAAAATGCCAGACTTCATGCGATAAAATCGTTCTTTTAGGAACTGTACATTTTGCCCTTATTCGAAATGAACATATATTATAATCTTTGAATCGCTGATTACAGAATATATTTGTATAATTTAAAGAGTAAAATTTATTTTAGAAATTTATCCTTGTAAAGATAGTCTCATCGTTAAATGAATAGAAGAATTCATTTCAATTTGACGAAAGATAAGAGATATCTAAATCTCAAGAAAACCATATCAAGGATGTAAAGAATACATAACTCTTCCAAAACCAACTTCAAGACGGTTGACCTCGAGTGAAGATTATCAGTCCAGGATTAAACAACTGGGAGGTGACTTAGTTCTTGTCCGGGTGAGCCTTTGAGGACCCCATATCTACGTTAATCCATCGGGGCCCTTGTCACGTGCCTACAGCAGATAATGGTTACTTCAGGACTGATCAGATAGCCTTTCTCCCCACAAAATAGCCATGAGCCCTCAAAAATTAATGGTTCACTTTAAAAGTAGGGAGTCCAACCAAAGATTTATATTTGGCTTATAGGAAAAATAGGAATTTTTTCTGGAGTCATAGGATTTTATAGGAGAAAAAAATGTGTTTTTATAGGAAAATATAGGAATAAACATGCTCATATATAATACTATTTTAGCTTAATCAGTGTAGAAAAATCTCAAAACATTTTCAAGCTGAGATTGCTTTGAAATGACCGACTTACTTAAAAAGTACAATAAACCTTGAGCGAGCTCCGCAATTTAGGTGTCTACAAATTTGATCTCGATAAAAGGCATAAATTTTGATAAATTTGATGCTTAAGTATACGAAAACTTCGACTAAGTCAAAAAATATAGGACATTATAGGACCTTTCATGAAATTATAGCATAATATAGGACATTATAGAACCTTTCATGAAATTATAGCATAATATAGGACAGGTTCAAAAATATAGGATTTTATAGGAATTATAGGGCCGCTGGGCTCAGTGTTAAAGCTTAATTTTATTCAGCTTTTAAAATTCTCCGTTTTCGATGATGTTTTTAACTTTTTGGAATAAACACGGACTGACGTAGAGGAAATAAAATCCTCTGTACCGCAGACCTTGGTAAACGCAAGTGTTCTCCGTCCAAAACAAAATCCCGGGCTTTTCGCTTTGAACGCTTTTATCCCTCCTTTTGCCAAGCGTTAATTTTTGCGATGAATTATTTGGAATTAAGATAATAATTGTACGAGGTTACATAACGAACACATACAACTAATACGTCTCTATTCCTGGTTATATAAATATAATCTGATAATAAGCAATCGCTGATAATTTCAACATAAATGTAGAATAAAAAGATAACTTTATTAACGGGATAAAATAAGCCGTTATTAATTTTTATCTACGGTTCTTAAAACCGCAAAAGAATCGAGCAACCTCATCAAACGTGTTTTCGTTAATTTTAAATAAATTATAAAAGTTTCAGCCAAAAATGTCTAGAAAATAAGCGATAAGTCAGGCTTCACCGTGTTTAGAAGAAAAGGAATTGGAAGTTTAGTAATTAAGATAATTAACTGTAAGAGCATCGCATTTTGGCTCTACGTGGAGGTAGTCACGGAACTGTTAGTGGGAAGACTATGTCAGCGCGTCAGAGGTTAAAACCTCTAATTATCGACGAAATCTGAACGTATTTTGAGATATTTTTCGGCTGTTTCGCTACGCGTAATGAACAAAGATCTCATAATTACTTTAAGAACAAATAAAAAAATTACTTATTCCGACTTTCTTACTTGCATACAAAGAAACTTAACTTACCGCGTTGATTTCAACGAAAAATAATAATAAAGACGATCTTGAAAACATTGAAAGTCTATGGCCAACTCACGGAACAATTATTCAGTATTGTCAGAGGTATAGTTTAAAAACCTTCAACCAGAGACCTACCTTTGTTGAAGTACTAATATAACTTCAGCGTTTGATACAAAATATTCAGATCCCCAGACTATTTTTGATAGTTTTCCCAGACTATTTTATATCGAAGGGGCTCTTCAGACCCTGGTTCAAACCACCCTTACCGAAAATACCACCTCTAAAACACGTCTTAGGTTGGGCTGAAGACGTTTTTAGAGGTTTTTTTCGGTAAGGGCGTGATCTTCCTTGTTGAGTTCAATACATAAGGTAGGCAAAAGAGCATAGGATGTCGGACCGTTCTTATAACAGAAATATGCTTAACAATATTATTGTTTATAAACAAACCACCTCTTCAGGAAATCGTGTTCAAAAACATTTATTGAATTGTTCAACCTTGGGATTGAAGTAAACCAAAACATTTCCCTGGCAAATATGAAATTCCCTGACCTTTTATTTCATCCCTAAACTCGCAATTTCGTCGAATTAAATAAAATATTGAAACACTTAAATTATAACCAAAAGAAGTTGGGCATTTTTTTTTTTTTGAGTTTTACAAAATTTTATTTTGCAATTTTGATTTACAAGAAATGAAATGAAAGACAAAAGACAAAAGGCAATCAAAATCCAGCGGGAAGCAACCTTCCTTTTTTCTTTAATTGTTTCATCTTTTTATCTTTCTTGTCCTTTTTCTTTTTATTGATGTTACTTTGTCTCTTATCTTGTCTTTCTTGCATTTTCTTATTTAACATTTCCGTCCGTTCCACCCAACCTTTCTTACTCTGAACTTTCTTCTTTTCTCGTTTCTTCAAAGAAGCTTTAATTTTATCGGGATCGTCCCGTACTTTTTCGCCTTCCGCTTTCTTCAAGACCTAGACGCCAAATTAAAAGTTATTTCCAATTGACTCTCACCCAACATACAAAACGAAGTTAAATGGATGGTTCTTTGGATTCAAAGTTAAATGGATGGTTCTTTCGGATTCAAAGTTAAATGATTGGTTCTTTCGGATTCAAATCTAAATGATTGGTTCTTTCGGATTCAAAGTTAAATGGATGGTTCTTTCGGATTCAAAGTTAAATGGATGGTTCTTTGGATTCAAAGTTAAATTATTGGTTCTTTGGATTCAAATCTAAATGGTTCTTTGGATTCAAATCTAAATGGTTCTTTGGATTCAAAGTTAAATGGTTCTTTGGATTCAAATCTAAATGGTTCTTTGGATTCAAATCTAAATGGTTCTTTGGATTCAAAGTTAAATGGTTCTTTGGATTAAAATCTAAATGGTTCTTTGGATTAAAATCTAAATGGTTCTTTGGATTCAGGGTTAACTGGTTTTTTTGGATTCAAAGTTGAATGGTTTCTTTGAATTCAAATCTAAGTGGTTCTTTGGATTCAAATCTAAATGGTTCTTTGGATTCAGGGTTAACTGGTTTTTTTGGATTCAAAGTTAAATGGTTTTTTTGGATTCAAAGTTAAATGGTTTTTTGGATTCAAAGTTAAATGGTTTTTTTTTGGACTCAAAGTTAAATGGTTTTTTGGATTCAAAGTTAAATGGTTTTTTTGGATCCAAATCTAAATGGTTCTTTGGATTCAGGGTTAAATGAATGGTTCTTTGGATTCAGGGTTAAATGATTGGTTCTTTGGATTCAGGGTTAAATGATTGGTTCTTTGGATTCAAAGTTAAATGGTTCTTTTGGATCCAAATTAAATGGTTCTTTGGATTAAATATAAATAGTTCTTTGGATTAAAATCTAAATAGTTCTTTGGATTCAAATCTAAAAGGTTCTTTTGGATTCAAATCTAAAAGGTTCTTTTGGATTCAAATCTAAAAGGTTCTTTTGGATTCAAATCTAGAAGGTTTATTTTTTGGATTCAAATCTAAATAGTTCTTTGGATCCATAATTAAATGGTTCTTTGAATCCGTAATTAAATGGTTCTTTTGGATCCAAATTAAATGGTTCTTTGAATCTGTAATTAAATTATTCTTTGCACCCATAATTAAATGATTCTTTGGATTCAAAGTTAAATGATTGGTTCTTTGGATACATAATTAAATGGTTCTTTGGATCCGTAATTAAATGGTTCTTTGGATCCATAATTAAATGGTTCTTTGCATCCGAAATTAAATGGTTCTTTGGATCCCTAATTAAATGGTGCTTTGGATCTGTAATTAAATAGTTCTTTGGATCCGTAATTAAATTGTTCCTTAAAACGCTCAAATTAATGACTTTGATGTGTTTAAAATAATCTAAATTAACTAAATCTGGTTAATAGCTCTTGATAGGCCATTTCACACCCAATTATTAGAAATATTGTGTACTTAATAATAAAAGCAAAGCAAACCTTTTGCCACAATTTACTGTCACCAACTTGTTGCGCTTTTTCAGGATCCTGGGATTTTAATTTGGACAATTTTTCTTGTTCCTGTTGAACTTTCTTGAGCGATTTCTTCAGGGCTTTATTTCCCTTGTCAACTTTCTTCTTTTTATCCGCCATATTGCCGGTTCCGGCTCCGGCTCCATCAGCCAAGTCAAATTTACTAAAAACCATTTTTCCCTCTTTATTGTAAATAGGTTTCGTTTTCAAGCCATTCGTGATCGGAGCCGATGTAGATGCACTTTTATTTGCCAGGATTTGTTTAACAAATTCCTTTTTCTTTTTTGTTGATTTGTTTTTGTCGTGTTTGTTTTTTTGACGTTTTTTGACGCCATGTTTGTTTCGAACACCTTACAAGTTTGTTAATGTTTATTGTCAAGCGATAATCTTAAATCGATTAACGAATAGTTAATTCTACTAACTTTGCATTTGTTCAATTTTATTTTTTAGCTTTTCTTGTAACTTTTCAATGTTTGTTGACTGAGAAAACTCTGCGAAATTTTCAAAACAATCCTTAATTTAATGATAATAATTATAACTAGTGGCAGCCCATGTTATTTGCCCATAGACCTTAATACAGTCAAAGCTGGGAAACTGCCATTACTCTATACTATTTAATCTTACTTGATTTTTTGGGACTTTTTGCCGCTAAAAGTTCCGCCTGAATTTGCTCAACCGTTTTGTGTTGATTAGGGTCTAATCTAGCACGTTTTTGTTTGCCTTTTGTTGAAATGGAGGCTTTTCTACCTGGTCTAAAACCTAAATAGCTTAAACATTAGCCAAGGCCTATGAGAGTTAAGGAAGATGAAGTAAACTTCCACCTACCCTTTATGGTTTCTTCTGTTGCTTTAAATTTTTGGTCCTCGAGATAATCTAAAACTTCGCCGCTAAAATAATCCTTCGGTGGAATACTATTTATTAATTTTTGAACGAAATCATTTTCAATTTCCAGTTCTTGTCTAAGGCTTAGCTCCGTTTCCGTTTCGGTTTTGTTATCTTCCTCAATTTGTTTAACTTTCGGACTCTTATTTTTACGTTTAGCTACCATTTTTCGTTACTATTTGAAAAATTAAATTTGAAATTAATATCTTTCAATTTAAATATGGTTAATTAATGTTTTAATTGTAATAAAAGAGAGCCGCCGCAACGCACGTGTGTTTAGTGTTCTTTATGACGATGTAGCAGACGACATCGGAGGTAGGTAAGAGAATGAAAAGAAGCTGTAAATAAGTTAGAATATATTTTGGCGGGTTAAAAAATGATTTTTCATTATTTAAAACACGAAAATTAGTATTAGGCCTATTTAAATGAACTTTAATAACGGGTTATCAGTTTTAAGAAGTGTTTGAGGCAAGATGTATGTGAAATTAATGAGCTTTTTGGTGCACAGTCATGAAGTGTGGGCTATTAGCCTATTATTATTAAAGGGGCTCACCGGCGCTGTTGGGGGGAGACCGCCCTTAGTTCAGGGGGAAAACATCCAGGTCTTTGGCCATGAGGAATGGCACCACCGTCGCGGTGGGCGGGTAAACAATATGCTAACCAACAGTTCGACCCCCCTTCCCCCAACAGCTCCGGCCAGCCCCTTTAAATGAAAATGTAAAGAATGCCCATGTAAAGAGCTGGTATTATATCCCACGCCTTTTACGTATAATCTAACTACCACCTTCGAAAAATCTGAAATATATGCCCCCTGTGAAACGTCCACCAAAAACCGCCATAAATATCGCCTTTGAAAAATCCGCCGTAAAAGTCGCATGCGAGAAAAACGCCACATATTGTGGTTTGCGAAATACACGCTATAAACGCTGCCCACAAAATCATATAAAATGCACATTTATAAAAGTCGACAATTGAAATATCCGCTACAAAAATATCGTTAATGGTATTTTCGCTATAAATTACGCTGACGAAAATGTCCGCTATAAACGTCCCCAACAAAAACGTTTTGCATAAATGTAGCCTATAAAACTATCCTTTATGAGTATCGCCCATAAAAATGCCCGCTATAATTGAACTGAATAATAACAGAGGATCAAGTATTCACTGCAGGCCCCAGTTTTTCGGTAATTTTTCAGCACCTTAGCTATATGGCGTCATGCAGGTAGACACGAAAGCCAGTGTATATAACTACACCATAAGCTTATAAGATATGTTGGCCATACGTTTGTCACGGGTTACAGACAGCTTGTCTTGAAGTGACGCAGGTCATAGATTCTCGTAAAGCGACGCCTGGTGAGGCACTGTCAAAGGCTTACTACAGACTAAATAGGAAGATGGACTGCAAAATTTACCGAGTGTAGTCAATTCTGGCGTCGTACTCGATCTAGATTTCAGTAAATCGTTAGCATACTTATGGAACATATCTTATAAACTTATGCTACACTGATTGGCAATCAGAGGGAAGTGGAACGGATGAAAAGCATTAATTTCACTTGACAAATATTGTATATTGCTTTTTGAAATATATAGGCCATAAATGATTACTACTTATCAGTAACACGGGTCTCTCGCAAAAATGAATTAACGTTTTCGCACGCGAACCTTTCCGATTTAGTTCACAGAATATACCCGGAAATGGTGAACTGTTGCTAAAGAAACACTTCATCGCGTGAGAAGGACCACTATGTTATTCCGTGTTATAGTCAACGCTATCTTGATATTTCAATTACCAATAACTTACGGTAAGTTTTTTTTGTACAAAAGATGTCCATTTCATTAAATGGATAAATAGATTTAAATATGTTAGCCTTAATGTTATAATTGTTGACTTTATATTATAAAGTCCGTAATGTGTTGTCCTTGTCACATTGTTCCTGTTATCTGTACTTATATCAAACGCAAATCCCATATGACATGTTGACATCATAGTAAACAAAAAAAAAACTATTAAAAATTGGAAGGTCTAAAAATGACATCCATATCCGGGGTACGTAATTGTGCAGTTGCCTGTAATCTTAAAAGTTAAACCTAGACACACCAAGAGCAAAATTCGAAGATGGTAACGTACTGCCATCTTCGACGTAAACAATACCTATAATCGGTTATTTCTCCATGTTTGTGTTAAATAGTATTCACTTAGTGTCAGAATTGTGTCGTGAATATGACTATTATGATTGGTTCGTAACATTTGATATCCGTGATTTATTTTCGTCAATAAAGGTACTAATTCGTTTTGTAATTTCTTGTTCAGTAAATCTTTGAAATTCTGTGCGACTTTATGTATCTGTTTTTCAAAAAACAATTGGTATGCTGTCCGAAATAAACCAAAATTGGTCCGTGTTCACTTTACAGGATCCTTCGCCGGCATCAATCTAGATAAATTTCCTATCACTTTGTAGTTATGCAGGGATCTCAAATTTGAAATATATCTAGGCATACAGGCGCTAGTAAAAATATCAAATTAGGAGTTGCACCGTTTCTTATTGGGTCAACGGGTTTCGTTGAATGTTTCAAATTCTGATAGTTGACATTGGTACATTACCGACAGACGTGGGCTACATTGCATTTGGTTCATTTTGTTAAATTAAAGGTCTTGCAACTACTGCAAAATCCCTTGCACATTAAGATTGCATAACACCTACGCGTTCGGAGATTATCTACTCTAGCCAATGGCGAAGGTTTCGTCCTGTAAAGTTGTTTTTAGTAAATCACTATCAAATTTAAAGAAGGTTTAGATTGAAACCTTGCATTTTAGGAGGGGAAAATAATTACGGATCGAGCTACGGTGACGGCGAAAGCTATGGATCGCCAGCTAAAGACGATAGTTACGAAGGGGGCGAAACTAATTACGGATATAACAATGCGTACGAACCAAGCTATCCCGAGAAGGATGGCATTTATGATAAGAAAATTACGAAGAAAAACGACCTCCCAAATAAGTTTCTCAGCAAGAAAAAAATTGTTCACAAATATCCCCATCCACCATCAAACGAACTTGCCTATCCCGAGGGAGAAAACAATTTTGTACCAACTCCACCACAGTCCATTGTGGAAGATGATAGTTCAGAACCTCCCACTCCAGTAGACCCAGCTTACCCCGAGGACATCAATTACGAATCTCCCACTCCGCCAGAACCAGTTTACCCTGAAGACAATAATTACGAGCCTCCAGCTTCTGTAGAACCAACTTACCCAAAAGATAATAGTGAACCTCTCGTCCCAGAAAAGCCGCTAACGCCAAAAAAACCAGCTTACCCTGAAAACCCAAACGTAGAGCCTCTCACCCCAGATGAACCAGCTTACCCTGAAAACCCAACTTACCCGGAACCTCTCAGCCCAGATGAGGCAGCTTACCCAGAAGAACCTCTCACCCCAGATGAGCCAGCTTACCCAGAAAACAAAACTATCCCCGAAGAACCTATCACCCATGAAAACCCAACAAACCCCGAAGAACCTGTCACCCCTGAAAACCCAACAAACCCCGAAGAACCTGTCACCCCTGAAAACCCAACAAACCCCGAAGAACCTGTCACCCCTGAAAACCCAACTAGCCCCGAAGAACCTGTCACCCCTGAAAACCCAACTAACCCCGAAGAACCTGTCACCCCTGAAAACCCAAATAACCCCGAAGAACATGTCACCCCTGAAACCCCAACTAACCAAGAAGAACCTCTTAACCCAGATGAGCCAGCTTACCCCGAAGAACCTGTCACCCCAGATGAGCCAGCTTACCCCGAAGAACCTGTCACCCCAGATGAGCCAGCTTACCCCGAAGAACCTGTCACCCCAGATGAGCCAGCTTACCCCGAAGAACCTGTCACCCCAGATGAACCAGCTTACCCCGACGAACCTATCACCCCAGATGAACCAGCTTACCCCGAAGAACCTGTCACCCCAGATGAACCAGCTTACCCCGAAGAACCTGTCACCCCTGAAAACCCAACTAACCCCGAAGAACCTGTCACCCCTGAAAACCCAACTAACCCCGAAGAACCTGTCACCCCTGAAAACCCAACTAACCCCGAAGAACCTGTCACCCCAGATGAACCTGCTTACCCCGACGAACCTGCTTACCCCGACGAACCTGTCACCCCAGATGAACCAGCTTACCCCGAAGAACCTGTCACCCCAGATGAACCAGCTTACCCCGAAGAACCTGTCACCCCAGATGAACCAGCTTACCCCGAAGAACCTGTCACCCCAGATGAACCAGCTTACCCGAAGAACCTGTCACCCCAGATGAACCAGCTTACCCCGAAGAACCTGTCACCCCAGATGAACCAGCTTACCCCGAAGAACCTGTCACCCCTGAAAACCCAACTAACCCCGAAGAACCTGTCACCCCTGAAAACCCAACTAACCCCGAAGAACCTGTCACCCCTGAAAACCCAACTAACCCCGAAGAACCTGTCACCCCTGAAAACCCAACTAACCCCGAAGAACCTGTCACCCCTGAAAACCCAACTAACCCCGAAGAACCTGTCACTCCAAATGAACCTGCTTACCCAGAAGAACCTGTCACCCCAGATGAACCTGCTTACCCAGAAGAACCTCTCACCCCAGATGAACCTGCTTACCCAGAAGAACCTGCCACCCCAGATGAACCTGCTTACCCAGAGGAACCTGCCACCCCAGAAACCCCAACTAGCCCAGAAGAACCTGCCACCCCAGAAACCCCAACTAACCCAGAAGAACCTGCCACCCCAGAAACCCCAACTAACCCAGAAAAACCTGCCACCCCAGAAACCCCAACTAACCCAGAAGAACCTGCCACCCCAGAAACCCCAACTAACCCAGAAGAACCTGCCACCCCAGAAACCCCAACTAACCCAGAAGAACCTGCCACCCCAGAAACCCCCACTAACCCAGAAGAACCTCCCACCCCAGAAACCCCAACTAACCCAGAAGAACCTGCCACCCCAGAAACCCCCACTAACCCAGAAGAACCTCTCACCCCAGAAACCCCAACTAACCCAGAAGAACCTGCCACCCCTGAAAACCCAACTTACCCCGAAGAACCTGTCCCTCCAGAAACCCCAACTAGCCCAGAAGAACCTGCCACCCCAGAAACCCCAACTAACCCAGAAGAACCTGCCACCCCAGAAACCCCAACTAACCCAGAAGAACCTGCCACCCCAGAAACCCCAACTAACCCAGAAAAACCTGCCACCCCAGAAACCCCAACTAACCCAGAAGAACCTGCCACCCCAGAAACCCCAACTAACCCAGAAGAACCTGCCACCCCAGAAACCCCAACTAACCCAGAAGAACCTGCCACCCCAGAAACCCCCACTAACCCAGAAGAACCTCTCACCCCAGAAACCCCAACTAACCCAGAAGAACCTGCCACCCCTGAAAACCCAACTTACCCCGAAGAACCTGTCCCTCCAGAAACCCCAACTAACCCAGAAGAACCTGCCACCCCAGAAGCCCCAACTAACCCAGAAGAACCTGCCACCCCAGAAACCCCCACTAACCCAGAAGAACCTGCCACCCCAGAAACCCCAACTAACCCAGAAGAACCTGTCACCCCTGAAAACCCAACTAAACCAGAAGAACCTCTCACCCCAGATGAACCTGCTTACCCAGAAGAACCTCTCACCCCAGAAGAACCTGCTTACCCAGAAGAACCTGCCACCCCAGATGAACCTGCTTACCCAGAGGAGCCTGCCACCCCAGAAACCCCAACTGACCCAGAAGAACCTGCCACCCCAGAAACCCCAACTAACCCAGAAGAACCTCTCACCCCAGAAACCCCAACTAACCCAGAAGAACCTCTCAACCCAGATGAACCTGCTTACCCAGAAGAACCTGTCACCCCTGAAAACCCAACTAACCCAGAAGAACCTGTCACCCCTGAAAACCCAACTAACCCAGAAGAACCTGTCACCCCAGAAACCCCAACTAACCCAGAAGAACCTGTCACCCCAGAAACCCCAACTAACCCAGAAGAACCTCTCACCCCAGAAACCCCAACTAACCCAGAAGAACCTCTCAACCCAGATGAACCTGCTTACCCAGAAGAACCTGTCACCCCTGAAAACCCAACTAACCCAGAAGAACCAGTCACCCCAGAAACCCCAACTAACCCAGAAGAACCAGTCACCCCAGAAACCCCAACTAACCCCGAAGAACCTGCCACCCCTGAAAACCCAACTTACCCCGAAGAACCTGTCACCCCAGAAACTCCAACTAGCCCAGACGAGCCTCTCACCCCAGAAACCCCAACTAACCCAGAAGAACCTCTCAACCCAGATGAACCTGCTTACCCAGAAGAACCTGTCACCCCAGAAACCCCAACTAACCCCGAAGAACCTGCCACCCCTGAATACCCAGCTTACCCCAAAGACGACTATAGTAACGAACCTCCCACTCCTGTAGAACCAGCTTATCCCGAAAAAGACAATAGTTATGAACCTCCCACTCCTGTAGAACCAGCTTATCCCTTGGGAGAAGGCAATTACGAACCTACCGTACCACCCGAATCTGTTAATTACGAACCAATCTATCCTGAAGGCGAAAGCAATCCAGAACCGAGCCAATTCGTGCCTTCTGAGGAACCACACGTTAAAACAAAAGGAGAAATAATTATCGAAGATGAAAAGGTAGCTGTTGATATACTTGGCGAACTTGAGAAAGAAATCGAAGACGAAGTGGTCAAGAAAGAACATGAACGCGAGGGAATCAAAGCAATCGAAGAAGTTGAAAAATCTGTTATTCAGAAAGAGTTCGAGGCCATTGAAGGAATGTCAATCCCAAACCCTTCGGGGTACGGTGAACCTAGTGGGTACTCTGGATATGGATCTCCAACGCCTCAAGGGTACGGCCCACCAACGCCTCAAGGCTACGGCCCACCAACGCCTCAAGGCTACGGCCCACCAACGCCTCAAGGCTACGGCCCACCAACGCCTCAGGGCTACGGTCCACCACCGCCTCAAGGCTACGGTCTTCCACCGTCAACCTCTGAGGATTATATTTATTATCGTGGACAACGCATTCCAATATCTGTCATCGAAGAATATCAGCAACAAGAAAGTGACAGCGAAAACTTGCCAAGACTTATAGTTGGAGTTAAAAAATTGTAAGTGTAATTCTAATTGAATAACTACCATTAATAGTTAAATCGACTCGGGTCCCAACCCTATTGAGCCATCGCTTTACGACATTCAGTTATTTTGCAAATAAACTAGTACTTAAAATGAGTAAAATTGAGGGACTAAAAAGCGAGGGTCAAACGCTTGAACCTTATCATTTTTGTCTGTTTCTATGCGATTGTATGAAACGTTCTTAATGTTCAGAAGTTGGATGCCATTAAAAATATTAAACCTTTCTTAATTTTATATTTCAGTTTTGGCGCAATTGGAGAAGGAATCAATTCATTTTTAGTCATTTTGGGTCTCGTACCATACTGAGATCACTACGATTATTTCCTACCTTTATAAAACCATGCCGGAAGGACATCCTAATGACTAAAGCTAAATTCACCGCCTCATATTTCATTTTAATTTATTTTTTTTTCTATTGATGTACAAATATTTATTCTACAAGTTGAATAAATCAAACAATTTTTCACAACTGCTTTTGATTGAACCGCGATGCACGCTTAGGCGTTTAAATGAAAGTAGGAAATGTCAAATTCAACAACCACAGTCATCATCGTAATAAACGTTACGTTTTACAGGTACCGTCCAATTTGTAAATAAACTACCTACTATGCATCGCGTTTTACCTGTGGCTGTATTTTTATTAATACCACAGGTTGTGTACCACCTTTTTCTAAATATAAAAGGAAAACATGAATAAATTATTATCTCTTATTACAAAATACTTAGCATTTAATTAGTCTTAAAAAATCAAGGACTACTGCGCCTCCGCCATTGGTTTTGTGGCGTCTGCTAAATCGAACGTAACTCTTACGCGCGTGAGTGAGTGGGCTATGACCAACCTTACCCTTACCTCTCTCAGCCTGTGAGAATTCAACCAATTCCTTTAGGGGTAAGTGGTTCGATTTAGCAGACGCCACTAAAGCAATGGCGGGTGGCGCAGTAGTCCTTGATTATTTTTAAGGCTAATAATATGTTAATTACTTTGTAATAAGAAATCATTTATTTACTCTAATACTTTAACATTTATGTTATGTTACCTAACCCTTTCCTTTAAATTATGGGACACAGAACAGAAAAAGCCATGTTTATTTGAGAAAGTGGTTCGTTTGTTTGTTTACAAATTTGTTCCATATGCACTGTCACAACTCTTTAACAAATTTGACCAAACTGCATGATTGATATCAGTGAAATTGCAATTACGTATTAAGCACATTGATTGTCACAATTCGCTGTAAATTATACAAAACAGTAAACACAATACGAAAAACATTACATCCTAATAAAGAAACCGTACATTAGATTCGGTATCACATCAAATATAACAATGTGAAGAAATCATTTAAAATTAATTAGAGAGTTGTAATTAATATATTTACTTAACTAACACCACTTGGATTTGGTAAGCGAAATTAACTGGGTGGGCATACGGAAATTATTTTACGAATAATTTATAACCAACGACTATATTGTTAATCATAAAGCTCTCGGATGCCTCGTGTTTGGATATATACCTATATAATTATCTTTTAATGCGGTAGAGATATTATTTCGGTTTCCGGCTTTCCAATTCCGCGCCATACGATAATCCCAAACTCCCGTAAGTTAATTCCAACATCATATTTTTTTTACAATATTTTTATTAATAAAATGAATATTGCCAAAGTTCTACACGTTTTCTCAATTCTTTCCCTTTCTTTTGCAAGGTCACAAAGGGATTTCGACTTAGGGAGTCAACTAAGAACAAAATCAACAGACGCCGGTAAGTGTACGTGGTTAAGTACTTTTTAAAATTTTAAGAAATCAATAATAATAATAATTGGAGGTATAGTGGCGTTTCAATTCGACTACCAAAATGGTTTTGATAGTTTTAAATACTGGAGCCCAATAAGTTATATAAATAGACACTTTTCTGAAGGGTGGTGCTGTATCGTCTGTTTGGTGTAGGGTTAATTAGGTTGTATGAGGATCCATTCCAAAGACGTTAGATAAGACTTCACGTTACCAATCCACCAAAGTAATTATTGTTAGAAGGCTATCCTGACTAGGGACTCTTTTCAAGAAAATATCCGCTTCCGGCTCTTGGAAGTATTGGGAAAGAAATAACATTGGGATCGCCAAAGAATTCACCCGGTTGTATTGTAGCAACCCTCAAGTTTTGGTTTAATTTGATGGACAGCTGTATCGAAGCCTATTTATTGGAAAGTGTCTATTGTAGAAATATTTCCTTTTAAATCCGTTTTTTTTTGGGATGGGGGTTGGAGATGTCTTTATTTATAAAGTCTGGGTTGTTGTTATTTGATAGAAGTTGCCATGTTAGTTGTTGAACAAACACACGTTCTCCCACACGGCCAACCACACCTAGCTAATACGGAAATCTTAATTTGCGTGACTTGTTTTCAAAATTTAACAGTTGTCAACTTATCACCTCAACAAAATGACCGCGGACGACAATTTGACAAAAAGTGGGATCGTGTGAAAGTGACAGTCACAAGAAAACGTACACCTCGTCTTGGGGGACTTTGGCCACGACGAGGGCGAGAGTCACTCCCTGATTTTGAAGAAGACGCTGAACCAGGTCTGCCGCGACTTCTACTGGGCTTTCGACATTTGTAAGTTCACGTCAATTGTTTTGGAAAATAATTGGACTTTAATTAGATCCCACTAATTGTGCTAATTAATTGATTCCATTTTAATTAGCATTGACGCCATAGGAGTAATTATAGAAGGAATTCTAATAATTTTGGGTCTAATTAACCATCCTTGAAAATTTACTTTTATTATTATCATGTGCAATTGCATTGAAATTTTTATACGAATAAAATTTTTAATTAATAAGTAAATAAAAGTTTTGGCATTTCTTACGATATATTCCCAAGTCCAAAAGTCGTAAAAGACAAAAATTTTGAAAAAGAAAAATCTACCAGCCAATTAAATCGCAGATATTATTCCTATTAGCTGTATGTATTCCTGTATTTATGCATTCATTATCAGGCCAGTTATCTTCGGACTTCACTCCAAGTTGATTTACTCTTACTTTTAATGGGCAATAATGTTTTATTAATCAATACATAACATACTTTGCTTCTAACTTCGTTATCGTTGTTTTAATGTAGCTATGGCATAAGCCAATTATTATCTTTAAGTACCCAGCTGTTTAGTGGAAAGTCTCTTCCCCCTTTCTTACAAAAGATCGGGCTCCGAAAATCCACGAGATATTTTTCTTTCACCTCTCGCGTTTCATACCAGAGGTTGTAGGTAATACGGGCAAACAGACTGCAGGGGGGACAGACTAGTCCTCTTTAGATTTCATTCAGACATGGGTACTTCGAGTCTTATAAACTTCTGGCTAAACTAATGATCCAACAAACAGTATAAAATATGGGAAAGGTTAATTTCCGTTTTTCTCTTCCTGACACATAATTTAAAAGGTTTTTATTCCTAGATAAGGTAACGCTGAAATCAATAGTTGCCATGACAATTTTCTTTTATCCCCACACTTTCTGAATCGATTGATGCCGAATGGAAACTCAAGTTATTGTTCTCCGTGAATACGTTTTCGCGAATAATACAAACAATGAAATGCTTTCTTAAGATATGGCTGAAGAATAGTGCTATTTACAGTCAGGTAAACGTAGGTTTAGTATTTATACTGTCTACAACAATAGGCCATAATTATTCGACGAAACAACCATGTTGAGTCCCAAGTGTTTCGGGTATTCTGTCGTTCTTTGAACTGTTATGCGTAAGATACGGCCAGTTCTGTTCAAAGTGACTGTTAATGAACATATTTTGATGGAGTTGTCGCGGTATTCTGGTGTTCAATAGGTAAACAAATGAAAGTGAACAATAGTCAACGTACTTTTATGGGTACGGTTTACAATTATTCCAAAAAATGTGAGTGCTGTTCCTGCACCAGTACTTGTATTCCAGCGTTCAACAGGTAAACTATAAGAGTTCAACTTGAACGCGTATCAATGTAGTGTTTTACGATTGAACTCAATAATTTCTCCAAGGAATCAATATAATTTCCAAGAATTCGATTAATCTGTCAAAACAGAAGATTGCGTGACGTACCAGATATATCTTTAAAAACAGTGGAAAGTATTCATTATGGTTCTAAAGGCTGTCACTGTTGGACTGACAATCAACAACCCACACAGTCCTACGGTCATGCCTTACCCGATACAAGACAAAGTGAAGAATTCATTGTTTTGGATGGTGGTCAAAATATCCATTATCGTTTGGTTACCATTTGCAATTATATTTTTGCACTATGGCGCCATACGGGTCGTGGTAATGTTTTCCAGTCAACCGTTGGATATATGGTTACTTGGAAATATCAGTGTTTATACTCTGTCCGCCGTAAGTTTGGACGCCATAGTATTGTACAGACGAAAAATACGAAAGAATTTTAGCTACGTCATTCGAAAGACATTCAAAGGTAAGAAATCGGCACTGTGCTAACACTATGATGAGCCCAGCCAAAATTTTAGTACCTCATTAGGATAGGTTCAAAACTTTATGGAGTCATTGCCCGTATAGGGGGTCAACTTCATTATTTTACTATTTTGTGTATTTAGCACTAACCCATTGATAAAAACTTTATGAATCCTTCATTAAAGTACAGCAAACAGAGAAGAAGTAAGCTTTGAAAAATACTGTACTTAATTTTAAAATTTCAGATTCGAGAAATTGCGATAAACTACAGAAAAAATGGAAAATCTACGTCATCTTAACCGGTATTTACGTCATCCTTATGACGTGTCTGACCACAACGATGTCGCAAATAAAATGCAGTTCGAAACGCGTCGCTGATTGGTGGATGTCCATGGTTACCTTCGACTCTACACCGAATTGGTCAGCTACAACCAAATGCATTCTAATGGCCATGGACAATTTCTATTGCGGACTATTCCTCATGGGATGTTGTCCCTTATTGGCCTTGGGTCTCGTGGTACTTTCGACCGCTGTCGAAGACATGATCGACTCTTTTACGTATTTTTTGAAAGAAGTTCAAAACCAGGAGAATAATACGATTACATTCGAAGCCATACGCGAAATGCGGTTGAGATATCACAGAATTGTATCGACTGTTGATATCATCAACAACACTTGCCAAAACTTCGTTTTGTTGTGGTCCGTATTAGCGGTTGAAGCGGCTTGTTTCTCAATCACGGTTTGTTTAAAGGTAAAACAATAATTAATTAATAATTATAGCTGCTGGCAAGAAGCGATATTTAGTTTACTAGGGAGAAGGTATAAATTCGCCACATTTCCAGCTTTATCTCCAGTCCAAACGTAAAGTAGTTTCGGAGTTAATCCCCGCCTCTTAATTACAACCAGCAGCATCTCATTGGTTCTTGAAAACTCACGTCAGCGCGACGCGAATGACGAAAATTACGTATTTTCGACTCGGGAGAGGCGAAAAAGCCCGGCCTCCTTTTACGTCCCCCTTGTATTTTGGAAAGGGGAGTGAGACTATGGCGCGCGAAATACTTAGGCCTTCCTAATAAACTAGATATCGCTTCTTGCAGCTGGCAATAGTTAACTTGTGTTTTAATTTTCAAGCGGTACGGTTCGGAATCATTCGAAACCCTGGGTTCATCAGTTTACTACATCGCGAAGTACGGTCAACCTGTGGTGATTTTAATCGTGGTTATCCTGATTTGTTCGGCGATTCCGGAGAAATTGAAACAGTGTTCCAAGTTGTTCCGAGGCATAACGTTATGCACTTTGCAAGCACCAATAACGGATCAACAATTACTGTCTTACAACTCGGATATTTCTATGTTGTCCGCTCAATTTCAAAATGAATTTGTTGGGTTAAGCGCCGGAGGATGTTTTCTATTGACGAAGAATTTCTGTTTGTCTTTCATTGGGTTAGGGGCCACTTACGTCATGTTGTTGATACAGTTTCAAAGTGTCATACAAGTGCCTTTGCAGCGTTGAATAGCTAAGAATTGTTTGATTAAATGCTACAGTGTGTAAAAGAGTTTAAAATCTTTCCCGAACTTTCTCACGAAATATCATAACCATTTTTAAATTCCCTGACATTTCCCTGACGTTTATAACCATTTTAAAATAATTCCCAGACTTTTCCTTCACTTTTATGACCAATTTTAAAATCCTTCCCGAACTTTTCCACGAAATATCATAACCATTTTTAAATTCCCTGCCATTTATAACCATTATAAAACAATTCCCGGACTTTTCCCTGACTTTTATGACCAATTTTAAAAACCTTCCCGAACTTTTCCACGAAATATCATAACCATTTTCAAATTACCGGACTTTTCCCTGACTTTTGTGACCAATTTTAAAATCCGTCTCTGACGTTTCCGTGAAATATCATAATTATTTTTAAATTTCGCGAGCTTTCTGTGTACTTAAGGTTTTCCCGATACTGTGGCAGCCCTACTAGAGTACATGTATTAGAATACATGCATTTTGCGTCCCACAATGACTCCCCAACGGAGTATCTCTATAGGTAAGTCCATTATATAAACCTTATAGAATTAAATAAATCATGTCAACAATTATTTACGCTATGTTCTTGCGAGCCATTAAGCGTGGGAAAGTTTATTTTGGACTCCCATAGACTGGTACCGTTTTATTTACGTGTCCCGAAAACCACGCAGTTAATTTCTATATTCTCGTTCAAACAAAACTACTTTCTAAATTATGATATTTAACATCGCGTATTCATACGCCCAGTTTTCTTGTAAAGCGAGCCAACGCGTACAATATTTCTTTGCTAATTTCCCACACTATATAAACTTATATTGCTTGAATAAACCTTTCCATTTTGAATAGTGGCATTGTCGTAATAGACTAGGACTGTTTAGGTTCAAAATTAATTGAGAGATGGCTATGAATTCGTGGCGTTTTGGAATTATTGAGGTAAGTAGATAAATTATTTTGGTTTTTGGTGATTAGGCATTGAGTGGTAATAGGTCTTCATAAAATGTTAAAGCGATTGTAATTAAAATTAATTAAAAATTAATTAATTTAACTATTGAGGAGTGTAAGGTTATAATACAAAGTATTTTAATGAAATTTTTCAATTTGGTTCAGTTTGAACCAATGCTTACAGTTGACCCAGATGGGACAATGCACGGATTATCATCTCACGTCATTGAGCATTTAGCTTTATCATTTAACGTCAGGTAATCCGCTTTAAATTAATCATTCTTAAGTACCATTTGAAAGGAGAGAAATAGGGCTCTCACATACTCAAAGGATTTCCAGTAGCTCTTATTGAATCAGAATTATAACACTGGAAAGTGGAGGTTCAAAAAGGATTTTCATGTCGATATTTAACGCTATCTTTGGCCAATAATTTGCTTAATTACGTGAGCCCTGATTATTGCAATCCCAAATATTTTAAAGGGAAAAATTAGGCCTATAACATATTCAAAGGAAATCCCTGTATCTCTTATAGGAACCAGAGTTATAAGACCCCAAAGTGAAATTGGAGTTAAAAAAAATTCCAAAAATATTTTTTTCAGCATTGAACTGGTCCGTTCACCAGACGGTGGTTTTGGTACAAAAATGAAGGATGGTAATTGGACTGGTATCATGGGAAGCATTCAGAGAGGGGCAAGTTCCCGAATTACGTCTATAATGTCAATTACTTTGTACATTGAATCATTATTAAATTTATTAGGAAGCGGATTTGTTTGGGGTTCCCTTAGCGGCGAACCCCCAACGGATGGATATAGTTGATTACTCGCCTCCAATTCACACGAGCTACTTCATCATAGCGACCGCACTTAAAACGGAAATGGACGACAATTACTGGGGTCTCTTTGCCACATTCAATATGGAGGTAATTACTTGAAACGATACAATTACATTCTCAAGTTCAAGTGTTATGCAGTTGCATCATTATATAGGTGTGGCTTGGAGTATTACTTTCCATCATGTTTCTCGTGAGTCTAAGTTCATTTATAGACGTTGGTTTGAACTCAGTTCACGGGGTTAAGACCACCAAAAAGTCAAAAATTGCTTCCGACCATTTTTGGAATTATTTGGCTTCATTTTTCTCCGAAGGTAAGTTCCCTTTCACTAGAGTAAGAGTTGGTCAAAATAGGCCTTGACCAATTAAAGAAATGAACCACGCGTTTCGTCTATTAGGTACTCCCAAAGAACCAGTTTGGGGTATCAACAAATGGTTGATGTTTGTTTGGTGCATTTCCGTTCTAACTCTAATGAACGCCTTCACGGGACATTTCAAAAGTCAACTGACCATCATAGCGGAACCCAAGCAAATTGAAAATGTTGTTGATCTAGCCAAGGAAAGCGATGACCTCAAGGTTCTCATATGGGGTGGATCCTCGTTCGAAGTATTTGTCAGGGTAATGTACTCATGCCTTAATTACTAGGTCGCGGGACTTGGGAACGTTTTCGACTTTGACATGGGGTTACTTACATGTACAACTTGTAGTTTTCAGTCGGTCAAGTTTTCTTGTGACCGAGGCTTAACTTGAATGAGTCTATTCACGATACTTTTGAAGTTAATTCTAGCTTCTAATGAATTACTGTTGTATAAACGATGCAATTAAACGCAATCACGTTTTACTAATTATATTTGTTAAGACTAAAATTATATTCTAAAATGATCTTCAGGTTAGGATGTCCTCCGCATAGCCACATTGTCAGCAAAGTAATATAAATTGGAGCGTCTGCTATAACCTTGGATAACCGCTGCTATCTTCCCCTGTGCATTGAAACACAGCCCACTCGATCGGCTGCTCCGTCCGGATCGAGTGGGCTATGATTGAAACAAGCTCGTGATTAGGCTTACAAATCTTAGGGGGCAAAACAAAACCGGAAGTGCTGCTTCGGGCAAACGTCGTTCATTGGCAGACGACGAATTAGCGTTAAACTTATATGAAAAGACTACCCGTTTGTCCTGAAGCAGTACTTCCGGTTCAAAGTTCAACCCATCCTCGCCTGTCGGTACTAGAGGCTATGGAGGAAAAACTATGGCTGCGTTCCATGCTCAGTAAACAATCCAGTTATTAGCATATCCACGCCTTGAGGCTCCTAGCACACTAAATAGAGGGTTAAGATTAATAGGAGTTGATAGTCAAGGTACTTTTGGAGACGATTTATAACTGCCAATGCAGGCATATTGGGGCCTGATATAATCTACGATAACTTTCTTATTTATGACGTGATTTCAACGCCTTTCTTGTTGTTTGAAAACTCCTGACAATCTTCATGCGTTTCTGTAGACAGCCGAAGCGCCGGGTTACAAAAACCTTGAGAATAAAGCGGATAAAAATGGAGGTTTCATCAACGTCAGGGAATATTTTACCTGGGAAAATTACGAGGACACCGTCATGGGGAAATCAGCCTTTATGGTTGAGACTACGACGTTCTCCTACTTCCTGGGTCTCATGTGCTCCATTGCTCCTGATACAAAAATTCACTTGGCCAAGGAAGCCATTTACCCAATTCACGCTTATTTCCCTTACACTAAAAGATTCTCGAAGGAAACCAGAGATGCAATTGACAAAAAGTAATAACCCATCATCAGCTCTGGTTATCATTTATGGCGTATTCTATTTACCTGCTCTGAGATCGCCCGCGATTTGCTTAGAGTTTTACGTCATAAATCTAGGGCCAGTATCGTTAATGATTGATTGCAAGCACCACGTGACTCCAAGATCCAAACACTCCACATGGAGTGGGACTAGACACTTAGTCCTAGTTTTAGCGATATTGTAGTGTCAATCCCCGAAGTTTCTTTGAACCGCACCTCTCCTTGGTCACGTTCCTCTGACGTATTTGAAATAAGTTTTACCCACCCATCGCTGCCTTCTTTAGAGTCCCTTTAACTTGAACCTGACTTGTGACCTGATCGCGATCTACAAATGCAACACGAAACATTTTTCAGAGCGTTCAGAACAGTGAATGGAATGCGCTATAGCCTGATGGTAGTTACGCGACCTACCAACTGATTGTGTTGATTTCAGATTATACCAGTTTGTGGAAACAGGCCTTAAAGAAAAATGGAGAGATGACATAACGGATGACAGTACGAGATGCACGAGTGGCATCGACACTTCCGGTTCCGAAAGGACACTTGGTTTCTCGGATCTGAGAGCCGTCTTCGTTCTGTACCTGTCTCTTCTCGGTTTCTCTACTATCGTCTTGGTGGCTGAAATAATCTTCAAACCAAAGAAAGCTAATTACTCCGCATTCCAGGAAACTAACTTTAAATTCTAATTCACTAATTTGCATTTATTAGTAACGTGATCTTGTTAGTTTATGCTACTGAGTGTCATGTGTTAATTATAACAATTAAACGTAATTACTGAAATTAATTTCTATATGTAATTAGCAAATGTTTTCAGCAATTTACGATTTGGTCTTACCTACAAGAAAACAACAAACATGTCACAATGATTCAAAACATCTATTTACCAACATTTATTCATTGTTCCAAGAACCCAAATAAAACCTGGGAACGTATGACAATACACTACACATTTTGGATTCAAATTGGGTTATGCGTTTGAACTGGGTTGTTGCAAGGTTATCAATATGGGGGTCGTGCTAAAGGTACCTTGAGATCACGGTGCGCGCTACAGCCCAAATCATTGAACGAACTCAGATCTTAAACGTGTTCTTGGTTTACTTTTCCTTCAAATTAATCTAGAGCTGTTGATTAATTTTGTTCAGCTTTAACCATAGTTTCCATAAACAACGTGTAAGAAATGGCAGCCATAAATACACTTTCCATAAACCCTAGATTAATGGTGTAAGTCTTTAAAAACTTAAACTCCATTTGCCCCGTGTTAATTTTAGACATTAAATACAGATTTGCAGTCTGAATCTTGGTATTCCATTCATTTTGAAATAAAAATCTTAAATGACACGAGGTCAACAAAACATCGCGATTATTAGCGTGTAGCGACATAGTAACGAATAACAGAGTTACACTAAGAAGTGGTTGAAATAACAACAATGTTATTGTGTAAATAGCTTTCGGAGAAAGATTTCTCTCGAATAACCGATCGCAATTAAAACAAAAATTAACCACGGAGTCAACTAACCATATAAATAAAATTGGCTGGATTTTGGAATCAATTTTGTTAATTTCTTGTAAAATTTCGGTATGAAGTTGAAATATTTTTTCCAAATCATAAGAGGGTTTGGCAATATTTTTTGATAATATCTGCACCTTCAACCGTAAAAATTCGACAACAAACGCGACAAGTATTTGTATTAACGATGACATTAATTGCAAACCTCGAAATAGAAGGTTTGTTAAAATGGCACAAACCCGAGTTAATCGCGAGCGACTTCTAAAATAATTAAGATTGAAAAAAGAATTAACAACTTCCTCTAAAATCTCACTTTTGCCGTACTGTATTTGTTGAACTAATCTACTAATTATGCATAGCAAATTAAACGTAATTATGATTAAGATGAAGTACTTCAATAGAGTATTAGTTTTAAACTGTCTAATTCGACATAATTTGGTGGTTAGTTGGATAAAGGTTGCGCTAAACATTGATAAGTCAACAACGTAAACAATGGAATGCAAGCGAACGAGAAAAAATATTTGAGCGAAGATTTTCTTCGCTTTAAAGTCGTTTCCAGAAAAGAATAAGTTATAGAATGATCGAAATGTAATGTAAATGCAATATACGTGAATTATAGCGCAAGTTACGTAGCGTCCGATGTAACGTTTATCGTTGCGAAACAGTCCGAAGAAACGCAAAGTTTTAAGAATTAAACCGAAGCAATCTTTATTTGATGAAATTGATTCGGGACTCGATGAAATCATTAGTTGCGTTGGTTTCAACTTGGTAATAGCGTGTCTTCTACGAGGCATTGTTGTATGTTGTAATTTATAAGTGCTTCAACCGCCTGTAATATTAAATTTTGCATTTATGAACGGTATTTTACAAGATAACAAAACTGGAAATCAAGGTTAAACTCACTGAGAATCAAAGTATAAGTATAAAATTTCTAAAATTCGGCTTACTTTCTGAACAATGCGGATCTTCGTTTTGATCAAAGCTATTCGACAGTATTACACCACTTGTACTACACTTTCTTGTACAAAATAACCATACCGCTTCTTCAAAATAATCAAAAGTTTTACTTTGATTGAAATTCATTTTTATTCGATGACTATATACCCGATACGTAATGGTAGACTCTTTCTTGAAATATAAAACGTTCTCAAATACAAACCACAACCCATTAAATAAATTAAACTAGTTTATACTCAAAGGTACAATTTCGCCGTTGAAAAAACCGTCTATGGTCGAAACAGTAACTCAAATAGTAGTGGTGGTATGTGTAAAAACAATCACACTAAACAAACCAAGAAAAAAATGGAACGTACCAAATTGCGTTATAGGAAAATATTGGCATAAGATGCAAGGACAAATAGCCTATCATGTTAAAAGGACACACAGTGCGTTTTTCAATCCACTCTCACCTACAATCATACATTGTTAGTTCAGCCATAAAATTTCGTAAGCAAAGCGCGAAATTGTTTTATAAAATGAATGCTCTTAATTTTTTGGGTCATTAACTTAAATGATCCGCCTTTGTATTGGTTCGGACATAAATTGTATACTTCTTGATTGATTTACTCTTGGTTTGGTCTATTCAAAATTATACGTTTGCTTTGAGAATAAAAACTTTTAATTAAATTGATAATAATTAGTAGAAATAGTTATTAAATGATCTTGATATAATAATAATGTTTAACAGTATTTAATCCATTTTGATGCCAGATTTCTCTTCGAAACATTTCTGAAAAATTAAGCAAATTAGCGCCTTGTTTAGAAACAATATCTCCAATTAAAAATGTGCTCAAACACTAGGAATTTAAATATACTTATATTTAATTTATAATAAATAAATGCAATTAACTCACAAACATGGGTTGCATCTGATTTTGTTCATTTTCTTTAGTAATTTTCTGTAAATATTACAATTGAAAATTAGTCACATAACAAAAATAATTATGAGTAACAGTTTTACCTTCTCGACTGCTAACTCGTCTTGACACTTGTCAAACTTGATTAAATTTGACAATAAATTAAGTTAATTAATGATTAAATAAAATGAAATCATGGAGGATAAAGGGAGACGCCATAAGAATACTCGGAAGGTCTAAACATTTCGTCAATAAAAAGACTTTCAATATTTGAAACGTCGTACAAAAGATGGCGTCACGATCTAAAGGCTAACACGTCACTTTACCCATGCGTATTTGCTGACTCAGAGAGCAATGATAGAACAAGGTTCAGAGAGATCAACCCTCCATCAACTCCTCAATTTTCCCCTTTTTCCTCGTCTGTGCGCAGAGGTAGGTGCGCGTGAGATACAGAAACAACTGTGCCGTTCACGTTACCTTCTCCCTTTTTTCAATGGCCGACATCTCCCTTCTTTCTCCTTGATGAAACTCAAAATTATTACCTGGTAAAATATTTTGTCTCCCCCTTCAGCGCAGAAAACTTCGGTCAAAGACTTGAGCGAATAATCAGTTTTAATTTCAAATTTATCGGCGCAGATTTTATCAAATTCTTTCATCTAAATAATGAACTTATTAAGGTCAAGGAAATAATTAATCCATAAGTATTACTTGATCGGTGGCTTTTTCCTTGTGACATTCGTTCATTATTGTCAACATTTCTTTGTTCTTCGTAAGTTCTGTAACAAAGTACATTTTTGAGAACAAGTTAAGTCACTTGGAAAACATTTTCGTTTTCAGAATTTACGATTACAGTGTTTAAAAGATGGCCCCTTAAATAGAAGAAAGAAACTGAAACACATCGCTAATTAAATTAAGGGGGCCGTCCGTAAAACACTACAATCATAACTTGTTTAGGAGTGGCCCTTGTGGGAAAATGCCATAGAACAATTTCGACTCAAAATTATTACCCATTGAACCCACTGTACTACCATGATCATTTTTGGAACACCGACGTACAAATGCTACAAGCTAAGCTACCCGTCGTTCTCAACAGGCTTAAAGCCAAGGGGTTCGCGGACCCAACCTTCGAATTCGTTAACGAATTGTGACTGTACATAAAGATCATACAAATAAACAACTTTATCAAATATTACAAAAAAATTACTGATCAAGATTCGCTATTTATAAATCACTGAATATTTAATGTGCTAACAGACTACACATACGCTACAGTTTAAGTGCTAACTCACCAAACATCGGGCCCAAGGAAAGCCTACCTACTCCCACTTGGCCCAGATACCACTAATAAAAAAAACAACTCACCACACATTGATTGTAAGGTTTCATCTGGTGATTCTTCAGTGTCCTCAACTTTGGTATCTGTGCCATTAATGGCGGCACACCAGACATGAGCCACTAATACAACGCTATAAAACAGAAAGACTCTCATTGCAGCAGAAACAGGAATATTTTCGGGTTCAAAGTTTCACTACTCTTATAAAAACTTCGAAGACGACTAAAATTGAATTGGAAAAAATATATTTACCTGTGGCGACGGTTGCTGGTTGTTGGCACACCTGCATTGGATACTCCATAACCGTAATTACCTTGATAATAAATTATTAAGAAAATTACTGTGTGCTTAGGGTTTCCTGTTATATCGCTTAATTCTAAGGTATAGAGACACAAATTGACGTACGCCTATCTTTTGTTTGATCAATGGTATTTTTAAATTTCTTCAAACCATGCATGAACTTTGATACAAATTCTAAAGCGGACCTACAACTACAAAGAAGAAATTATTTTTTACGAAAAATAAGGTCAATTACTTCCCCCTTCTACCATGCACATACCTTTAAAAAGTTCCAAAAATAGAACATTCCAAAAATTACATGCAGAAGAACCAACAAACAGGATGGAAGTCTGACATATCTAAGGTTATTTTTCCTCACGCCAAGAAGCAACACCAGATGGAACTATGCATGGATTGAGGCTAGCCAATTACTTTCAATACGTTAAAAGCCTAAAAATATGATTAATGTTTAATTTTGTATTTATTTAAGTGAGTGGGGGTGAGCGCGAACGCACGACCCCCGCTACATGCACCTACCTTTAAAAAGTTCCAAAAATAGAACATTCCAAAAATTACATGCAGAGAAACCAACAAACAGGATGGAAGTCTGACATATCTAAGGTTATTTTTCCTCACGCCAAGAAGCAACACCAGATGGAACTATGCATGGATTGAGGCTAGCCAATTACTTTCAATACGTTAAAAGCCTAAAAATATGATTAATGTTTAATTTTGTATTTATTTAAGTGAGTGGGGGTGAGCGCGAACGCACGACCCCCGCTACCAAAAATAGTACGCCCCACTGATCACGATTAGTGATAGTGGTGAGGGTCAACTCGATCGGGGTGCAATGATCAAGTCTCGCCCCAGCCCGCCTCCTCAAAGATCGAGGCCGCAGCGACGCCAGGTAAGTATGATTACGAAGGAACTGACATTAGGTTATACATTAACGATGGAGAGCCAATATTACGAGTAAATGCAATATTAATTAAGCATTTTAAGGCTTGGATTTGGTTTTAAGATTCATTGAAGGGTTATGATGAGGAGATGCACAATTATGAAAAATACGGTCCTCCACGAAATTCATACAGTTGGTTTTTCTTCCAGAAATAAAGTAAT
Organism: Phalangium opilio; assembly: GCA_019434445.1. Taxonomy (NCBI): domain Eukaryota; kingdom Metazoa; phylum Arthropoda; class Arachnida; order Opiliones; family Phalangiidae; genus Phalangium; species Phalangium opilio. The sequence continues at coordinate 241,452 of JAEQBA010001806.1, forward strand.
TTCGGTAGAGAGGGGGAGTGAACTGAGTATCCGCAATGTTGGGAGCAGCTTTGTAAGAGGGAATACTATTTGCTCCGGAAGGGCGGATATCACTAAGATAAGAGATAAAGGGTTTTGACGTTGCCATAAATGGGAAAAAATTCTTCTAAACAAGAGCTTAAATAATTTGAGTCTACGTTGAATCACGGTACATGATGTATTACACACTGCGTATTTTTAATATCTCACAGACTACTTCTTAAGACTTCAGGTGCAGTTTGAATCATCGACACAGAATGCACTAAAATTTATTTAATGAGTATGATATGTGATTAATTTTGTGATATATAATTTGTGGGGGTGAGCGCGAACGCACGACCCCCGCTCCCAAAAATAGTACGCCCCACTGATCACGATTAGTGATAGTGGTGAGGGTCAACCCGATCGAAGTGCAATGATCGGGTCTCGCCCCAGCCCGCCTCCTCAAAGATCAAGGCCGCAGCGACGCCAGGTAAGTATGATTACAATGGAACTAACATTAGCTTATACATTAACGATGGAAAGCCAAGATTAGGAGTAAATGCAAAATTTATTAAGAATTTGATTGTGCTTTCATAGACAAAGTTTAGATTTTAAGCTTTTATAAAGCGTTAAGGTGAAGAAACGATAAGTAATGTAAAATATGGTCGAAGTATTTCGAGGATAAAAGTTGAATTAGCAGTTAATGATTTCTTCGTGAAATACGGATAGAAAATACAGTAGAATTTTCTTTCAGCCATAGACCATTTCGACGTAACTAAGAGGGAAAGGCACGGGGGCAAAACTTTGCCTTTCTTCTCGCTTTTTGCGCCTGCGCTGTAGCCTTTTTGTATTATGAGAGTGCGCAGAGACGGATGGCAATGTTTCAACCCCCTTGAATGTAACGATATTGAGGGTTGCCTACCCCTTTTTTACGTCGGAAAAGTCCATACGAGAGCTTTTTTTTTGGTTCTACGTTGTTTCACTACACATGCATGACACACTGCATATTTTTAATACCTCACAAACTACTTCAGCTCAGATTGTATTTTAACTCAGAATACAATGAACGCCATAAGCTACGTGATATATGTTTAATTTTGTATTTAGAGTATGTGGGGGTGAGCGCGAACGCACGACCCCCGCTACCAAAAATAGTACGCCCCACTGATCACGATTAGTGACAGTAGTGAGGGTCAACCCGATCGGAGTGCAATGATCGGGTCTCACCCCAGCCCGCCTCCTACAAGATCAAGGCCGCAGCGACGCCAGGTAAGTATGATTATTATAGAACTGACATTAGCTTATACATTAACAATGGAAAGCCAATATTAGGAGTAAATTCAATATTTATTAATAATTTTGAGATTTTTATTTTGTTTTAAGTATCTTAAAGCGTTGCCTACGCTATATCGTAGGCAACGCTTAAAGGGTTAATGTGAGAAGAGTTTACCCGTGGAAAACCGATTTGATTTACGGTAACACACTAATGGTATCCGAGGTATTAAAAATACAACAATAAATATAACGCAATTTATTTGAAATTTTACATTAATGTTAATTTCAATCCTGAGTTATTGCGACTTAGTACCAAGTTTATCTGCGAAACAATCCTGAAAAACCATAAGAAATAATTAAGTACAATTAACTTTCATCTTTAAAAAAAAGTACACCGAAGCGTCGACTTACCATCATGGGCTGTATTTCCTTTTCCGCCATTTCTTTTGTTATTTTCTAAAATTTGAATTAATAACATCAATTAAAAAGAAATTAATTAATTTGATTTAATGACGGAGTATGAATGAAATGAATCAGAATTCAAATACCTTTTCGGTCATTTGTTCTTTTTGACATTTATCAAACTGAAACCATAAATAAAATGAAAAATATAAAGCAACTTATTTACATGTTTGGACTTATAGAGGCTAATTCAACAGCCAACCTGGGAGTACATATACTACAGGAGTAAGGGTTTACAGTTTAAAGTCCTTGGGGGTGAGGGGGAGACTGGAGGTGCACTAGTAAAATCTCTTCTGCGCAACTTGGCCACGCACCGTGCTGTCGTTGACATCATGGTCTTGGTAGGGGGCTAGAAGTTGGCAGGGGACTGTCCATGTCTGAGACCCGTGAACGTAGAGGAAACGTACCGGTTTCTTAACGCGTGTTGACATCTCCTATACCATAAGTACTCCCAGAGTCAACCAAGTACCTTATAGAAAATTTTGTCGCCTCCTGGGGCGCAGACCATATCCGCCATTTCCGTGAAGGTAAGACCTTCTTTAATGTCGAGTTTTTTACCACAGACTGAGTAGATTTCCTTCATCTAAATAGCGAAAAAGACCACGTGTTTTACATATCCAATTAAATTTAACAGTCGAAAATATTCTAGTGTGGTAGATAATTAAGTATTGTTCAATGGATAATTACCATATCAGTGCCCTTTACTTCTTGGCAGGCATTCATTGCATCTCGCATAGCTTTGTTTTCATTAATCACTATTTAGAATTTAAAAATAAAAGTTTTATTTATGAAATTGGGAATGATAACGCATGCGCAAATGTTTAATAAAAACATACTGCACATTGTTTTCAAAACTTCCTCGGGTGTCATATCCATTTGGGCGAAATACGAGGCGAAATTCATGGCTAGTACGAAGGCAAAAGCAAAGGTTCTCATTTTGGATACGATGTGAAACGTAATAACAATTAACTTTAACTAGAATCTTTTGAATGGAAGCATTCGCATTTATACTGTAACCCCAAAAATATCGGTAACAATATATTCTCACCTGTTTTAAAGTATACAATATCCCCAATCAAATCTATAATAATTTCCGATACCTTAAACAAACTGGGGGAAATTTTAAAGGGTAATACAAAGAATCGTTATCTATCCACGGATTCATTTGTAACTCACAAAGTATGTCAAGGGCATAAGTAACATAATTAGAATAAGTATGATAGTTGATAGGCACTCGTGGGTTATTAAGAGACCATTCCATTAAATCCAGAAGAGAAGCAAACACCACCCAACTTTATAGTATATCCTATTAAGTCTCAGTACCTCAGGTATAATTACTTTTGTGTTTAATTTTATATTTAATAATTAGTTAGGGTGAGCGCGAACGCACGACCCCCGCTGCCAAAAATATTACGCCCCACTGATCACATTAGTGACAGTGGTGAGGGTCAACTCGATCGGAGTGCAATGATCAAGTCTCGCCCCAGCCCGCCTCCTCAAAGATCAAGGCCGCAGCGACGCCAGGTAAGTATAAAAGTAATGGAATTAATGTTAGTTTATATATGAACAAAGGAAAGCCAAGATTAGTAGTAAACGCAATATTAATTAAGTATTTTAAGACTTGGATTCTGTTATAAGTTTCAATGATAGGTTAAGATGAGAAGACACCAAGTTATGAAAAATACGGTCAAATTATTTCTGGGAAAATAATTGAATTTTCTTTGAAACAAGTGATTTCTCCGAGAAATTAATACAGTTGATTTCTGTTCCAGCAATACAGTAATTTCAGTAGAAAGAGGGAGTGTACTGAGTATCCTCAACGTTGTGGACAACTTCGTAAGAGAGTATACTATTGACCCCGGAATGGGGGATATCACTAAGGTAAGAGATAGAGAATTATGGGAAAAGAAATTACTTTATACAAGAGCTCAACTAATTTGGGTCTACGTTGAATCACGTTCCATGTATTACACCCCTACACACATATCTTCACACACAGACTACTTCGTGTGCAGTTTGAATGACCGACAAAAAATGCACCAAAAATTATTTACTGTATAAGAATTGATTTTAAAATAAGTGCTGCTACTTCATGGAGAATAGTTTATTTACAAGTTGGGAAAACCAAAATATTACCTCTCCGAGTCAAGAGGTCTACTACTACAAACTTATTTACCTAGATATGGAATTATTTCTCTTTTTTGAAGTAAAAATTTACGAAATATTGAAGCAGTATTCCAAGCATAGCGAATAATACAGTAAAGCAGACGACATTTTACATCCAATAAGGATAAATCTTGGACACATGGAAATCAGTCAATGGGGAAAAGAACAGGGAATGAAGTGTACGCTTCAGCTGTTTACCGTATAATCTGATAGCTACATTCACAACTGGTCTGCAGTGTAAACACTATCGTCTCGTCTCACCTACACAATATTCTTAGTTTGCCAACATGAATGTTAACGTTAAATAACACCAAAGCTAAATTATAGCTAGACGCACTAATAGTCAATGCGCACCATAAAGAGAATAAAAAGTCTGTAGCTACTACCCGTTTACCATTAGCCCTTTTACTATTCTAATTGCCACCATGATCTTTTCTTCTATTATAAAATCTTAACCTGATTATTTAATAGTGTATTTAACTTTCGGCTCACTCTGAACCGTTGATGTCTCTTCATTTCAGACACGAAAATCAAAGCCCAAAGTTTACTTCACCTCAGGCCTCAATTATTTACTCTTTGTTTCACTAAGACTATTGCGGATGATACTTAATATACCCGCCGGAGTCTAGGTCTTAGTTTTCTTCATGAAATCACTAAACCAATGATTATTCTATATTCAGATGTAGTATAGCTTAAGTAATATATAAACAGCCATTTCAAATAACAATTCTAAAACAAATCTTTGGAATATCAAAATGAAACAGAGCTTTAAAGCTACAAAAGTACTAAATGCATCATAATTACGAAAAATACTTCCACATATTCACTTTATATTATGGAAAAAGGGAATATTAAGGTTCTGTATGATTTCTTAACACATCAACACAAGGCTAACTGCTAACGCGACGCACTAGTGTAACAATGGACGGACACACACAGACAAAAACATAGACTGCTTTTTAACTCTTTCCGTATTAATTTTGAGTTGAGAAACAAGATTATCTTTAATATTTAAATAAATATAATTATTTTTAATTATTTTAATCTTCAATAATTAACATTAATAATAGTTAAATCGTTTAAAATAAAGTTATACCTATTATCATCTCAAACTTTGCTAATATTGACGTTTAAAGTGAAGGGTACCCCTCTTCCCGCTTTCTTCAAATTTTGGGGTATATATACGATTCGTTTCCATTATAATAGTAAGGAAAAACCGCAAATGCGAAAACCTTTGGTAGCGATCCTACCTTAGGGAGGCTAGACGTTTCTCGTAACCCTAGCTGATCGCCGCGTATATCCTAAAACCAAACGATGATAATGGAGTAGAAGCCAATGATACAGATTGGTGTCTATGTGGAATAGACGGAAGACCAGTGGATGGTGGTGTTAGAAGCCAGAATGTACAGACTGGTGTCCAAGTGGGATGGACAAAGATCAAAAGATGGTGGTGATTAGAAGCCAGTAAGTACAGACTGGTGTCCGTGTGGGATGGACAAAGACCAGAAGATGGTGGTGTGAGAACTCAAGTAGAGGAGCCATTTCCGTGACTGTGAAAGCAGTTCGGCAATGGCGAACACGTTTGCTCCGATTTGGAAACTGCGAACGCGGTCATGTGGGGTCTGACAGACAGACAGACAGACACACAGACACACAGACACGGCCGGTGTAATACCTCTCCGTGACGTCATCGTCACTCGGAGAGGTAAAAACTAGAAATTAAAAATTATTTTCGGGAGCTTTCGAACCGTGGTTCTTCCTCATTTTAAGTTTGTACGGCTGAGGAAGAACCACGGTTCGAAAGCTCCCGAAAATAATTTTTAATTTCTAGTTTTAAATAAACTATTCTCCATGAAGTAGCAGCACTTATTTTAAAATCAATTCTTATAAAGTTTTACCATGGAACAGAATTTTAATATTTATAATTATTTACTGTGTATGGTTTGTATTTAATTTTATATTACATAGTTTGTGGGGATGAGCGCGAACGCACGACCCCCGCTACCAAAAATATTACGCCCCACTGATCACGATTAGTGACAGTGGTGAGGGTCAACTCGATCAGGGTGCAATGATCAAGTCTCGCCCCAGCCCGCCTCCTCCAAGATCAAGGCCGCAGCGACGCCAGGTAAGTATGATTGTAACGGAATTGACATTAGCTTATACATTAACGATGGAGAGCCAAAATTAGGAGTAAATGCAATATTTATTTTGAATTTTAAGAACTTGCTTCAACGTTTCGTTTTTATAAAGTTTTAAAGTCGTGAGTCGTCAAATTATGAAAAATACGGTCGAAGAATTTCGAGGAAACGTTTAAAATTAATGATATCTCGGTGAAACAATGGAAAATCAGAATTGGTAGTTAAATGCAATTTTATTGTGGATAGATTTCCCTTTCAATAGGATGATGATAAATCGGCTGAGCATTAAGTTTTTGAGTTATACAATCCTGATCAAACGTAAGAAACCATTTAGAACTACTTTCAACCAACCATAAATGGTGTATTAATGCGCCGACTTACTTGGTAGGGTTGCTCTTCCTTTTCCTGCATTTCTTTGGTAATACTCTATTTTAATGCCAAATAAATTAACTTAATTAGATTTAATGATACTTTAAAACATGTGAAAACGTACCCTTTCAGCCATTTCGTCGTTCTGACATTTGTCATACTGAATATATTAATTGTAATTAGTGTAAACATTAAAAGTTTTGAGAGGTCAATATTGGGAGTTAACTGCAGCATTTATTCCGTAAACCCAAGCTTCCATTAGTCAATTGAATATAGATCACAGATTTCAGATATGTTTAATTTTATATTTGATTATATGTGGGGGTGAGCGCGAACGCACGACCCCCGCTACCAAAAATAGTACGCCCCACTGATCACGATTAGTGATAGTGGTGAGGGTCAACTCGATCGGAGTGCAATGATCGTGTCTCGCCCCAGCCCGCCTCCTCAAAGATCAAGGCCGCAGCGACGCCAGGTAAGTATGATTACTAAGGAACTAACGTTAGTTTATATATAAACGATGGAAAGCCAAGACTAAGAGTAAATTCAATATTAATTAAGAATTTTAAGACTTGGATTCTGTTGTAAGTTTCACTGATTGATTAAAATGAGGAGATACTCAATTATGAAAAATACGGTCCAATTATTTCTTAGAAAATAATTGAATTAACGTTTGAAACTAGTGATTTCTCCGTGAAATTAATACCGTTGATTTTTCTTCCAGCAATAGAGTAATTTCGGTAGAGTGAACTTAGTATCCTTAACGTTGAGAGCAACTTTGTAAGAGAGTACACTATTTGACCCCGAAAGGGGGGATATCACTAGGGTAAGAGATAGAGGGTTATGACGTTGCCATAAATGGGAAAGAAATTACTCCATACGAGAGCTTAATCTATTTGGGTCTACGATGAACCACGCTACATGCATTACACACTGCGTATATTCAATATTTCACAGACTAATTCTTAAGACCTCAGGTGCAGTTTGAATAATCGACAAAGAATGCACTGAAAGTATTGAATGTATATAATATGTGATTATTTTTATATTAAACAATTTTTTGGGGGTTTGCGCGAACGCACGACCCCCGCTACCATAAATTGCACGCCCCACTGATCACTATTAGTGATAGTGGTGAGGGTCAACCCGATCGGAGTGCAGTGATCGGGTCTCGCCCCAACCCGCCTCCTCAAAGATCAAGGCCGCAGCGACGCCAGGTAAGTATGATTTCAATGGAACTAACGTTAAGATTTATGCAAAACAGTGGAAAGATAAAAATAGCAGGGTTTAAAGAAACGATTGTAAGAACACTCCAAGGCGAGGAAAAATGTCCAATCACTTTCGACAAATTTGTTTATTTCAACTTGGTTGTACATGAATTTCATAAAGTTATTCCGCCTTCAAACCAACTTTCTTGTTGAAACATTCCTGATTAAACGCAAGAAATTATTGACGATCGATGTTCCAAGGTTATGAAAAGCGTCTAGCGTCAACTTACAATCATGGGTTGTTCCTCCTTTCTCTCCATTTCTTTGCTTATTTTCTATTTTTAACATTAATTAAAATTAAAACAGATTAAGACTTAATGGGATTGACTAAAAAAGCTAATGAAAACCTACCCTTTCAGCCATTAGTTCGTCTTGACATTTATCAAACTAAATAGATTATTGAAAATCAAATTTTAATTAATAGAAGAAAGAACTCGAGAGATTCGACTCGGGACTCTACGAACATCGAATTGAAATCACCTTAAAGAAAATTTTGTCTCCGCCTTGAGCGCAGAAAATGGTTGTCAATGATTTCATGGAAAGGTCCCCTTTAATGTCTTGGTTTTTGGCGCAGATCGCGTTAAATTCTTTCATCTAAATACCAAAATGAAGTGACGTCCAGATAATTACTCTGTTCTCCATTCCTACTTCTAAAATTAAATCTATCCCTGTTTTAAGCAAATAAACCTTGATGGTATTTACCAATGGGGTGGCCTTTTCGTTATAGCAGTCGCTCAACGCATCAACCATGGCTTTGTTTTTACTCACCACTGTTGATAATATAAAATGTAGTTCTAATTTCCAGGTGCATTTGGAATTAAGAAACTCTAATAAGTACTTACTACAAAGACCTTTGTACGTTTCTTCTGGTGATTCGTCTCCGGCGAAATACGTGGCGAAATTCATGGCCAATAATACCAAGGTAAAAACGGAGGTATTCATTTTTGTGTACGATATTAAACGTACCTACAAAATTAAAGTAAAATCTCCGAAGTTCGACAGTCGCGTTTTATACAACTAACTTGGGAAATTCCGAGCAATATTTTCCCACCTGTTTCTAAAGTCTATAATATAAATTCCCAATAAGTTAGCATCGAAGCAAACACACCGATTCGTGGAACTACAAGGCAGCGAGGCGAATAATCGTTCTGGGCACACAGTGAAAGCGAAGATGTAGGCTTAATTGCCTTACAACTAACTTATAGTAAATTATTATTATTGACGTATGATTCTAAGGATGATTATCTGGTTCCAGGGATTTTATTACAGTTCAACACGCGATGTAACCCGTAGTTGACTTGAGTTTTTACAAAAATGACTTTAATGCTTGTTCATCGCGGGTTCTTCAAACAAACGAATAATTTCGTAAGAAATTTAAAACCTACAGCGGAGTTTCCCAAAGTTTAATCGCACATCAAGAACCCAATTTAAAATATCTGACTCGACATTTCCATGAAATGGTTTATTTGGATTACAGAGAACTTGGTATTGTTCTACGTTTGCGCATACGAAACTAACACGCCCTCCCCACCAACCACACTTTGCTAACGAACATCTTAATTTGCCTGACTTGTCCTATCCCCTAAAGGATTAACGAGATCCATGCTTAAAATTTTGTTTTCAGTTTGTTATAAAGGTAATCAATATGTTTAAATTTGTTGTGCACTTTATTTCAAATTGTACATCAAGTTTTGTATTCTGAAGCTACTTGTGCATAACACCCATTTTTTCGTTGAAACAATCCTGATTAGAAATAAGAACGTGTTAATCTTCGATATTCCAAGAGCTACTTGTACACAGATCAGGTCTAAAAAAAGTGCCGAGTCGACTTACCATCATGGGCTGCGTTTCATTTCTCTCCATTTCTTTCGTTATTTTCTAAATATATTATTTTGCAGTTTTTAATGTCAATTAATTGTGATAACGTAATTGGAGTTAATGATGGATTTAAAACCGTTGAAAACATACCTTTTCAACCATTAGTTCGTTTTGGCATTTGTCAAACTAAATACATTAGAAATATTAATTAATGTAAGAACTCAAGTTAATGGATATTCCTTTAAATGATTCGCTATTTGTCGAGCATAGAATCTTCGAAAAGTGAGATTGAAAGATTCTGAGACGATTACAAGCAAAAGTGGATGATTATATGAAATATCTATCATCCACTTTTGATACTCGGGATTCGGCTCGATACTCCACGAATGCCGAACACGTGAAACCATAAGCACAGCATAAAAGGGGGTATGATGTGCTTATCGTGAAACCCACCAGTTGTCTTAATCATATGAACACTTTTTCACTCGAAATGCAACCAAATATTAATGTGAAATCACCTGATAGTAAATTTTGTCTCCTCCTTGGGCACAGAAAATACTTGTCAATGACTTTACTGAAAGGTCTGACTCAATGCCGAGTTTTTTGGCGCAAATTGGTATTAATTCTTTCAACTATTTCAAAATCGAACAAAATGAAGCGACTTAAAAACAGCGTAAGAATTTATCACTACTCAAAAAGCGACTCCATCAAACATTATCTTAATAGTGGCATTTAATTTTAATTTATCTTTAATCTCGGTTAATAAACATTATTGGTATTTACCGAAGCCGGGAGCTTTTCCTTTTGGCAGTCGTTCATCGCATCTAGCATAGCTTTGTTTTCATGTATTACTGTTAGTGAAATGAAACCTAGGTTTTAGTTTCCAGGAGCATTTAGAATTAAGAAAGGCCCATTCAGACTTTGCTCGCTTAACTAGCCACGTGTCAACGACAATGTAAAAGATTCGCGGGTTAAGTTTGAAAATATTCAGTTTCGTCGGACGCTGCATCGAGATGGCACCACCGCATTAGCGCCTTTTCTTTAGCCATCGCTCACTCAATCGTGCTTACTGACGCGTGACGAAAAGATACATGAAAGGTTTTATTAAGATTCATGGCACCAAAGAGGGGGGAGTAGAAGGTTTGGTTGGAGTGTTCCTCTTAACTTCCGGTCTGCGCGTGCATCTTTCACTGCCAGCGAGAACTCCCAGAATGCCTTGACAAAGCTCCTAGCTTAAACCCCCCCCCCGTCGTTTAAGTCGTCAGCTCTGGCGTCTGAACAAGGAAATGAAGGTACCGATGACGAGGCGAAAAACGGGAACGTAACATTTTACCCTAGGCCTATAGTCTGAATGGGCCTTTATAAATACTTACTACAAACATCTTTGTACATTTCTTCGGGTGATATTTCGTCTTCGGCGAAATACGTCGCGAAATTCATGGCCAATAATAAAAACACGGCAAACGTGGCGGTTTTCATTTTTGTGTACGATTTCAAAGGTACTACGAACTTGTAGTAAAATCTCCGAAGGTAATCAGTCTCGTTTTATACAAACTTAGGAAATATCGAACAATATTTTCTCACCTGTTTCAAAAGTCTATAACAAAGTTTCCCCAATAAGTCTTTTCGGACTTTTTGCTGTGTATGATTGTAATGATGATTGCCATGCTTAACTTATTGTTAAACACACAATTTAGAAAAATTATTCAATGCTTGTTCACCTGTTTAACATACTAGTAATTTTGTAAGAAGTATAAAACCATAAATCATAACAATTCGAATTCCAAGAATACATTTACTCGAAATGTATTATGTTTAAAATAAGATTCCAATTAATGTAATTCCGAAAAAATACATGATTTTTACGAATAAATTTGGCAAACAGTCGTTAAAAGTGTTTATCTAAAGAAGGCTAATGATGGTATTTATGTTTGTAGTTTCTGTGGTAGGTAATTCGGTGATCGGCCCAAAGTTTTATTTGTAATTCTTTAGCTTCAGAATATTTTTCTGAATTTTGCGACTATCGCAACAGCGCTTAGCGAAAAGCCCAACACCACTAGGGCATTGCGAAGTCCACGAACTGAGGGTAAATTTCGCTCCAGAAACGTCCATTCGCATGGCATGGCTTTAACAAACTGCAATAGAGTAGTAACGCCTTTAATAGACGGAAGTTACTTTGACAAGCCATAATATGAAAGTCCAAGATGGTCTATGGGTGTTTATAATAAGTATGCCATAAATTAAGGGGTGTACTTTGGGTCAGACTGAGTGAAAAGTGTCAAAGAACATTTAGTTTTGGAGGTACGGGCTTCCAAACATTGATTGGTCCCTAAAGCAAAACATTTGCACATTTGTGAAGTAAAACATATCAGTGTACCCATCTTGTTTAGACAATTTCAATAGCCTCCAATCTAAGAACGTTTATGAGCCTTTATCTAACTAAAAGTGTGCCTAAGCTGGTAATGTAAAAGCAGTTCAGAAGTGTAACATTGAAATTGGCACACATGGGGAGTAAGACAATCAGCTTGCCCATCTTGTTTAGACAATTTCAATAGCCACCAATTTATCTAGCAGAAGTGTACTATTTAAAACTAAAAGTGTGCCTAAGCTGCATGGTAATGTAAAAGCAGTTCAGAATTGTAACAGCTTTTCAGATATCCTGTTTAGTCACCTTGGAGACGGGTTCGTCTTGGTTGATTTCAAAATGTTTAATCTTGCCCATACGATATAAGATTTCCCTGGCCGACCTTTGACCAGCTTCAACGGCACCGTCCATGTAACCGCTCCATTTCGTGGCAGTTTCGGTTCCAGCGAAATGTATCAGTCCAAATGAATCACGAATACAACTGTCGAAGAATGATCAGTGTTTAATCTTGAAGTCCCGACTCCGAGAGAGTGGAATGCAGGAGCAATGTTGGTGGGCCATGTGCGGCAACGAAAGTCTCCCAGTGTACCTCGCGCACGCCCATACCTTTCGGTAGGAGATTGTTAAGTGCTGTAGCGTAGCGGCATTGTATTTGTATGAGAAATAGCTTCTATTTTTAAGACACAGGGGGCATCGTAGACGTTTCCGTACTGTACCACCCTACCGAAACGCCACTGAGGATGCTGGGAGGACTTCGTTACCGTTATAAGTATAGAGATTGCAACACCATCCCACTCTCTTCTTCAACAGACTCAATAGAGTTCGAAATTTCGAAACATATTAGGAACAGTGCTTCTAGAGAGACTAGACATACTTTCCATATGTTGTTATTAATCCTGGCGGACTCAGAGACGTGTAACAACCACCCGAATAATGTTCCGTACACCAGTTAAATTCTTCGTAATGCGTGGACTAAAAATTATCCAATCAAATTTAAGTTATATAAAGTTCGTGCTTTCAATCAAACTTACATCGTATATTTCGGCCATTTTAAAAATTTTATAAAGACTGTTTTTAAGTATTTGTTCCCGTTCTTCCTTAGTTTTGTTTGTAATTTTTTTGCATTTGTCAGCCGACACGAATCTACAATCAACAGAGATTTAAATGTCCATTATGCAACTTTTCAGCGGTTATTTTGTTTTTAAAATGATGCCCACCAAAGACCATAGTCTGTTCTCAAAATCACTACCTAACTGCTACAACGTAATAGCTTCCCAGCGTGCTTCAAGGACCATATAGTTTAACAAGGGGTAAAAATCATTACACAACCACACGGATTTAAAACCGGTGTTGTAAATTAAGATTAACCCTGAACCTATCACTAAATATTTGAATCAATTCAATACCCAATTGAAACTTAACTCACAATACAAGACACGGTGCGGAACCATCCGGTTTCGTGTCATCAAAAACCCAAACTGTGGGATGTTCATCACCTTCGATTACAAAAAGTTGCCCAGAATACCCTGATTCAATGTACACGAAATTCGGCGATGGTTAGAAACATTTTTGGGTTGTATCTTCGCAAGGACAAGTTTTATACCTTTGTTCCTCCAGAAGGCATCTTCGTAATAGAGAAAAGCCTTCATGGTGGAACCCATTGGCATTCTCTGGGACAGTTGTTGATGTTCAACCGGAAGTGGAGGTTCGAAATGGATTTTTAATTGGAGCATTGGTGAGATGGCCAGAATGACGTATTTCGACTTAAAATTTAGGCAAATAATGATTTTCTACCGACGAAAAATGTCTTATTTTAGTCACTAATGGCTTACAGTCCATATCTTTCCAGATATCGTCTTAATTTCCACCTTAATGCCGTTTTGATTTATAACGGAAACGATTTCGTTCAAATGCACAGACCCTAATTATGTAATTGTAATGATTAGTTTAAATGTAATGATATGAATAGTGTCAAGAGTAAATGAACTAGGAGAGGAAGTTCTACACTGGCTCGATTTCAATTTTAATCAACAAGACCAATTCAATGCTAAAACTATGTCTGGAGGACTTTGGTACATCGCGAGAGTGCGAGGACGGAGACATAAACATCCCTCAGGATTTCACGATGGACAATGATAGTACAATACTCTTTCTTAATTTACTCTTGAGTTGTATTTAATACCAGTTAATTTTTCGGCCATTTTCTGACTAATTTGCTGACTTCCACCAACGAATTTTCTCTCCTAAATTTAACAACTGATGAGTTAGAACACGACCTCGGTTTAGTTAGAATAAACTAAACGAACCTGTGCGCCATTCGCGGTATTATTAACCCTTTGTATTCCACCACATTGTTTAATGTACCATAAAAACCAGAGTAGAGAAATTTCGTGAGGTTCGCAGGTCAAGTTTATATTTGCGGTCCATTTTGCGACGTTCCTCCCTTTCCTCGAGTTTGAGGGAATAAATAAAATGAAGCCATAAACGCGTACGTCAAAAGTTTTGCCCTAACTTTAACTTATTTGAAAATGTAAAAAATCCACGATTTTAATCGTATAACCAGACGTTTTTCGTTCGAAGGATACCTGTATGCTTTAGCTGTAACAGATCTTTACCTAGTGTAACATATATCATTGATAAACTCTTTCAGCGTCATTCTATCCCATAAATCAGCGTGCCGGGCATTCCAGGGTGCATCCGATGGAATCTTAAAATTTTTATAAAAATATAAGCAAAAGCATATTAATAATGCCAGAATTACGTAATATTTATATTTGAAAGTAGTGTTCTAGTTTTATATTTTAATATTAACAAGTTCAAAAATAATTTTGCAATAATCCGTGTGGTTTAAAATATGCTAAGGTGGTACAGCACCCATAAGGCTATTCAGTGTATCGCATACACTAAAACGTTATGAAGAGTGCCACATAAACTTAAGAAATGCCTGCCCAATTCAATACTCGCGGGGTACAGTGACCAAAACACCATAAGGTGCCATTTCTAGTTTAGCATACATTTTTTCTGTTTTCGTAAATCTTAGAAAATAGTAAAAACACAACAAAAAATATGTCTTTAGCCTACCAATCCAATTCTTTCCCAAAGTGTTCGCTATTGACAGCTACAGTAGTTTCTTTCTTGAACTAACAGCTATGGTTTTCTGTGCTAAGATATTTGAACTATCATAGCTCTCACTTTTACCATACCAGCCCCATTTATGATTGAACTATCCATGGAATCGCGTGCACTCGACGGCACCACTAAATAACTAACTAAATAACTGGGTATCAGGGCATAACTCCGTTGGTTATTACATAACCACATGGAGTAAAAATATATACCTCAGCTCCCATTTCGTCAATTGTTCGAAAGAAATTGTTGATATCTAAATACTCCAATGGATTCAGAATATTGCCAAAATTTTCAGCCTCAATTTCTGTAGTTTTTCCCTTCAAGTATAAAATCCTCATTAAAATTTTAATTAAATAATAATTCAAAGGCTTAGGTACAGTACATACTCGCGATTGAAGTAGCGTCTTGCCTTGCTCATACACCTTATACGTTTCAATACCCAATTCTTCGGCCAAACAAAGAATACGATTCTGAGTAGGTCCAACGTAAGCCCCGCCTACATCCACGTAACCACCGAATTTAGATGACTGTGGACACAATATTTAATTTGTTTATTGTTTCCACAAACAGCTTGGTGAACTTTGACCTACGTGTTTGGTGAAAGTTTTCCCTCCAACGCGATCTCGCGCCTCGAGAACGGCTACTTTTAAACCAAATTCGTTTAAACATTTCGCTGCACTTAAACCTGAAATAAACAATAAGGTTCGCTACAAGTATTGCGGTGCTCGTCTGAAGTGCTCGGTATTCGGCAAATAGCGAATATACGTCCCTTCTTACTTAACTCACAAATTAAAATAAGACCTGAAATAAACCCACGTTTAATGGAAATAACATTTGGAATTTAACAGGCCTTTTGCCAAGGGTGCTCGTCTGAGTGCTCGGTATTCGGCAAATAGCGAACATCTGTCCATTCTTACTTAACTCACAAATTAAAACAAGCATGAAACAAACCCCCGTTTACTGAAAATAAGATTTAGAATTCTGCCAAGGGGTGCTCATCTGGAGGGCTCGGTATTCGCCAAATAGCGAATATCTGTCTCTTCATTCTTAACTCACAAATTAAAACAAAACCTGAAACAACCCCCTAATCAAACTTAATTCACAAATAAAATATATTTCTGCACGACTCCATATAAAGCGGGTCACTAATTACAGTACTTTACTAAATTTAATTACAATTAACTTACCACTTAAACCAGCACCGACAATAACCACATCAAATAACGTTTCGAGACTCATTATACGATTTCATTTAGCCTTATTCTTAAACCGAAATGATATATAATATTGCAACGCGGTTGAAAAACAGGTTGTTTTTTGATTACGTTAAATAAAATGTAGTGGTAATATAACTTTCTAGGATAAAATACAGTTACACACTAGAAAAATGTTGAACTACTACCTACCTTTCATGAACGTTTCATCTCTAATGGGACAGGAAAACACAAGTCTTCCACTGTACAAACCGAGTCCTCTCTATCATAGCTTCGGGGGTAGAGATGGGGTTGTGAATTTGGGAACCGTCAAGGACATTTTTCACAAATCTTTTATAAGTTCATAAGTTATGTTGGCCATAAGTTTGTCACTGGTTACAAACTGGAGCTTGTCATGAAGTGAGTGAGGTAGAGGTAAAGCGAACGACGCCTGGTGAGGCGCTATCAAAGGCTTAGCAATGCAGACTAAATAGGAAGATGGAAGTCTTGCAAAAGCTACGCCTGGTGAGGCGCTGCCAAAGGCTTAGTAATGCAGACTAAATAGGAAGATGGAAGTCCTGCAAAAGCTACGCCTGGTGAGGCGCTGCCAAAGGCTTAGTAATGCAGACTAAATAGGAAGATGGAAGTCCTGCAAAAGCTACGCCTGGTGAGGCGCTGTCAAAGGCTTAGTAATGCAGACTAAATAGGAAGATGGAAGTCCTGCATGCAAAATTAACCACCGATTGTAGTACTTCAATTCTCGCTCCCGTCGTTCTCGAACTAGCTCGAGCTGTAAGTCTCACAGTAGCATTACGAAGTATGTGTAGTGTCATGCTTAAGGAACATATCTCATAAACTTATGATCTACTTAAAAAATTAAAAGACCTTGGCCTTTCCCGGTTTTCTATCTCATTTTAATTTTTATAAACCAAACCTGCTCTAGAGAGAACTCTACCCCGATATCAGTTCCCTATAGAGATTCAGCGTTCATGTAGCTACAATCACCGCGTGGCATAAAATTTCTGGTTTTGCGACAATCCTTAATACTGATTATGATACGGCCGGGTTATTTTTTTTAACTAGTTTTTTTAAACAAAACTCAAGAAGTCAAAATGGGTAAAAGCAGCTGCCACGTCAAAGGGCTTACTTTATGCTTACTACAAATTAGTTAGTTTTGAAGCGTCGCCTAGCGTATGCGTTTGAAAATTCGCCCCAAACCTCGCGTTAAGGCAATAGCGACATCTGGCGGCGCTATTCACGGGGGAAAACGCATAACCTAAAGTCAGAATTTTTAGTGGTAGCGGAAAGTTCTCAAGTGCGGCCCACACAACTCGCGTAAAAATTAATATTGGATATAAGGGTACAATGAGTCCTAGTAGCTTTATGTATTCCCGATGATATCAATTACACACTTTGGTTCAATTTGGAAACGAATTATGACTAAACCAGGGCTAGATTTAATTTTAGACGTAGCAATGGAGAACAGTTAGTATTTACTTCAGTCCGACTCATAAACCACCAAGTATAGAGCCCCTCCTTCCAACACGTAACGAAAAGTTTAAATTATCTCATTGGTTCACTCACTAAACTTTTGATGACGTTGCTGACGGGGACGGCGAAAAATACGTAATTCCTTTTTACCTCTGTCGCTATGACCCTCCATCCTCTTCTTTCATACTCCCCCCCCCCGTCCCGTGGAAGGAGATCCGGTACTATGACGCGCGAACACATTACTCTATTCTTCATTCCTGCTTCTAAAATTAAATCTATCCCTGACTGAACAAATAACCAAATAAACCAGAAGGTTTCTGAAATATATATAACCTTTCTTTTAAGAACAATATGCTATTAATTTCTGGAATAATTCAAAACCATTGTTTTTACTGGAAATAAATCTCGGAAATTCCCAAACGTGCTTATACTTGATCTCAATATTATTTGTCTAAAACGTTAATTTATTTACGCAACAATTTAAAAATATTTCAAAATATCCATTACGAGAATTTGTACTTTACTCGATATAAATCTGCCAAATATCGAAAACTAATCTTTCTTTAAAGTTTTATTTTACCTATAAAACGGTAATGCGGCGAATTATAATAACTTAATCGTAATTTCTCCAAAAAGTCTTAGTGATCATCATGGCTTTCAAAGGAAGTTTTCAGGTAAGATTTTAATAAAGAGCCTCAGGCCCAGTACACGGAAATTTTTGCTTGGTGTGGTTAGGTAACCCGACCTAGCACTTTGCGTTGCTGTTTTGTATGTATGTGTGTTTGTTTGATTGTGGCCCTGGGGTACACCATGAACAAGCCAGCATAGAAACCGATTAAGGCAAGATGCACTACTATAACCTTTGAGCTCTAACTTAATGTAGCCCAACCGTTGGGCCATCTCGAATACTACCTTAGAGATTTCTAAAACATGAATACTGTACCACATTAGCACATACGACACTTAAGGCTCTTTCGGACGATCCAACTTTTGGACTCAGCTCGATGGGTCAAAAAGTTATATCAACTTGGACAACTTTTGAAGGGAAAAGTGAAATAAATCCTTCCTATTCACACGACTAAACTTTTACCGCCAAATGGAACTTTTTAAGCGCCACCTACCTTGGCACTTACGAAATAACCCCCCGAAAAAGGCTTTTCTAGTAATTCATTTTGATTGGCTGGAGAAATGAACTTAAAAAGTTGAGTTAGCAAAAATTGGATCCTAGCCAACTTTTTTGGTGACTCAACTCATCCCGCGTCTATTCAGACGATCCAACTAGTTGATTCAACTCGAGTTGACCCATCAAGCTGAGTCAAAAAGTTGGATCGTCTGAAAGAGCCTTAACACGCCCTTTCCATCCCCAACCACACCTAGCTGATACGGAAATTTTATTTACGTGACTTGTTGAATAAATATAAAGTGGTCTATACGTAGAGTCGCTCATTTCTATCTAGTTTAATTAATGACTAGATTAATTTCAGATGTTTTTGATTGGTGCTATGATTTTGACGTTGGCCGAAACGATTTATACCCTATTCAGCTTTGAAAAGAAATGCGTAATGATAATAAATAAGAACAACTCGAAAGTATTGACTGCCCCTCAGCACATTACGGCCACCCTGATAGCTCAGTACAACTCCGAGAATATAGAGAGCCAAAAATTCTACCTTATAAAGATAGAGAACAAAGCAAAGAAGAATGTCTACAGTTTTCTGAGCAGATACAATAATCATTTCTTATCCTGTAAGTACCAGCCTTAATATTCTCAAAGCGTTGCCAAATGATTTGTTAGTTTAAACGAAATGTATCTATAGACCATTTCATTAATTCCGGAAGAGAAGTAAACACGACAAGGGAGGGACCGTCAACTTGGGTTATGTCCCTCGCGCCAGGGACCACGCGGCACTATGGCGTTGCCTCTGTGTTTATTTCTAGACGAGTACATTTCAGCTCTGTTATAATCAATCCCCTTATATACCCTTTTCCAAATATTGTTAAAGAGGCGTACGCTAGGATTCAAACGTTAACAATAGCCATGTTTAAAATGATTTTACGACTAACGTTACTTAAAACGACTTAACTATAATTAAGGTAAATTACTGACGATTAAAATAATTAATATCAATTATATTTATTTAATTATTTAAGAAAAACCTTTTAAGTGGGTAGATAATCGTCGTCTCGACTCGACAGGGAGAGAGGTTAATTTTGGATTCCCAACTTGTTACGTTATTTCCTTCGCTCAAACCCTATTTGAAACATTCAATATAGAGTGATGGCACCACCCTGCCTTTGGCTACGTTACATTCTACCAGAAATTAACATGCAGTGCCACTACTCTATATATTAGGCCTATACACTCTTCCAAAGAATAAGAGATCCAGCCGAAAGTATTCCTATTATTGAAATATTCGATTCTATTCCGAAGTAAATTGAGATTATTAAATTTTGGCCTAATTTTGTATCAAAATTTTAATTCAATATCTTGATGATTTTCCAGGGAAGGACGATTCATCTGACGTGTCGTTCAGCACAAACCCACGCACCGAGAATGCGCAATGGCGTTTATACGAAAATTCGGACAAAACTGTACTAATCCAGAGTAAAGAATATCACCATTGCCTGAACGTGGAAAACGTCAACAGCACTACTGTGCGAATGGACACATGTCTGGACGAGGGAAGCGCCCTAAGTAAATTTTTTGAAATACTTCCAGTTGATTGTGAATCATCGACAGAAGCAATTCCCTGACATGGTTCTTATTATTCAGCTCGAATCAGGGATAGATTTAATTTTAGAAGTAGGAATGGAGAACGAAACGGTTAGTATTTACTTCAGTTATTCCGACTCTTAGAGCACCCAGTATAGAGCCCCTCCCTCCAACACGTAACGAAAAGTTTAAATTATCTTATTGGCTCGCTTAAACTACGTTTTGATGACGTTGCTGACGGGGACGGCGAAAAATAGTGACGTAATTCCTTATTACCCCTGTCGCTAGGACCCGCCTCTTTTCATTCCCCTCCGTCCCGTGGAAGGGGGTCCGGGACTTTGACGCGCGCCCACATTACTCTGGTCTCCATTCCTACTTCTAAATTAAATCTATCCCTGCTCTAACTAAAATTGATTGTAATTAAAAATTATAAATAAAACAAGATGGCTCCGGCCAAATTAACGTTTTGCGCGACATCTTGTGTCTAGAATTAGCATTATTAAATTTAATATAAGGCCACCCAGGCTTATTTTTACTTTTGAGGTTTTTCTTATTTTAAATATCGAATATGATTCCGATAATGAATGAAATTAATTTAGTATGATCGGGTCACACCAAAAATAATGGGGAAGAAAAGGCGCCCAGCTGGAAGGGGATAGTACAATCGTTTTCCAGCTCTAAAGAGGGCAAAAAGAAAAAGCAAAAATTTATGTTCAATCTCTTTTCTTTTTAGCCTGCCTGTTTGGTACTAAAAACTCTTCTAAATCTTAATACAACTATGCGGTTATTTTAAAATTAATTAATGATGAAAATGATGGTGATATCTTCACGAGATTCTAATATTTCAATTGATCTGCCGCTTTTGATAAATTCCCATTTTTCAAGCGATAATTGAAAAAAAAATTAACTAATCTTACGTCAAAAATAAATCATATGACGTCAAGACTAGAATTAAAGTAGAAATGAATCTTAGGCCTACTATTTTTCTTCAAAATATAAACAAGAGAAATTAATGGGACAAACCGTTGTTTAAACTAGCACCATCTATCGCCAATAAGCGTTAATAACATAATGCGTTTGACGCCATTTTGGCCTATTAACTCTACTCGATCATTAATTATTCTAGTAGAAAATAGCAGCTTAAATTTCTTTACCCAATAAAAACTAAAATGTTGCATTTTCACTTTAAATATAGCAACAAATTTTTTTATTTCAAGTTCAAAACGTTTTAGTTAGTCGTTCAAGAAAGTTGTAGATACCGAGTTAATCATGCCAAAATTAGTTTTAACACTATATTTTCTATTTCAAGTAAATTTACAATTAGCCTTAACCCTAAACGATGCCGAAAAGGTGTCAGTTGTTACTTCAAAAGGCGAAATTATAGGTCAGAGAATTACCTTACCTTCAATTAACAATTCAACATTAACGGTGAAGACCTTCTTGAGTATACCTTACGCTGAACCACCAATCGGTGACCAACGTTTCAGAGCACCAATTGAAGTCGCACCGTGGGACCAAGCATTACCAGCGTTGGAACAACCTAAATCGTGCGTTCAACGCACGCACCCTGCTCTATGGGACACCGTTTCCGAGGATTGTTTGTACTTGAATGTTTGGGTACCTGAACGATCAGTTGCCGACCCTTCAAATTCGATAACAGATTCTGATGATAATGATAAATTTGCCGTTATGGTGTACATTTTCGGTGGTGGTTTCATGCAAGGGTCAATTAGGTCCTACGATTTTTCCGTCTTCTCGGCCTTGCAGGATGTGATTGTCGTTGCCATGAATTACCGTCTCGGACCTTTGGGGTTTCTGTATTTGGAAAGTGAAGATTGTCCAGGAAATATGGGACTTAAAGATCAGGACATGGCGTTGAATTGGGTCAAAGGTACGGTCAGAAGTTACTTTAATCTTTGTACAATAATGGTTTGTAATTGTATTGAAGACGGTAACTCAAACCCCGATTGAACCTCTCCTCTCGCAAAATAAAGTCCAAATTCAGAGATAAAGTATAGCAGTTCAGTTTGAATCAGTACATGACCGACTTAATTAACTCACAGAGGTCTGACAACGATGCACTGAAGGGGGAGGGTATTTTCTCTAGCCCCTTTAGTGCAAACCCTCTTTAATTAAACATTATTAGAATAATTACAGGCGGCAATCCAAGGTTGTCATACAATTGGTAGATTAAGTACTTTTGATTGCGTTAGAGATAGGTTCAATCACTAACCAATACCTTCATTGTAATTATTCTTACAAAATATGTTTTGATTTTGATCCAAAGTTCGCAAATGTTGTTAAATGACTTGACGATGAAAAGTCTCGATTCAAATTTCAGACAACATCGAGCAGTTCGGTGGCGATCCAGATCGTATCACCATATTCGGTCACAGCGCGGGATCCATGAGTGTCGGATACCATTTACTAAACCCTAACTCGCAACATCTCTTCAATCGAGCCATTCTACAAAGCGGTTCACCCTACATGCGATACGTCACCGACAGCCCTTTGAAAGCCAAGATGAAAAGTCAAATAATATCCAAGAACGTAGGCTGTCAACATGACCCGGATGACCCTCAATACGTCATTGAATGCCTTAAAAACAGTACGGTCGAAGAGCTCTTATTCGCCACGTTCAAGTCGGAGATGCAACCATTTCCATTCGAAGACAATCTCAATGTCTTCCAGGACAGATTCACACCAAATTTAAGCGGGAACAAGAGCGTCTTAATGGGAGTGACGTCAGACGACGGTGGGTTCTTAGTCGTAAAAGCTACGCGTTCAAACACAACTATGGAAGAACTACTTCAATACTTCTCGTTCATTTTTGCAAATGGCAAAATGGACTCGCACATCGTAGAATTGATCAAGTTTTACTACAAGGATCGTTGCATCGAGTTCACTGATCACGCGACCGAGAGGGCCAGCGTTAGGCTGTTCACGGACTTCGTGTTTCTCTGCAGTACTAATCACTTGGCGGACACTTTGGCCACTTTGAATATACCGACTTATATGTATCAGTTCAAAGTAAATTTCAACCCTCGGTTTTTAAGTCAATAGACTATCTCATAATTAATTCCAGAAGAAAACCAAACACCACAGGGAGGGGAGGTCACCTTCTTGGGTTATTTCCTTGGCACCATGGTGTACCGCTAGAGGCAGCGCGAGTGGGCTAGCCTCCCTCCAAGTGTAAAGAACTCGGGTGAACTCCATCTTTCGTTGCCTCTTGGTTGACGCCAGGGAAATAACCCATGAGGGCGGCCCGCCCTGTAATGCTTGCTTCTCTGCGAGTACTTAATGGAATGTTCTATTTATGCTTTGAAGCACAAGCCAAAATCATCGCAGAAACCTGATTGGATTGACGCTGATCACGCGGATGAGCTACCGTTCTTATTGGGTGTAGTATTCGAACATGGAGATGAGGACGAGACCGAGTTGGCAACGCGGTTGATGAGCTACTGGGGAAATTTTGCCAAATTCGGGTAAGTTTTCTTCATTAAAGAAGATACTGATCTTTACTAATAGAAGGCGACACTGTTATGACGCAATCACACAGTCAAACACGGAACTGTGTCTCTAATAGACAGTATCGTCTGCAGGTAAAGACGTAACATCCGGTATGCGTACTGCAAAGGCGGTAGGTATGGCTTCGAACAACCAGAACTTTGGTGGACTGCTCACGTTTAATCCCCATCTAACGTCTTTGCTCTTCACATATACTAACCCTAATACGAAGCAGACGACACTTCGCCCCCCCCCCTTCCCATTTTGAAAACGGTCTATAGAGAGCATTAGGTTAGGGGGAGTGCTAAGATTCGTTACATGATTTAAACGGCCATAATGGTGGCTTAAATCCTTCGGGGAAAGCTAAAACCTACCACCAGTATGGCTGACAAAACCGTGGAAAGACTTAGGAGGGTATGACGTACTACTAAACCATTGCATTAATTACTTGCAGCGATCCCAACTTCAAGACTGATTTGGAAGACGATACATCTTTAGCCAATGAAACCGTAGCTTACCTGCCAGATGGGGCTGCATCTTTAGTAACGCTAGAACAATGGCCTCTTTACACGACGGAAACTCGTGGCAGATTGGACATCGATCTGCTCGAATCACGACGGGGCTTCGGGCCTTTGCGCGAGGACCACTGCGCATTTTGGCAGCATATTTACCCGAAAATTGTTAAAAATTAAATCTTAATAATATAATTCACGCACTTACATACATGCATTCGTCCTATTTTAAAATAAACTCTATTTTAAACTAATGAAACCAACGCGTGATGAAATTATAACTTGACTAATGTTAACCGACCTCTAATTCTAAAAATTAGTTTAAATAAAATTAGAATTTTTTTAATTTTATCTTGTGTGTAGAAATTGAAACGATTTTTTTTTATAAAATAATTTTAGTAAATTATATAGTTTCAGGGATAGATTTAATTTTAGAAGTAGGAATGGAGAACAGAGTAATGTGGGCGCACGTCAAAGTCCCGGACCCCCTTCCACGGGACGGAGGGGGGGGGTATGAAAGAAGAGGTGAGAGGGTCATAGTGACAGAGGTAAAAAGGAATTACGTATTTTTCACCCCCGTCCCCGTCAGCAACGTCATCAAAACGTAGTTTAAGCGACCCAATAAGATAATTTAAACTTTTCGTTACGTGTTGGAGGGAGGGGCTCTATACTGGGTGGTCTATGAGTCGGACTGAAGTAAATACTAACCGTTCCGTTCTCCATTCCTACTTCTAAAATTAAATCTATCCCTGACAGTTTATAATAATTCTGTACCAGGAATACATACAACTAATAGGAATTATTGTGACTCCCATCTTAATTTCTACTATCTCGTTGCGCCTCTCACACGCACCTACGACCTCACGTTGCTACCAACCAATGAAATCCCAGTTAGAAATACGTCAGAATTATAGCCTCGGCGTGAAGTGTAGTAAATTCTCAAGGCCGGCCCACAATGTTTCCAATCAGCTATATGGATTCCTGTTGAAATAAATGCCTTATAATAGATAGTTTCCACGCATGGAGGATTCATCCATTTACACCAGAAGGCCAGGCTACCAGGAGGACAAAAGCAGACTGGTTTCTGTCCTCAAGGTAGCCCGGCCTCCTGGTGTAAAAGGTATAAATCCTCCACGTGTCTAAACTAGCATGGTTCTTGAGCATCCGGCCACCAAAGTACCTTATCAATGGAAATGTCAGTTGTCAGTTGTAAACAGGCGTCAGAGAGACTACTGAAAGAGTCAGGTGTAAGCAAGTACTACCATGATGAGAGGGGGAGATAATGTCCCTGAAGATTTCCGAGAAAAGGTTTTGGTATTTGAAAGGTAAATACAATCCTTTACGTGGAGAACATGGACAAATAAATCCATAAGGACAAGCAGTTCTAGCTCAAACATTAAACAGTCCCAGCAAGGTTTTCATAGACTAGTGTCGTTACAAAGGGGGTGTTGACTGTGTATCCCTCCCTCTAGAGGTGCTCTTGTACGGGGGGGGGGATACTGTACGCGCCCAGTAGGGGGGATGACACTGAGCTAAGATGTGGAAGGGTATGACGTTTGCATGACTAGTACTGACACTACTCTATAGTCCTCATATATATAGCCAGGGATAGATTTAATTTTAGAAGTAGGAATGGAGAACAGAGTAGTCTGGGCGTGCGTCAAAGTCCCGGACCTCCTCCCCGGGAAGAGGAATGAAGTATTTTTTGCAGTCTCCGTCAGCAACGTAATCAAAACGTAGTTTAAGTGAGCCAATAAGATAATTTAAACTTTTGGTCACGTGTTGGAGGGAGGGGCTCAATACTGGGTGGTCTATGAGTCAGACTGAAGTAAATACTAGCCGTTTCGTTCTCCATTCCTACTTCTAAAATTAAATCTATCCCTGATATAGCCTAATTAAAATAAGCAGCAAAATTAGTAAATAAATATTCGAGAATCTAATCCAGAATTAAGATGATTTTTACCGTAATGAACTTGAATATCGCTCAGGATTCTGTCCTTCTTGTCCTTGAACTTCATTATTTGTCTACGAAAAAAGAATTTCTTGCACAGACGCCACTAATGTATATAAGGTCGCTTGACATAATAGCGCAAGTGCACGCGTATTAATATATAATGTTAAACCTCGTAGTAAAGAAAGTAGTTCTTGACAAGTGTGGTTGAAGAGAACTGAAGAATGAACCTGGACTTGTTTTTGAGACCAAGATGACTGAGATAGGATGGTCACCAAGCCTTTACTAGTGGTGTAAGGTTACAGTGAACCAATCTTCCAAACAAATACCAGGAAATTTTGTTTTGATGTAAAGAGTTTTACAAACCCATAAACCCAGTCCAGTAATCCAGTTTTTGACCACTTGTTGAGTTGTTCAGATGGATACAAACTTTCTTCGACTTCAACTTACTACTAGCCTGATATTTTTCTTGGTGGTAAGTTAGTGTATTTTAAACTAAATATTTTTAAAGAAATTTTAATTTTTTAATGTAAATTTTAATCTTTTTATTTAAATTTTAATTATCTAATAAAATGTTTAGTTTTTTAATAGAAATTTTTAGTTTTTTAATAGAAATGTTTAGTTTTTTAATAGAAATGTTTAGTTTTTTAATAGAAATTTTTAGTTTTTTAATAGAAATGTTTAGTTTTTTAATAGAAATGTTTAGTTTTTTAATAGAAATGTTTAGTTTTTTAATAGAAATTTTTAGTTTTTTAATAGAAATTTTTAGTCTTTTAATAGAAATGTTTAGTTTTTTAACAGAAATGTTTAGTTTTTTAATAGAAATGTTTAGTTTTTTAATAGAAATTTTTAGTTTTTTAATAGAAATTTTTAGTTTCCTAATAGAAATTTTTAGTCTTCTAATAGAAATTTTTAGTTTTCTAATACAAACTTTAAATTTCTAATAATTTTGGTTAATTTTACTGTTTTCTATTATATTTAATTACTTAACTAATGAATCTTAATATTTACAGTAAAACATGGCGTCCAAATTAGAAAATCCAACTGAGATTGAAACCGTACACATTGAAAGTACTTAATTGTTTTCTTTTTTTTGGCAAATATTGGGGGATGTTCTTTATGCGATTTTAAGTCGAAAATGTTCCGTCTAAATTTTGCCGTCCAGGCCACTGTTTTCGAGTTAAGATTTGATGTAGTGTTTAAGGAATGACCCCTTAATCAGTTTATTAATTAAATGTAAGGGGACCATCCGTAAAATTCTCCGGAAAATATTAACTTAAAAACAGTGTCCCTTGTGGCAAAATGTGATAGAACATTTTCGACTCAAAATTGATTTCCCAAAGCACATCCCACTTAATTAAATAGACAAATTCGTTTATTACAAACAGAGAAACCAACACACAGGGGTGAGGCCACCATTGAGGTATCCTCCCTCTCGCCAAGAAGCTCCGCCAGACGGAGCCCGAGTTCACAACCCGCGGAGGGAGTCTAACCAACTTGAACTGCCTCTGGCGGAGCTCCTTGGCAATAGGGAGGATACCTCAATGGTGGCCTCTCCCCTGTGGGTTGTTTTCTCTGTTTGCAATACGGGGCTAACAACTGGCTAGGGGAAGAGATAGTCTGACGTCACGCAGTACCCCCCCCCTCTCTCTGGTTGGCATTTCTGCGCGTAGAATACACTGTTTCCAACCCGCCGTTAGGGGGGATGAAACTCCAGTAAGAGATAGAAGGGTGTGACGTTTCAGGGTCAGAACTGTTACAGGGTTCGTAGGGAACCTGGATAAGTCAAGGATATGAAAAATAGGGGAAAAAGTCAGGGATAAGTCAGGGATTTTAAAGTTTTTCCTAAAAAGTCAGGGATATGTCAGGGATTTCGTTTGGTATATCAAACCATGATTTCTTCGAGCAATGCTAAATATAAGACAGGTGTAATTATGAAGTGGGCTCTGGTATAAACACCTTAAAATGGTCAGGAATATTGCCAAAATTTGGTCAGGGATAACCTGGAAAAGTCAAGGATTTTCAAGGTTAAAATTTTGTACGAACCTAGGGCTGTGTTAGCTCCCTATAAACGAATTTGTCTATACATGCCAGACATATCAGAAACACGCTGTATAATTTTAGGCTCTAATGACTCATCATCATCAAGATGGTCGCTACATAGAAACCTCCGGCAATTAGTAAAATGTTGCCACTACGAATGGCGCGTAAAAATAGACGATCTGATCAAAGGAAGTCCGGCATTTCCGGTGGATGCCAAACCGGAAGACCAATACCGTCTTCACATCATTCACATACACGACCGAAGTATAAGACATCCGAATTACATGAACTTCGAGCTCCAAGCTGTGAAGCAACGATATTTGTTCGCCATCGAAGCCAAAATCGTCTTCCCCGAGTTGAACAGCGCCACCTTTAAACTGTTTAAAATGGGAACGCCAAATGGTTTCGATTTTCTTCGATTTCTCGGCCCTGGTCCAGATGGATTCGCCGTTCATAGTGGACTCAACTTTAAGGTGGCTTTTCGGGAAAGGGATACGCTTCTTGTGCATTGTTTCCTGAAGGTCTTTCACCCGCCAAAGCCCACTGAGAAGCAAGCAACTTTGGACGCCATGTTCAAAGGTAAGCATACCTGGTCCAATTCTATAACCTCGGCAATAACTCTTGTTATATTAGAGATACGGGGATCTCCTTTGATTATGCTATATTCCAATTAGTCCCCCATACAAGGGCACTTTAAACTTGAGGCTACGTCAATATCTTCGTCAATTTATGTTAGTGTCTCACTTATTGTTATTAGGATAATTTTGATTTTTAACAATAAACTTTGGAGGCTCGTAATTCTAGTTCTACTAGAGACACGGGGATGTCCTTTGAGTATGTTATAGTCCAATTTGTCCCCATCCAACCATACTAAAAACTTAGGGGTACGACAAACAGGGGCCGAGTAATTAAGCAAAACGTAAACAAACAACCCCATCATAGGAATAGCATTACACTAAACTTTGGAGGCTCGTAACTATGGAAAATTCAGGGAAGTATGTGGGGGTAAACCTGGAAATTTGTTTTCCAAAAGTTGTATGAACCCTTACTAGCTCCCAGTAAGTCTCTAACATTACGATGTATAGGCAATGTCATACTTATGGAACAAAGCTTATAAACTTATGATACGGCTATTAGGAAATATTGTGCTCCATATATCCCATGTTAAATTCTACGCGGCTTTTGTGGGCCGGGCTTGAAGTACTATCCGTCACGCCTACTAATTGTGACGTCTTTCTAACTGTGATTTAATTGGTTGGTGCCAACCCGAGGTCGGGTGCGCACGCCAGGTAAGGTTCAACCAGCAGCTCAGATAGTTCATTATTCGCGAGAAAAACTTGTCATACATAAGGATTATCTCAGCTACAAAATTATTCTTACAACATGATGAGTCAGGCATAGAGAAAATGCTTCAAAAAATCATATTCTTTCGTAGAACGTCTCTTCACCGACTTGGTCATCAGGACAGAGGAGAGGAACTTTGATTGCCACAAAATCATGCTGGCCTCGGCCTCCCCAGTTTTCAGGGCCATGTTGGAACATAACATGAAGGAACGTCGTGAAAACACCATTGACTGGAGAAGAGTTTGGTCCGCGCAACAAGTCCAGGAAATGTTGGACTTCATTTATTCGGAAGAAGTTCCCAACGACGAGGACAGGATGATGGCCTTACAGACGCTGGCCGAAATGTACTTGTTGAAAAAACATGGCTCCATTCGTACAATGTGGGAGATCAAAATGAATAGAATCAAGATGGAAAACCAACACTTGGAAGTTCGTGATTGCATTATTGCCGATTGATAACTTTAATTCCAAATTTATTTCTGGAACATTTTTTATTAATATCTTGTTTAATTTCATTAAGTTTTACTGGATTTCATTTCATTAAGTTTTACTGAATCTTTATTTAAATTAAATATGAGTTTGTTTATAAATAAATATAAAATAAAAACCCGATTTTATTATCACTGAACTTAACAATCAGACAAACATTTCAAAGAAGTACATTAAGGCTTCCAGATCGAATAAACAAATACCAACTTTTACCAACAGGGTGTTTCTGAAATTCTGACAAGTCTTAAATAAATTAAGCAACATGTTCTTTGAGTGATTTTGAGTCAAAAATGTTCTATGACATTTTGCTGTCCGGTGAACAGTTTTCGAGTTATGATTTGAGTTGTACGCAACCAAAAAAAAAACCAGGACCGCATCAATGTCCTTATATGTTATTTGTCTGAACACCAAGGGTATATTGCAACACGTTTCGCCTCCTGAACAGCAAACATGACTAGAGACTAGCTTATTTGCAGATTCAAGGGTCAAACAGCCTTTGCTAGTGCTCCAAGTTTTACTTGACACACATTTTTCGTCACGGTGGCGGCGTGGCGACGGAAAGGATTAGGCCTAAAAACTGGGAATGGTCGCACGTTGTTCCTAAGCCTTAGCCTAGAGAGCGTCCTAACTTCGAGGATTTCTTCATTCAAATCTGTTCGGTTTTAATTCTACTACTTGTTTCATTTTCTTGGGAATTTGTGGTAAGTGTATGCTTAATTAATAAATAAAGATCATAATGAAAGGGTTACACTCTTTGAGCGCATTGAAAGGGAAGAAATTAAGAGTTTCTATGTTATGTCAAAGCTCAAGCTCTAACGAAGAAAGTGGTTCTCGCGGTTGAATTAAATACCGAAAATTACAAATAATTATTTTTAATTATTTATTTTGATGGGGTTACTTTTTCTGACCTTTAAAATTCACGCGACTTAGATGGTATAAAAATGCACGCGACTTAGATGGTATCAAAATTTAATTGACTTAGATGATATTAAAATTCACGTCACTTAGTATCAAAATTCACGTGACTTATATGGTATCAAAATTAACGTGACTTAGATGGTATCACAATTCGCACAGAAAAACGGTCTTTTAATGATAATATTGGCTCAACTTTATGGTGTACTATTATCAGGGATAGATTTAATTTTAGAAGTAGGAATGGAGAACAGAGGAATCAGGGCGCGCGTCAAAGTCCCGGTCCCCCTTCCACGGGACCGGGGGGGGTATGAAAGAAGAGGCGGGAGGGTCATAGCGACAGAGGTAAGAAGGAATTACGTATTTTTCGCCGTCCCCATCAGCAACGTCATCAAAACGTAGGGTTTAAGTGAGCCAATATGAAAATTTAAACTTTTCGTTACGTGTTGGAGGGAGGGGCTCTATACTGGGTGGTCTATGAGTCGGACTGAAGTAAATACTAACCGTTCTCCATTCCTACTTCTAAAATTAAATCTATCCCTGGTACCATATATTCTTCAGTATTTCCAAGGCTTAAGTTCATAATCACTGAAATTACAAACACCTTCTTTGCCAACAGATTTTTCAAAGATAACCCAGCTCAAATCAACCAAAGAAATTATGGCGTCCAGCTCAAATCAGCCAACCCATACTTTTATCGGTAAGAACATGAATGATAATGTATGATAAGAAATAGGCCTATACTTTCGGCTGTATTAAATAGTAGGCCTACACAGTTTTTGGTTTAAATTGGCTGCCATTTTGTTTCTTTCAACCAATTCCCGACGGTTTCATTCGCAGATCGTCCCTCCTTCGATATTGTCCTCAAGACCAAAGACAGAGACTTTCGTTGCGAGAAAAGTATATTAGGTTCAGCGTCACCCGTTTTTCAGGACATGATCGAAAAATGCACGCAAAACGTCATGGACCTAAAAGGAATCCTTTCGACGCAACAAGTTGAAGATATGTTGTTACTCATGTACGAAAATAAAGTTCCGGAGGACAGATGCAGGTTGGCGGCCTTGCAGTCAGTTGCCTATCAGTATCGGTTCAAAAACACGGACTACATACAAGAATTATGGCAAAGACAATGGGGTAAGATCAACAAGCAAATGCGTGAACCAGATCTAGAAGAAAATGACTATGAAGACTATAGCGCTTACGAAAGTCAGTCCGTCAGGGACATCGTTGACAGTGATGAGTACGATTCTGACTAATCGTACTTTTAACTCGATCGATGTTTAATTCATTTAAACTTGTTCGGACTTCAATTTTTCTTTGATGCATCGTTTCAATGTACTGTTCTTCAGAAAGAACATCATCTTACTTCATTTTTGGACAAACGATATTTTGAACACAGTTTTAACTCGATCGATGTTTAATTCAATTAAACTTGTTCGGACTCAATCTTTTCTTCGTTGTATCGTTTCAATGTACTGTTCTTAACAAAGAACGTCATCTTACTTCATTTTTGGACAAACGATATTTTGTTTGATAGTTTGTGTATTTAAGTCAATAAATAAAGAAACAATTAAGTTATATAATCTAATATTATTTGGAGTCATTGTGATAATGTTTATTACAGTGACATACATAAGAAAAACAAAATGTTTCACCCATTGTCTTCGGGCCACAAAACAAAAGATACATAATAAGAAAAAATACAGATGAGAAAACCAAAACAAAATGACAATACAGTTAAGTTTAAGTTGGGGTTCGAACCCATTCACTTCTATTCAACTCCTGACATGATCTTCTACTGGTTATGATAAGGCGATATCATCATTAGCTTCTGTGACATTGTTATCAGTCATATCAGGCGCTTCATTGGGTTTTTCCTGGAAGTTTGCGAATAGATTCCTAGAAACCGAGAACTTATCGGCAACAACTGATCCACTGACGTCAACAACTGATCCACTGACGTCAACGACTGATCCACTGACGCCATTGACTGATCCACTCGGGGATAACGGTTCCTGTTTTATGGCAATAGGCGTATCATGGTTCAAGTCGAATTCGAGATTGAATCTTTGGTTCGGAGACGACTTAATGATGTCAGACATGGCGATACGTATCGGTATGCAATTGGCGAACCGGTCTAGACTATTTTCCGATTGGTTCAGAGGTTCTGGTTCCGGTTCCTTCTTAATTGCATCATTATCATCTTTTTCGACTTCAGAGTCGGACGACAATACGATGGCGTCATCGAAATCATTAACTGCAAACTCCGTTTTGATGGGTGCGTTTGTTTTTTGAGTTATATTATCAGTTGTTGTTTTGATCTGTGAGAAATATAGGTTATTATAGGATAATATAGGCCAGATTCAAAAATACAGGATTTTATAGGACGACTGGGCTCCCTGGCATGATTAAACGAAGCAAAGAAGTATCGTACAAATAGTTACACAGTACCCCTTCTTGACCGACACTTAAAATCAAAAATGGACATTTACCTGACAAACATCGGGTGTAGAATTGAACAAAATGAATTCAACTTCTTTCAAATAACCCAGGCAGTTATTTAAAATAACCGTTAATAGCTTTTGCCCGAACTCATCCTCTGGAACACTACGCGCACGCGCGTCTTCCATCATGACCTTCGTTTCATCTTGTACTTGGACCAATCGTTCGCGTATTTTGACGAGATTCAAAATAGAGCAGGATTTCAAGTTACCCTTTGACCTTTTTAACTCCTCGAATAAATCGCTGCTTTTCTCAACTAACTTATTGAGTTTAATTTGGTCTATTTTTTCAGCTTTCGGCGCTTCTACGTCTACTTTGACATTTATAGATGGTTCAACAACGATATTATGGGTAGCAATCGTCATGTTAACGTCATAATTGCCCAAACTATATATTTCAGTATCTCTGCTGTCGTTGTCTTCGTTGCAGATTTCAAAATCATCGCAAACATTTTCCTTTGAGACTTTTTGGACATTGGGTGCACTTTGACCCGTGTCCAGTTCACCGGGAACCCTCTTAGAAGACTTTGACCTGGGTTTGAAATTTTCGTTTGACACGGTATCGTGTTTCTCAGATTCCTTTTCCTTCGAGACTTTTTGGACATTGGGTGCACTTTGACCAGTGTCCAGTTCACCGGGAATCCTCTTAGAAGACTTTGACCTGGGTTTGACTTTTTCGATTGAAACGGTAACGTGTTTCTCAGAATCCCTCTCAAAAGTTTCATCCGAATTGGTATTTGATTTTGAATCATCTTTAGATTTTGACCCTGACTTCGATTTGACCTTTAAGGTCTTTGATTTCGATTTAGGTTTGGCTGAAATATCATCGTATTTATCTTGCTCTTTGCGAAGAACGTCTTCTGAATCCAAGTTTAAATTTGATTCCGACTTCTTTGACCTCGATTGCAGCTTGTCCGATGACCTTTTCCTGGATTTGACCTTACTAACATGTACGGAACCATCACCGGGTTGTTCGCTACTATTGCTTATATTGTTATCCGAATCGAGCTCCAAAGTAGAATTCAAACTTAAACTGTCCTTGTGTTTTGACTTTGACTTTGGTTTGTCATCAGATTTTGACCTTGACCTCGATTTTTCCTTATTCTTCGACGACGATCTTGAACGAATCTCGTGTTTCTCGTGTTCATTATCAAAAGCATCGTTCAAATCCACATCCAACTTTGAATTTGGCTCTAAACTATCCGTTGATATCGATTTTGACCTCGACTTGACCTTCTCCTTGGACCTTGCCACGACCGCACGTTTTAGAGGATTATCGAGACATTTTTCGTCTTCTTTGTCAGAAACATAATCTGAATCGAGGTCAAAAGATGACCTTGACATTGACCTATCTTTCGATTTTGATTTTGACCTCGATTTGACCTTATTCTTAGACCTTGATTGGACTTCATGTTTTTGTGGCTTATGAAGACAACTTTCGTCTTCTTTCTCAGTTACAAATTCCGTATCGACGTCAAACGAAGACGTATTCTTCAACTTTGACCCTGACCCTGACTTAGGCATCTCATCGAGGTCCGAAAGAGACTTTGAACTCGACGCGACCTTACCCTTTGACCTGGAAATTGATATACCCTTAGGTAAGGGTGAACTTCCATCATGGCCAATATCTCCTGAATCGAGTTCCATAAGAGTCGTTGACCCTGTCTTCTCGACCTTGAGTTCAACTGGTACCTTAGACCTGATTTTCGTCTTATCTTTCTTCTTACGCTTCGGTTTGACCTCTGGTTCAAGAGGGTTGCGTTTAAGACTAACACAATTCGATTCCGTATCAACTTCAGATATATATTCAACGGATTTGACCTTTGAACTTGGGTTAACTCTACTTGGCGGGCTCGGGTCGTCGAAGCAGATGTTATCAGAATTCTCAACCAAAGTATTAACCGATCTGACCTTTTTGTTCTTTGGTTTAACATTTGTGGAACTCAGTTTAAGGTTCTCAAGTGACTTTGAACTGGATGTTGAACTTGATACATCAGTACTTGTGGGTACACCATCCTCCAATAACAAATCTTGGTCAGTAAGTTCAGGTCTGATTTTTGAACTTGAGTTTGGTTTGACCTTAGGCGTAACTGGTTCATCGTTCACCTCTGAACCTAGCGACTTTGACCTTGATTTACCCTTGGACCTACGCTTATTATCAACGACTGGCGGCTCAGTATTTTCACGTAGTTTCATTTCGTTACAAGACATGGACATCCATTTAAGCTTCGGTTTCATGGAACTAACAACCACGTCAGCAAGTTTAAAATCAGTTCCTGATTTCATACATGGTTCAATGGATTGTTCCGAATTGGAACTTGATATTGCTAAATTATCCAATGTTGAACTGGGGTTCAACTGCGATTCAACCGTCGACGATACTTTATTGCTCATGTACTCATTTTGAGTCGGAATTGATCTTGAACTCGAGGACTTTAAACTGGACTCTGGTTCAATAACCTCCTTTTGTTTAGCCTTGGCTACTCCAAAGTTGTTCCTCGAGAACTCTTCAAGACTCGGCCAATCAGCTGGACTTCCTTCAGTATCAGGAAACAATGGTGCATTGTTACCCTGACTAGGCTTGGCGACCTTTTGCAAGTCCGATTCAACTGAGCCAATCTGAGTTGAATTTTCTGAAACTGGGCAAACGACTGTCGCTAATTTCTTCTGCCGTTTATGGACATTGGTTAAAGACTCTAGCAAGGGTGTAGTGACAGCCAATTTCGCGTCATTTTGGGGACTCGAGGGGCTCGTTGAATTTCTCTTGCGTTTTAGGTTAATGGGGGATGTTATGGTTTCATTCACAGCATCAGATTGTAAGGTAATGGTCGGTTCCATATAATTGCTGGTCTTGTTCATTTCAGTTGTAGTTGTAGTATGGGGTAATTGTAAACCCTGAACTCTCCATTTGATTTTTTTGCCACCATAACCAGACATGTAACGGAGTCTAGGGTCATCATTGGGTCTGATAATGTCGCTATTGCAATTATTTGTGTCAATGTCGAAGATTTGCAGACATGGTTGAATTTTCAATCTGGGGTCGTGGGAGGTATCCTTAGCCTTAACTTTCGGTGCTGTAAAAAGGATTATACCTTACAGCGTAACTATGTTTCCAAATGGTTAGTACAGAAAAAACTACGTTTCCCAATGGTTAGTACAGAAAAAACTACGTTTCCCAATGGTAAGTTCAGATAAAACTACGTTTCCCAATGGTTAGTAAAGAAAAAACATACGTTTCCCAATGGTTAGTACAGAAAAAACTACGTTTCCCAATGGTTAGTACAGAAAAACCAACGTTTCCCAATGGTAAGTACAGAAAAACCAACGTTTCCCAATGGTAAGTACAGAAAAACCAACGTTCCCCAATGGTAAGTACAGAAAAACCCACGTTTCCCAATGGCAAGTACAGAAAAAAATACGTTTCTCAACCATAAATAAAGGAAAAACAGTGTTTTCCAACCCCAAGTACAGAGAAACCCATATCTCTGGAACATAAGTACACAAAACTGTAAGGACAGCCCAATAAAATGTCATGTACTTACGCGAACTAATATTAGAATCAACATGGTTAGGGTTCCTATAACGAGGTCGTTCAATCCCTTCAATAAGTACTGGTTTCTTCCAATCAGTATAGACGAGTGGTTTCGCAAAGGCCATTATCCTTTTTGCAGCAGTCTTTTTGTCTCTCACCAGCATCTTCTTGTCAATTGCCCGTGGTTTGAGTCTTGGATCCTTCCTACCCTCATCGTCTCGAGGTTGAGGTTGGCTCTCAATATCAACTCCCTCAGTTCCGGAAACTGATCTAACTTTCGGTACAGTAACATGATCGCTGGTTTCCATTTCAACCACTTTGGGGGAGGAATAAGGCATCGATTGCGTCATGTTATTGCAGTAAACCGGATCCGGAAATCGAAAAGGAACAGTTCCCGATACGAATTGTGGTGGAGGGTACATTGTTAAACCAAACATCGGTGGGGGTACGCAAAAATTAACTACCGGTGGAGGTTGTGGTACGGGAAGCGTTGGACATTCGTAAACCGCGCAAGTACTCATTGTGTAACTCTGGTACGGGTTGGGAAATTGAGGTGCGAGTGGAACATCGCGACGAGGTACTTGGTTACTATCAGTAACATGCCGGTTACGAGGCGGTGTAGTAAAAGACAGGTGCACTGTCTCGAAAGACGTGTTCTTCATCGGACTTGTACCAGGCGGGATTAGGTCATCGGAAACGTGTGTTGGTTGGTATTTGTGATTGGACGCGACGTCACGGTATCTTAAGTTACGTGAAGTAGGATTTTGACGTGGGTTTACAAGAGAATCACAAGGGTTAGTGAGCG
Source organism: Phalangium opilio (assembly GCA_019434445.1). Classification (NCBI taxonomy): domain Eukaryota; kingdom Metazoa; phylum Arthropoda; class Arachnida; order Opiliones; family Phalangiidae; genus Phalangium; species Phalangium opilio. Next base: position 279,441 of record JAEQBA010001806.1, read on the forward strand.
TGCTAGTCTGAGCAGCTTCAGTACCCAAGCTTGTTGGATTTTGTGGGTAATTAGAGCCATCGCAAATCGTTGTACTTTGGTTCCCATGATTGTCGTTAGAGTTTGATAGTACTTGGCTACTCTGAGAGACAGCGCTTGTTTTTGGTTCCGTTTGATTATGGACATTGTGATTCTTTGAACTTTTATCACCACGTGTCTCATCAGGGTTAAACGGTAGTTGACTAGCTTGAGGGGTTTCCTTTAGGTTGTACTGGTTTGTGGAGTATTTAGTGCTACCATGGATCGTTGTAAATCGATTACCATGAGTTCCATTATGGTTAGCCTGAAGACCTCTAGACAGTTTCGATTGATTTGTACCAGGATTGTCATTTGTGTTTGGGGCTAAATGGCTTGCCTTTGAGACACTGCTTGAGTGTGGTGGCGGTGGTGGTTTTTGACCCTGATTTTGAGGGTACTCGGAACCACATCGCATCGATGTACTTTGGTTTTCTATACGTCCGTTAGTTGTTACTCTTGTATGTCTTTGACGGTAATTGAAGTCCCCACTGCGATTATCATTTCGGTTAGATTTGGGGCGATGTTTATGGTGTTCATTAGTTGAAAATCTTGGTCTACGATAATTGTTATTGCCGAAACGATTATGTGTTGGGTAAACGCTACTATGTCCGGGACCAGGAGTGGGCAGCAAAGTACGTTTTTTCTTGGGTAAAGTTTTCTCGTGGTCTATTTCCTTTTGTACCGGTATTTCGCGAGCAATTTGCGTTTCATGACACGATGTAACGGGCTCTAACACCGGGATTGTGATACTCAGATCGGACATGGGTTTATTTGTCTGTGGTTGACTTTGACATTCACGGGTTAGGATAGGCATATTGGGATCTGGCATAGTTCTAAGTTCGAAAAAGAGAACAACCACAGTTGACCATATAACGCGTGTCAATACGTAATGTCAGAAGGGGATAATAGAAGAAGGATGACACTTTGTATCCTCTTAATACCTTAGTTATGTAACATGATTCTTCCCGGGCTCATGGCACCAGTTTTTGTTTGCTCTTCTAATGCTAATCAAACTTCAGATGGGCAAGGGTGAATTCTATAAGGGTGGTACTAAATCCTCAGCAAACAATCAACCCACAAGTATTGATTGTCTTGACGTCACTGGGACAAAAACACACAAGCGCATGCATGCGCCTTGACAAATAGTTAAGCAGCGCTAATAGAGTAATTATACAAAAACGAGTTTTGCTTCGCAGTCCTTAAAAAACTGCATTTATACACAATCCGCCACACTTTTTCAAACCCACAAAGGGTCAGAAATTAGAAATTATTATATGTATTGCAATTTGAAATGAATTTTAATCGATATGAGAAATTTGCTTTTAATTGCGTAGTTCAAACATTTGTTATGATTAGAAAATTAAAACATAAACGGGTATAGGGTTGGTACTGGTAATTGGGAACACTTTTTACAAATCTTTGAATAACTTTCGTGGCGCTAACGTTAGACACCTGAAACTTTCAGGACATGAAATTTGATTCTTTACACACAATTCGCTATGATTTCAGCTCTTTAACTCTTTTAAATTTTGCACAATATCCTATTTCCTAAACCCCTTAGAGGAACCCAAATGTGACCAGTCGCTGGTAAATGGGAACACCCTGACTCTAAATAGTGAACGCGGGACCCAAATGGGAACACCAATGCTAATCAAATGGGAGGAATAAAAAAGGCCCTAGGAAAAAAGCTACCAATACGTAGGGCCTAAATTCATGCACCTGGATTAAAGTTTACGCAGATTTGATAAGTGATAATAGGATAATATAGTTAAAAACAATACCTGAGTCAAAATGCTCACTAATTTGTTGAGAAGTCACATTTTATTCGCCTCTAGCATAACAGCTGACTCGGTTTGCCGTTTTCCCGCCCAATACGTAGTGGTAGCTACGGCCCTCTTACGGCTAAATTGAAAACTTTGCTAAAGGCGCGAAATTTGAGTATTTTTTGGGTCAATGATGTATTTTAAAGTTAATATTATCCGAAAGTAGCTTGTTTACACCACTTTTACGTTTAATCTTTTAGTAAAATAGCTTAAAAATGATTCTAATTATCCTCGAAACGTCGTGTTCCCATTTGCAATTTTTACTTGGTTTTTTCCAACTCTATTTTTGAATCGAATTCCGAATCGAAACGAGAGATTTTAATATCAATTTTATAGCGAAAAACGTGATCTATCCAATGGTTAAAGGTTTGTTATCGTGGGATTATTGTAACTCTCGCTAAAGCTTATTCCCCGATGGTACTGTATCAAGAAACACCTAAAATTGGCATCAACTTAAGTTGATGAGTCCGAGTTGGTGCGTATATTGGTCCGTATCTTCCATCCACGTATTCCTACAATATTCTAACCATTTTTATCGTAATCCTCGATATTCAATCTACAAATTGAGCCCTTTTAAAAGGAATTTGAGCCATCCAAAAATTTGTTACAAAATTTTAAAGAAAAAGTGTTCCCAATTAGAATCGTTCCCAATTACCGGTACCAACCCTAAATGCGGCGTTTCGAGATAAAGGGAGCTTAGATTTTCACGTATGAAATTATATAGAATCTGTTCCCGTAGAATCTGGCCCTTTGTGGGCTTGAAAAAGTGTCGCGGATTGTGTATAAATACAGTTTTTTAAGGACTGCGAAGCAAAATTCGTTTTTTTTTATAATATCTGTCCCATTTTAGGGAGAAACGTTATTTGGGAATAAATTAGTTAGTCAAACTCAATCGTCCAATTTTTTAAGACTAATTATAAAGCATTTCACTAAATCGTAACTTACATTTGGAAATTGGAATGGTCGGATAATACAATGCACTGTATAAAAACACACTATGTTGAAACCATGCGAAAATTATAAAATTTCTCCAACTATTTCTTAGTGATCATTTAACCTTAGGCTTAGAAAGACAAAAAAATAGGCCCAAAAAGTTAAAAAAAAAAAAAATCACGTGAACTTAATTAGAGAATCAAAATGGTGAAATTAAGCGCGAGATTTGAATTGAAACTTTTATTGAAATACAGCGCGTGCTGGTGCGTGAGCTAGCGCGTGCTTGAAAAATATTTATTTTGAAACCTATACGAAAAGGCCAAGTTAACCTTACACTACGAGAAATGAGATACTATACCTTTTCAGCCTTTGCTAGTGCTGTAAAGTTAGGCAGTGAAAAAAGTGTACCCCCTTGGTCGCGAAACCTTGGGTCTAACTGGCAAAATTTTTTCCACCTCATAATGTTAAGCTCCATAGAGTTTAACATTACGGTTTCGGATTGAGTATAAATAGGGAACTATTTACATGGCATATGTGATTCGGTTTATTAACCTTGCTACAAATGTTGGGAATGATATTGGGAAGAATCATGTTACAATCGCCACGCTTTGTGGTTTGGTACACTTCTCTCGAAGAAGGGAAGTAATATACACTTCCGGTTATGTCAAATGCAATAATGAACGCAGACTTGCAAACGGACTTGCGCAATTGGACTACCATTCAGTAAACTGGACCACAAAGTAATAATAAAAATCAAACTCACCCAACAGCTAGCACTGGTGTATCCTCAATATCCAATATGCTTTCAAGTAGCTGATTAAAACGTTTTTCTTTGGCTAAAAACCGTTTTTTGGGACAAGTAGTCTTACTAAAGTCCCATTTCGTCGCTCCATTTACCATCACATTACTTTGTCCTTGAAACACAACAACACCGGAAGTTGACGTCTCTTCGGGTTTCCATTCCAGGTACCTCTTTTTGGGATGTCTGTTCTTAAACATGGACACACGTTGCGAAGTCTCCGAAGTCTCTGAAGAAACCTTAAGTACCTTAGTACGAAATCGGTCAGGTGGTACTTTATTGCGAAGTACTTTCGTAAGTACTTGTTGCGATGGACCATTTTTGTTGGAATCAAATGCAGATGACGCGGATTTAACCCGGTTTCTGCGATTGCTACGCCGGGATTTCTTATTACGACGTTTATTGGTGACTGCAGTTTTCTTTAAGCCTTTGTTGACTCGCGCACCGAACTGTCCGTAAGTTAAAACTTGTGGTATGGTCACAATTAAGGCCATAACTGACTTATTAAAAATACTGGCTTCGTGTAATAATGGTAAGTAGTCAAATACTGACATCGTAAGTAGCATGTCAATACGCAAGTCGAATACAAATACGAAATGGACCAAATGGGCGGTAATTGGGCGAATAAGACCAGATTCCATAGAACGTGTAAAGATACACGGTGGCATTTCAACCACAAAAGGATCATATCCAAATTGTCCTTTCAATGACAATGATGTCATTTGACAAAACGTCTTGTAACGTTCCTCAGGGTAAGGTATGGTAGCTACTGACGAATCGGAAGTCAGGTCAATGAAGGACCTAACGCAACTCGAAGATGAAGTAATTGGTGAGGTGACAATCTTTTCCTCTGCAACACTCTTTTCTTCGGCAACACTGCCAATGTCCGACATGGTAATCTTAACATCGTAACTCTGTTCCATCAGTAGATATCTCTGGTTCTCCATGTCCTTGTCCAACTGAAAATCACGCGATTCCTCATCGGATGGTTCGACGTCAAAATCGCTAGTTGCCAACCACGACTCAACTTTGGCTTTGGCTTTGGCTTTAAAATCGACATTGGCATCTGAATCGTTACCAACTTCGGATTGGTAATCGTTACCGGAATGACTGGATCTACTCGGTCGTCGTCGATTGAAATGTCGCCTAGGCGCGGCGTCATTTTCGTGTCGTTTATAGAATGGTACCGATCTTTGGTGATCTCTGTTGTTCCTCGGGCCATCTTTATAGGCATTTTTAAAACCAAACCTGGCCCATGGTTTACGATACCGCGTACGCGTTTTAAACGGCCTTCTACCACCACCGGTATGTTCAAATGAAACGCTACCACGACTTGTCGCTTTACTGTCCGTGTTACAATTGGACTCAATGGGCGGTCCCCAACGCGATGGTTTCGGTCGAAAATGTTGGTTGTTCTGAACGGATATTCCCGTATCCAATTGCGCGTCATTAGAATTAGGGACTTGGTTTTCGAACCCAGTTTGACCTGTGTCCATAACGGAACCGGAAGCAGTCATTGGTTCGCCCGGGGATTTGAAGGGGCGTTTGAAGGAAGGTCCGGGTGTATTTTGATAGTCATTACAACCGCAATTACTCGCGTCATCGAATCGTTGTTGAGGGTAAGTATGAAATGGTCTCGGTGTGTTTAAGAACCACTTCCGGCCACCCCGCCCACGTTTATTGGCGAAGTGTCCGTGTGGACAAGGTGGTAATCCGCGGCCACGACCTCTATGGTTATTCCAATGGAATCTGCAATGGTGAATAGCGCCACCACCGCGAAATCTTTGACCCCCGCGTTCCGAATACGCCCATTGTTGTTGTTGGGGGCGGTGACCGTTATGACCACCACGTGACGCGAATGACGACGCGTTGTTTAATGCGTTGTTAAGGTAATTGTTACCACCGTGGTAATGTTTAGGGGTTTCGTCATCATAGATATGGTCAAATTCATGATAATTCGGGGTTAATTGTTGTTCAATGTTATCATCCATGAATTAAAATTTGATTTTTGTGCTTCCTAAAAATGCATGCAATTTTTGATAAGTCCTTATCGGGTTTACCATAAGTTCATAAGACATGTTCCATTTTAAGCTTGTCATTGGTTACTGAGAGCTTGTCATGAAGTGACGTAGGTCGAAACGTTGCCTACGTTAATCAAGGCCTGTGCGCGGTGCCGATTTTTATTTTTATTTTGGCAATTTAAGTTACCAAATTCTCTCACTTGAGGCGCTATTAGCTGGACCTGAGGCGCTAATAGCTGGACCTAAATAATTTGAAATGTTCATTTTCTCGCGCTTAGAATTTTAAATACTCATTTTCGCGCGTGTTTCGGTCCAGCTATCAATGAAATCTCGCGCTAAAATAGGGAGAAAATAAGAAGTCACGTTTCATAAAATCCCCCCCCCCTCCCTTTGAAACTACCGTGCACAGGCCTTGATTAACGTAGGCAACGGTCGAAAGTATAGGAGGTGTCATAACGCATCTTATAAACTTATGGTTTAATAATATCCTGATTGAAAAGAAAATTAAATTTTCCTAATTACGATTAATATCCACTTAATAGGCCATAAAATTTATAAGTAGGACAGCGCCATTTTGTGTCACGTGAAAATCTCGCAGGGCCTTGCTCAAAATAGATTTCCAACCACGCCTCTGCCCAACAAAGATTTAATATAAGGTACCTGGAACTAACTCCATCTTTTCTTAACTAACAAAGATTCTGGTTAAAAGGGTGGGGCCCCGGGGACGCGAAATCCATGTATAATTCATTGTTTTAGCCAAGGCTAAACTTGAAGTTTACGTTTTAATTTATTAACTCTTTCCGCTCTTTCTGACAACGGCTAGATCAAGATGTCAGTTTGCAGTTTTGTTTCCGCGCAATTTCAAGGTCAAAATAAGCCTTACCACGGATTCGCGAGTTAATTTTTACAGAAAAGGATAACCATTTAATATTGTTGAACATAGTTTTATAAACTCACCTGATGGATGGTTTCAAAATCTTGACCTAATGCGATGCGAGATTATCCTTTTGTTATTCCTAAAAACACATGTGGCTTCTCACAAACTTATTGGTATATAATTAACTTTCGGTAGTTTCCAGGGTTTGTTTAATTGAAACTACAATACTGGTAGCAATCATAGCTACAAAATGGTAATTTCGTTCTTTAAGTTCCAGTTACGTTTATTTAACGTCAATGTTCAATTTTGATTCTTTGTTGGCAACTACGCGGGACTCGGGAGCGCGGCAAAATGTGACTCATTGCATCATCATGTCTGTACTTTCGCTACGGAAAGAGTCAGTTAATGCTTTGGAATAGGAGACACGAGCCTCCAGTGTCGTCTGCTACTTTATATTACTCTAGCTTTAAATTTTCATTAAAATAAGAAACAGACTATTTTTTTCGGTCTTTAAGTAATTCTTCATTTGGTAATTGCTGGAAATTAGCATAAATGGCTCACACTTTTCCTTCTAATGCAGTATCTGTGTTTAAAATAAATTAAAACAAGGAGTATTGAAAATTTAAGTTTTGGCGCGTCATACCAGGAAGGATTTAGAAGGGAGTAGAAATTGAAAGAAGGAATAGAATTATCTGTAGAAGTCCTGACTGACTAATAATCAAGGCTGATTGGTCAGCGGGGATAGTTTAATTAAGAATAATGTGCAAGGAATTGGGGAACTTTCAAATGTAGAACTAACTAATATTTAAATAAACTAAACTAATATTTTAAGCATACGTCTGACGAAATAATTTACTTTAATTATATTATATTACTAACCGAAATATTAGAATGAACTGAACACGTCGGCTTCCTGCGAACGATTACTAATTTTCCTCCAAATAAATTTTTGGAAGAATACTAGACCTATTTTTAGACGATATTTAGGCCTAAAATCTTAAAAAAAAACTTTTTATTTACTTTTTTTTCAAAAATAATTATGAACATAGATAAACCAATCGGAGTTTTCATATACTATTTTATAAAATTAAAGTTTATTTACGCTTTGATCTAAAGTTGATAGGGTCAAAGGTCAGAAAATGCGAGTTAACCTCAGTCTCAAACGATTAAAAATACTATCATAACCTAATTGAGACCCAGAGTGGCCACCATGTCGAATTCCCCCTCCAATATAGTAATGCGTTTACCGCTGCCCCTTTTAAGTACAAGTACTTACTTGAAAATAGCTACCACAGTTTGGCGAAGTCGGGGAATGGTCTCCCATATAGAAAAGTACCCGAATTTCAAACAAGACTGGTCCGACATCGAGAAATTGGCTTTTAATGACGTAGGGACACTTTGCTTGCCCAAGGATTTGCTGGTGAGACTTAAGGACATCATGGTAGCAGTCGGCCAGGACGTACTAGGATGGTTTGAGTCTCATACCTTCGGTGAGATTATGTATCGCTTGCAACGACAGGTGAAATGTTTTTTGAAATTTCTTGTATCTTCCCAAATTTGGATTTTTGCAAACCTGTGACTGTAAAATTGACTTCGCCTTACCATTTTCGTAAAGCTTTTGTTGGAGTACTTGGGTAAACTTCAATTTACTTCGCATGGCGCTGTAGACACTGCCCAAATGATCGCCATAATGGTACAAGACGAGCGAATAGACGTTATACGCCGGTACAGGATGGCCTGTGATTATTGCATTGAAGACCAAATATGTCAACTCTTGCCACAACTGCATCCGGAACCGACTTGCGATGTCTTTTGCCCTTTCCACGAGGTAGTTACAGTTGCCATTTGGACAAACGGACTAATCAACAATTTGAATCCTTTGTGGGAACGGGCGGTAACTGGCGTCGAACATCAAAACGAAGATGAACATGATATCTCGGACAACGAGTCTGACCCAAATGTTCACACTTCACCAAGTGCGATGGCTTTTCAATACGCCTTAAAAAATGGATTGGTTGAAGGTTAGTGATGATGATGGAACTTGAGATCTTTAAGCTTGTTAGTTTCTTTGTATGTCTGATCTAGTTCTATAAGAGCTTGTCATGAAGTGACGTAGGTGAAACGTCATATCGTTAATTAGCTTGAACAACGTCTTTTTAATGAAAGTTTAATGTTTGTTTATTGTTTACTTTTTTACAGCCATGGAATTCTTCTGGAACAAACTACCGTCGTGCGAACAAAGTGCCAACTTACAGAGTATTTGCGATTACTTCAAAAGTCTGCACACTGTCGATATCAATATCGCCGTCCTCAGTTTCGCGGCACCCAAATTATCTCGCGATTGTCTCAGAAGGATACTTAGTCTAAAAGACTTGAGTATAATTATCGGTTTAACTAAAACCCCTTATAACTTATTCCCGGAAATAATCTCACCATTATTTAACATAACCGAACAAGATCATTTCTACCAATTACTGAAACGGGTTGTGGCTTTCAACGTCAAGCAATTGGGCTTCAAATTGTTCCCAATTTTATGGAACTTGGCGCCAATTGATCATATCCGTTACATTATAAACGACTCCGAACTTCTGGCTGCCTTATTGCTACGTTTAATCACGTTCAATTTTAATGATGGATTCCGATTGATTCTGGAGACGTTAAGGACGAATATGATTCCTTGCGGAGAAGGAAGCGCCATTTTCACGGAATCGGGGTTAGATATTTGCGAGATGCTTTGCAGATTGGATAACTTTATCGACGCCAAGTTGTTAGAAGATTTTTTAGGCACGTGTTTAGCTAATAGGGAACAAGCGGATTGTTTTATGAAAGCTATGGAACATCACGTGACCAATCAAAGAAGGTTAATAGCTTACGGAATAAGCGCGGAGTTTTGGGAACGCCACGAGAAGCCCATTTTAAAGAGTGTTTTAGATAAGCTATTTTAATGAATTGGCAATTGGGTGAAACATATTTTATTTAAAATAATGTTTTAAAAATTATAATAGGAACATAAGAGTTTCCTAATTTTGTACGAATATAAAATTTTAAAGGAATAAATATTTTTATATCCCTGATGATATGAATCGTTTTTGAAGTAACAGGGATAGATTTAATTTTAGAAGTAGGAATGGAGAACAGAGTAATCTGGGCGAGCATCAAAGTCCCGGACCTCTTCCACAGGACGGAGGGGTATGAAAGAAGAGGTGGGTCATAGCGACAGAGGTAAAAACGAATTACGTATTTTTCGCCGTCCCCGTTAGCAACGTCATCAAAACGTAGTTTAAGTGTGAGCTAATAAGATAATTTAAACTTTTCGTTACGTGTTGAAGGGAGGGCCGAGGGGGTAGACGCTCTGGATCTCTGTGTACACCTGAGTTCAAAAGAGTTCAGCTTTGACAGTGCATTGAGTTCAAAGCCTTCGGAACTCTGAGTTCAGCTTTGACAGTACATTGAGTTCAAGACAAATTGTACACCTGAGTTCTCAAGTGTCTACCCCCTCGGGGAGGGCCTATGAGTCGGACTGAAGCAAATACTAACCATTCTCCATTCCTACTTCTAAAATTAAATCTATCCCCGGAACTACCAAATCAAATTTATGAAATAGGTATTGTACGTTTTCAATGGATGTCTAGGCAATTTCAGGCTATTTTTATTCTTGAGGCTGATGAAACTGTGTGCTTGTCAAAAACTATGCTTGGTAAAGTGTTCTTATTGTCTCGATATAAGCCTTGGCCTTTGAATGTAATTATTGGATTCAAATACATATTAGAAACAGCTGCTATCATTTCCATTGTTGAAAATCAACACGCGAACCGTCAAAGTGTATTTGACTTGAAGCAAGTCTCGTCTGTGGTTTAGTTTAGAGTTATTCCACTAAATGCTCCCATAGTCGGGGGGTGGAGTTGACTGGCCCGCTATGCTCAGAAAAGGCTAGTTTTAGCTCCGCCCTCGTGGAAGAGGTCTGATTGGTTCCTGCCTTTGGTAATGTGAAATAGGTGTGTTGAAGGTTAGCCCAGTATGTTAGGGGCGCCACAGAAACCAACATTCGCTTTAAAGGAAATGCATCGGCGGGTGGGTAAATATTATTTGAAATACGTCACAGGCACCACGTGACGACAAGATTGAAAAACTCCGAATGGAGTGTGACTGGACACCTAGTCCTGGTTTTTCGCCAGAGTGCAGAACCAATTTCCCCGAAGTGGTTGGTAGTTTTTCGAAATGAGACGGACCAAGTTTCTTTGAACCACGCCTTTCCTGAGTCACGTAGAGTTTATAGGATCAAGCTAAAATACTATCACAGACACTTTAATTTTAAAAACCCAGTATTAGGTTGCAAAAGAGATTAAATAAAATATACTATTGTTATCTTTTTCTTAGAACAACTAATGATTGACATGTTTTGCTTTCACATTGTGTCATTATTTGACTTGACCAGGAAACGGGCTGTCGACAGACACAATTGATCTCGAACTTCGAGGGTTGAGTAGTTAGTGCGCTTGTAAATACTTTAAAGACTGGGTATTAACATGGCTATCGTCAAGAAGGCTCACCGCTTCCATGTTGGAGTTCCAATTGTAATGTATTATCAGGGATTTATTTCAAAATTGTTGTTAAAACAACAATTGGTTGCATTAATTTTACCGGAAGGGGATAATAGAAGAAGGATGACACTCTGTACCACACTTAAGTTATGTAACATGATTCTTCCCATGTTTGCTCTCTCGCTCAAAAAACTTCAGACGGGAATCGCACCGTGCTAGGGAGAATTCCATAACTGTTTGGTGGTACTAAATCCTCAGCAATCAACCCACAAACCTTTATTGTCTTGAAGTGGGACTAAAACACACTAGCGCATGCATGATCCTTGGCAAATAGTTAAGCGCTAATAGAGCTATGGTATGTGATTCGGTTTAGTAACCTTGTACACTCCAAATGTAAAATGAAGTTGGGAAGAATCATGATACAATTACCCGCTTTGTGATACACTTCTCTCGTAGGGGAGAATTATATACTTCTGATTTTACTGATATAGCTAGATGTGAAGAGAGTGCTGTACCGTCGAAAATGCGAAACTCAATCTTGCAATTTGGGTCAATATCTACTTCATAATCTTCGTAATGCAACGTGCGTATCTAATTACTTAGTCACAAGGCAAGAACAAGACACTTTTTAGACTAAACTAAAATGTTTTTTTTTTTTCACAAACCATATCTTAGATCTCTATACGTTCCGATAGACGCGATAGAATATTTTGTGCAAAAGAGATGTAACATTTCTTCGAAAGGTAGTTCAGAAAATGGAAAATTTCTGTTGGGTATGCATTGCAAGGTACGAAATGATTCAACACCCTAACTAAAAGGACTGATTTTATGTATTTAAACTTTACCATAAGCGTATAATCCTCTTTAAGTGTCCATCATTAGGTGGAACGTTTCCTGTCCCCTTCCCTTACGTCAGCGACTAAGAGAAATCGGGCGCCAAAAATACAAGAGAGATTTTTTGTTTCCCTGGTGGCCCGACTCTCTTGGGTGTAATTTTGAGTTTAAGGTGTCTTTTTTTATCGTGGTAATTTTCTCCCGATAACTCCAAAATATGTTTTTCACTCGAATCACGGGGTACTTTTCCATCTCTTACGCTACTGATATTTATAAGTTTCGAATCAAAAAAAGAGCAAAAGACGGGCGAGTTTTATACCGTGATTTTCAAGACGATTTTGGGAGAGGAATTGACTGAACGAAAAACCTCACTAGTAGTAATTGAGGAGATGTTTATTTTATCACCCCTCGTGTGTCATGCATACTAAGGGAAGACTTTCACGGGGTTAGTGTCTCGTAAAATCAATTGGGGTGAGACTGATTATAGGCAGTAGGGGGCCAGACTAGCCCTCCATAGATCCCATTCAGACATGTAAACTTAACGGTATATTATCAATTTATGACTTTACTGAATTATTAAAGTTTGATTTAATAGATTTTGGATTTCGCTTTGAGTAAGCAGTACCCTATGCCAATGCACGCTATCGCTCTGGACATTTCTCCGGCTATAGCTTACAGTGGTGATTGCGTAATATCTACATTAGCGACCAATAAACGAGATGATTCGGAACCTCTACATCTCCTCGTATTGGACAATTACGTCCTGGCGTTCATAGTGACGTCAATTCTATTGGTTTCAGCTGTGGCTTTCTTGTTCAGCGTCATTTTGAAGAAACAAAAACCGAATTTGGTTTCTTTATTCAAACATATTTGGATCTTCGTCGCAGACTTTCTTCAAAACCGTTAAGTTATTAAGTTAACTTTTGCATTTACGAAAATTGCCATAGTTCCAACGTTACAAATTTCTACATTCTTGCTTCGTGTTGTAATTAACGAAAAATTTTGCAGAGGACTTGTCCGTTCTGGGACAACAATTGCACACGTTGCTACTTGTGGGGGCATGGATTATGGGATCACTGGTTATTTGCAAGGGATACGCGGGTTCTATTTCATCCAATATGGTTGTTCCCAGCTACAGTCCGATAAACACCATCGAGGATGTTCTTGAACGAAAGAATATGATTCCTTTCGTAACACCAGATGGAAAGGTCATGACATATTTAAAGGTAAATGCAAATGGTCTATGATAAGCCCAAAAACCTCTCCCAAAATACTGGTTACAGGTGGCTGTAAATCGAGGGGGAAATAGCTTAGTCACGTGGGGAAAAGAAACTACATCTCTCCGGAGATTCCTGATTGGTGGGTTTGAAATTTCACCCATGCGCAGAGGGAGAAAAAATACGAAGGTTTGGGGGGGGGGTAGTTGTCATATTATTTCTCTGCCTTGTTGAACGTTAGAGATGGGAATCCTTCACACGATAGTATTTATACATATCCATGGTTGTATTTAAGTAGAAACAAATGGATAATCTTGTACTGTGTATTTCTTACGTTTGTTAAAATGAAAATTGTTCTGTAAGGCGTCTCACCCTACCAATTACGAGAAATTGAAGTCGAGAGCGGAGAAGATGAATTCATACTTCGAAACTTTTGATGAATTCAGCAAGGAAAATATGAGCAACTTCTACAACGGCAAAGCGGTCATAATTTACTCGCGTCGGTATCAAAACGCTGTTTTACTGAAATTCTTAGTGAAAACTTCTCGAAAAGGACGACGAAAAATTTACATCGGAGATGCAACTTACGAAACTAAACCGCTCTATTACTTTCTCCGTAAAGGACTGGATAGAGGTGTAAGGGAAAACGCTGTTTACTTGTAAGTAATGCGACAAAACGTCGAGCTTCGTGTCGTTAACTTTTGTTGAAGGTGGTAGCAACAACAGCTAGGGTTCATACAACTTTTGGAAAACCCTGACATTTCCAGATTCATACCCTATATATTTCAAGTTGCAGTACCACCTAATAATTTCAGGAGTAAGGTTTTACTCTCTACCCTCATAATACTTCAGTTATGTAACATGATTCTTCCCGGGCTCATGGCACCATTTTTGTTTGCTCTCCCTTGCTCATCAAACTTTAGATGGGTAACTATCGCCCCGTGATAGGGTGAATTCCATAAACTGTTGGGTGGTACTAAATCCTCAGCAGTCAACCCCCAAACCATGACTGTCTTGACGAGGGAAAATAGTTAAGCGCTAAGAGAGCAATGATGAGGGGGAACTATTTATCGCGTATGTGATTCGGTTTAGTATCCTTGCTATAATAAATGTTAAATCTGATGTTGGGAAGAATCATGTTACAATTACCCCACCCGCTTTTTGCAGTACACTTCTCTCGAAGAGAAGTATAATATACTTCTGGTAATACAATATCAGGACAAAGGCCATCAAATACCAGCTCCTTTCTAATAATTTACCAAACTATTTTATTTAGAATTTTAAGGTATATGGAAACCAGTCAGGACTCGTCCTACCAAAAGTCCAGAAATGATTTCCTAGCACTGACGCTCTTCGAGAAAACCAGTTCAATTTACCCGACAAAGGCCTTAACTTTGCAATTTCTATGGACAGGATTTAAGATCTATTTCATTTGCGTTGCCATTTCGATATTATCACTGATAATGGAAGCAGTTTATTACAACGTCAAGAATCTTATTAAGTCCTAAATATTAAATAAAATTCTGATCCATGGTTTTATTTTAAATTATTTTTCAAAGATTAAAATGACTACTGCTACTCCATTTTTAATTTTTGAAAAATAGCCTTATTAAGTAATTAAAACAAATATAATAACAGTTTTGCTAATGAAAGACTCGCTTGGTGGAAAAAAAATAATTATTATTAAAAATATATCACTAGCATAATTTTATTTTTGTGTGTTTTCAAGAAGTAACTTGGTCTATTTTAAAGTCTTGCTGTTAACTAAAGCTTCACATGTATAATGCTAAACTCAGTGTAAAACCAAATACGTATTACAAATATTCGCAAAATTACTTCTCAAGTTCATTTGTCGCATATTTGTAACACACTTGTAAAATTGTGGCATCTTAAATAAACAACTGAATTTATTGGTCACGTGACTAATCAATAAAGATTATTAGGTCACGTGTTGTTTTGGGAACTTCACATACGTCTAGAGTTGGAAAAACAGTTTTAATGCGAATTTTAAATATGTTTTATTCAAAATAATGTATTTAAAATTATACTTGGAACCAAAGGAGCTTCCTCAATTTGTTCAAATGCAGAATTTGAATGAATAAATCATTTAATATCGACCACTATGATATAAATGGGTTTTAAATGACCAAAGGGATAGTGTAATAAAATCTATTTTGGAAACGACACTGTCCTATGCAAAAGTATATAGATATAAAAATCAAAAATACACTTCGTTGAAACATGCTCGTACCGTGTAATATGAGAAGCCCAGCCTCCTTTATCCCAGAATAGTGTCGACCCCCTCTGCGTATGATTACCTTCCCGACCGTGGCACAGGGAACAAGCCGTTAATAGGCTCATAAAATAGCAAAACCTAGCTAGCTCTAGTACCAAAAATTAACGTTTGGATCGCCAGCATCATGTACTACTTTCTATAAACCTATGCCATCAAGAAGCTCTTCCCTTATTGGTTAGTTCCTGTAGGCGGTTAATTGAGCGGAGGGTAGTTTCCTTATTTCAGTTTACATGTTGTCTACAGCCAAAATGATACGTACTTTTGTTTTATACCTATATACTTTTGGTTAGAGTTACTTTTCTTCTGTGTTTACATCGCTTTGTAAATACGTTTCGTATTCAAATGTCTGCTAGCAACACCTGCTCAGTTACTCATCGTTAACATTCATCAAAACAAGAGAGACTGGTGCGGTTAAAGTGTATTTGACATAACTAGTTCTATTTCGAAAATAAAGTTGATATCCTAGTCTTCCTAGAATCGTAATCTTAATTCATCCCCTTGTGTATCGTTACGTTAATATACAGTGTGTATTTGACTCAAAATCGTCCAGAGAACATCACCCTTAATTTATGGCAGACTTATCAGAAACACATTGTATATTGTAAGTCCTGACTGACTGATAATCAACGCCCAGCCCAAACCACTTGCCCTAGAAGGCTGAAAATTTGCAGGAACGTTACTCATAAGTAGTAGGCGCGTACTAAGAAATATTTTTCCAATCCGCCGCCATATTAATAAATGGCGCCCAGAAATGTAAAAGAATCTTCTCTATGAAACAAAGTCCGTGCGTTTCAACCGATTTCACAAATACATAGTACACTGGCTTCTTTTAACCTATAGACGGGCTGAATGGTCTTTTGGGTTCAATTTGTGGCCATCTTTTTAAATGGCGGCCAGACACTTAAATACCCTTCTTTATGGAAGATAATGTCCGCGTGAAAAGTAATAAAAAATGCTTCCCTAGGGGCTGACGGGCAACGCCGAGTGCCTTCGCTCCTAGGGTGCTACAAAAATATTAGTCATCAGTAAAATCTACCCATTCTTTATATAATTTTGATGGAAGTTCTTATTGCACGCGAGCGACGCCGCGGGAATAACAGCTAGTCTCACATAATACCCATGCTGAAACGCTTCCACAGACACTTTTAACTTTACAAACAAATATCACTTATCAATAATGTATACTAATGTCTTGTTATTTTAGAACGACTAATGGAAGATATATTTTGCTTTGGCAATTAGGACTATATTCCGACTTTATTATGATTGCCTTCAAAATATAAATTCAAACGGCTCTGTTGACAGACGACTTTTATCTCAAACTTCGAGGGTTGAGTCGTTGCATCGCTCGTAAACACTAAAATAATTAACGTATCTAACATGAATTTACCGAAGAAGAAATATCACAACTTCAGAGTTGGAATGCCAAGCGTAAATATATTTTTGTGTTGTCACGAATTTCAGTAGAAAATTTATTGTCTTCGTTTATTTGAATAGAAAACAGCGTTAAGAACGATACAACAAATTGTATTCTACGAACAAAAATGCGAAACTCAAAATTGCAATATGGCAAAATTTCTACTTCATAATCTTCGTAATGCAACGTAAGTGCACAAAAATAATTAGGGAGATAATACATGGATATGTATAAATATTAACTTATTATGGGTCACGAACTCGGCCATAAAGCTGGCTACCAAACATGCGGTTGTGAGACGGCCGTTAGTCGTGGCGGAAAGGAACTAGGTCACGTGAGGAAAAGGAACTAAATCTCAGCCAAGAATCCCGAGTGTCGGGTTTGAAATTTCGCTCATGCGCAGAGAGAGAATAAATACGAATTTCCCTCTCACTCACAAGGTTGTGGGGAGGGGGTTACCAGGGAGGAGAGACTTGAGAGGGAGTGTTGATCTAATGCTAAAAAACCGTCTTACAAATGGTAAGGGGGAGAAAAAGTGATGGTAAGAATTTCCATCTCCGTTTCACGATTTTAGCTAACGTGCAGGCGCGAGTGACGTCGTTTACTACCGCCAACAACACAAAGCCGGTTTTTAAATTTGACGCATGCGCGCGGACACCTCGACGAGTGGCAGAGCCAACGCCGGAGAGAGACTAGTTTAGCCACGAAGCGAACGAACACGACTATGCACTTTATCACTCCCTCTCAAGTCTCTCCTCCCTGGGGTTACTTACAAGTCATGTTGTTTCTCTGCTGAACGGGATCCTAAGCGAGATGGGAATCCATAATAGCTTAGAATTTATACATACATTTATGGATAAGTCAGCGTTCACAGAATGCAACGCTATCTTTGATTTCGGCCACAAATTCCGTATTACAGATTTCGTCGCTTACCGTTGAGAGAGGTTGAGTCTAGATTGGAACCTAATTGTAATATTACTTTGAAAGAAGCGAGTTCACTAACAGAAAATGGTAAATACGCTATGGGAGTTCAATGCAACGTAAGAATTACATCAAATTGCTAAATAATCTAAGTTTGAAGTTGATATCATAAGCGATGGACAACCAGCCAGGGTTCGGACGAAATGTTTATATTGAAAATCCCTGCCTTTTCCTTGACCATTTTAAGTACGTATTTACCAGAGCCCACTTCATGATCACACCTGGAACATATTTAGCATTGCTCGAAGCAATCATGGTATCATCAGGGATAGATTTAATTTTAGAAGTAGGA
Source organism: Phalangium opilio (assembly GCA_019434445.1). Classification (NCBI taxonomy): domain Eukaryota; kingdom Metazoa; phylum Arthropoda; class Arachnida; order Opiliones; family Phalangiidae; genus Phalangium; species Phalangium opilio. Next base: position 297,529 of record JAEQBA010001806.1, read on the forward strand.
ATGGAGAACAGTAAGTATTTACTTCAGTCCGACTCATAGACCACCCAGTATAGAGCCCCTCCCTCCAACACGTAACGAAAATTTTAAATATTCTTATTGGCTCACTTGTACGTTTTGATGACGTTGCTGATGGGGACGGCCAGAAAAATACGTAATTCCTTCTTACCTCTGTCGCTATGACCCACCCACCTCTTCTTTCATACCCCCCCCAGTCCCGTGGAAGGGGGTCCGGGACTTTGACGCGCGCCCACATTACTTACTCTGTTCTCCATTCCTACTTCTAAAATTAAATCTATCCCTGACACTTTAGGAAGAAACTTTAAATCCCCGTTATCTAGGTTTTCCAGGTTATCCAGGTTTCGTACAAACCCTGACTTCGCCATTTACGAGTTCAAGGACTAACTGTTAATGTTTCATTTGACAGATTTTGCAGCTTTTTTATAGTAAGGTGTATCCTAGGCCAGATGACCCTCTTTATGTCGACCTATCTCCGGCCATAGCGTTCAGCGGCGATTGCATAATGTCTTCGGTGGCGACCAATAAACGAGATGACTCTGAATCATTGTCTCTTCTCGTATTGGACAATTACGTCCTGGCGTTCACAGTGACAGCCATTCTATTCGTTTCAGCCGTGGCTTTCTTATTCAGCGTCATTTTGAAGAAACAAAAAGCAAATTTGGTTTCTTTCTTCAAACATATTTGGATATTCGTCGCCGACATTCTTCAAAATCGTTAAGTTACTTTGACCACGGGTTAACGTGTTTTGTTATATTGTTAAAGAAAGAGTTTAGCTAACATAACATTATACCTTAAAAGAACGGCCTTTTTCTAAATATAAAAGGAATCAAATATTAAAATAAAATCAATGATCTCTTAATACAAAATAATTAGTACATTTAAAAAGTCTTAAAAACAATCAAGGACTACTACGCCAACCGCCATTGTTTTAGTGGCGTCTGCTAGCCTGTACCTCTTAGCCTGTGAGAATCAACCAATACCGTAGGGATAAGAGGTTCTGGCTAGCAGACGCCACTAAACTAATGTCGGGCGGCGCAGTAGTCCTTGATTATTTTAAGACTAATTAAATGCTAATTATTTTGTAATAAGAGATCATTTTTTTCTTATGTTTTTCCTTTTATATTTAGACAGGGATAGATTTAATTTTAGAAGTAGGAATGGAGAATAGAGTAATATCTGGGCACGCGTCAAAGTCCCGGACCCCCTTCCCCGGGACGGGATGGGGTATGAAAGAAGAGGCGGGAGGGTGATAGCGACAGAGGTAAAAAGGGAATTACGCATTTTTCGCCGTCCCCGTCAGCAACGTCATCAAAACGTAGTTTAAGTGTGAGCCAATAAGATAATTTAAATTTTTCGTTACGTGTTGGAGGGAGGGGCTCTATACTGGGTGGTCTATGAGTCGGACCGAAGTAAATACTAAGCGTTTTCCATTCCTACTTCTAAAATTACATCTATCACTGATTTAGAAAAAGGCCGTTTTTTATGTTATGTTATCTGGATCTTTTCCATTAATTGTAAACGTATTACAGAGGATTTGTCCGTTTTGGGACAACAATTGCACACGTTGCTACTTGTGGGAGCTTGGATTATGGGTTCACTGGTTATTTGCAAGGGATACGCGGGTTCTATTTCATCCAATATGGTTGTTTCGATCCCCAAACCGATAAACACCATCGAGGATGTTCTTGAACGAAAGAATATGATTCCTTTCATTGTAAGACGAAGTAAACTGCACAATTATTTACAGGTAAAACCAAAGGGCGAGTAATTCAAAGGACATTTAGGCCTAATAATTTAATTTGGTAAATTTTTCTCGTTTAGAAGTCTCTAGATATAAACCATAAGAAGCTGATATCGAGAGCGGACAAGATGAAGTCGTACTTTGATGAAAGTATTGAAAATTTTAGCCCGAAAAATATCAAAAACTTCCGCGAAGGAAAATCAGTCATATTTTACTCGCGCCGTTACCAGAATATGGTTTTAAAAGAATTATTTTTCAAATTTTTTCGAAAAAGTCATCGGAAAATTTACTTGGGAGACGCAACCTACGAAACTCGACCGCTTCATTATTTTTTGAGTGAAGGACTGAATAGGGATGTTCGAGAAAACGCCGTTTACTTGTAAGTAAAGCAGAGCGACAAAGCGTCGCGCTGCAAACAAAGCTTCTAAATTGAGGTACAGAAAGGCCCTCAGAGGCTCAGATTCCACATCATCATTATAATAACCATAAGTTTATAAGATATGATCTATAAGTATAAAACTTCCTATACTTCGTAATGCTAGAGACTTACAGCTCGAGCTAGTTCGAGAACGACGGAAGCGGGAATTGCAGACTACACTAGGTTTTGCAGGACTTCCATCTTCCTATTTAACCTGTACTAAGCCTTTGACAGCGCCTACCTCACCAGGCGTAGCTTTACCTCGAATCTATGACCTACTTCATTCACTTCATGACAAGCTCTTAGTAACCACAGACAAACTTATGGAACATATCTTGGCACTTACGAAATAACCCGCGAAAAAGACTTTTTTTGTAATTCATTTTGATTGGCTGAAGAAATGAACTTAAAAAAGTTGAGTCAGCAAAAATTGGATCACTGATCCAATTTTTCCTAGCCCACGTTTTTGGTGACTCAACTCATCCAGCGTCTATTCAGACGATCCAACTAGTTGATTCAACTCGGGTTGACCCATCAAGCTGAGTCAAAAAGTTGGATCGTCTGAAAGAGTCTTTATTTGAATTTTTTTCAGGATTTTAAGATACTTAGAAACCGATCAGGATATGGCTTATGAAGCGTCCAAAGCTCGTCTCTACGGTCTGGCACTTTTGAAGAAAACCAGTTCAATTTACCCGACTAAGGCCTTAACTATGCAATTTCTCTGGTCCGGATTTAGGATTTATTTCATTTGCATTGCGATTTCGATTTTATCACTTGTAATGGAAGGAATTTATTATAACCGATGATAGAAAAAGAGCCATGTTTACCAGAATTCTACTAAGACGACGCGGTTAAAGCATTAAAACCAATGAAAAACCAGAATTCTACTAAAATTGTCCACGAGTTTTAGCAAAGGCTTAATTGTCGCGGCCTAACGAGTTCTGATTAAGGTCTTAAAGCTAGTGTAATTTAAGGTTTGCTCAAGAAAAGCCCACATGATCACTAATCAGTCACCGCAAAGGTCACAAGATCATAGAAATTATCGTGAAAAACCGTGATTAAAAAAATTGTATAAATTTGTTGCGCTTCGAAACCCGGGAACTTTTCTTAAGCCTTGGCAACAACTTAAGTTGCGAGTACCCAGGTACCATGCCTAATGCAAACTATCAATTTCAATCAACTATTTCACTAAATATGTAGGCCTAATACAAATATTGATATTCATAATTCTCATATTTTCTCACAACTTGTAGAATTTACACTTTAAAATAAAATTTTTAATTTATACCTGTTTCTTGAGTGGTCTAAGCCTGGAAAGCAATGCAGGAAGACAAATTAAGCAGACGAGACATATGTGTCATCGTGGACTCATGAGTCATGACTCATGACGATTCCTATTGGCTATTAGGCCTTATTAGATTGGACATAGATGCATTTAATGCAAATTTAAAGGGACTCTCGTTCTCAATCCAGGAAAATTATTCCAAAGAAAATGATTATCATTCATCAGTAATCACTAGTATTTAGAAATATTCATAATCATAATCATAAATTGTAGTATATTAAAACCGTTATGTTCAGCCCTGAAAGAAATCTTTAAAAAAAATCCGAGATTAAAACCGTTGTCTGCTAGACTTACTGCTTACACGTGACTAAATTTCTGTTTGTACTTTGAGCGTGACTCAGCGATTAAACTACGAAGTGTTGTTTATAATTTGAATTTTAAACAAATTCCTTAATTTATTTGTAAAATATTAATCAAAAATGGTTGAACAACAAACGGAAATGTCGTTGGAGAAATCCGGAGTTTTAATTGATACGGGAAACTTGATAAATTGTAAAGAAATTAAGCGCAAAACGTCGCAATCGTCTTCAGACGAATTAGTAGAAAGTTTAACGTTTACGCTAAATTCGAGTTTAAACGATAAAATTACAGTATCGAAGGTAAGTGTATACGGAATTCTATGTATTATATAAAATAGTATCAGTTTTACGCGTGAAAGGTTAATTTAGGTCATGGATTATATGGGGGCCTAGTATAGCTAAATTTGGTCCTTTACACATTTGCTTTTAATTTCATTAGAATGGCCGGGGTATTCTTAAAAGTCCTTATCAAACTCCAATCACGGACGAGGAAAGGAAAGACATAAAATTAACGGGTAATTTATAATTTGCATGATTCATCTTAACCCAATAAATGAAGCCAAGGTCAGGGACAGAAAGATAACCAAATACTATCATACCATTCTTTTGGAGGATATTTAGATACTATAGACCCCCATTATAGAAAAATTCCTGATGTTTTAGACCCGATATAAAACAATTCCCAAAGATATCATTTCCCAGTACTTTATAGACCTAAAACAGAATGTTTCCTCACACTGCAGACCCGATTTAGACCATTTCCTCACACTGCAGACCCGATTTAGACCATTTCCTCACACTGCAGACCAGATTTAGACCATTTCCCCACACTGCAGACCAATTTTAGACAGTTTCCCCACACTGCAGACCCGTTTTAGACAGTTTCCCCACACTGCAGACCCGTTTTAGACCGTTTTCCCACACTGCAGACCCGGTTTAGACCGTTTCCCCACACTGCAGACCCGAATTAGACCGTTGCCCCCACACTGCAGACCCGATTTAGACCGTTTCCCCCACACGGCAGACCCGATTTAGACCGTTTCCCCACACTGCAGATACGAATTAGACCGTTTCCCCACACTGCAGACCCGAATTACACCGTTTCCCCACACTGCAGACCCGAATTACACCGTTTCCCCACACTGCAGACCCGAATTACACCGTTTCCCCACACTGCAGACCCGAATTACACCGTTTCCCCACACTGCAGACCCGAATTAGACCGTTTCGCGACGCGTCAGACCCGAATTAGACCGTTTCGTGACGCGTCAAACCCGAATTAGACAGTTTCGCGACTACTTCAGACCCGAATTAGACCATTTCCCGACACTTTAGACGCAATATAAAATAATTCCTGACATTTTAGACCTTAAATAGAATAAAAATATTTGACTCTAACATCTTTTTCCAAACAACAGTTAAAGTTTTCTTGGTTCGTTTTGAAACCAATCTACTAAGAGAAGCCATAAAAGAAGGTAGACAACCCTTTCCCAAAAAAATAAACGAACCCCGTTACAATTTCGTTCCTAAACTCGTTTTAGTTATGTCCAAACTGGAAGTCAATGTTGTAGATTCCTTAATTTTAACATTATCATCGGACCAAAGTATCAACGAAACGTGGAAACCTTTATGGAAAGTTTTAGAAGAACAAGTAGACCAGAAAAAGCTAGTCACGATTGGCGTTAGCGATTTGGATACGCCCAAACTTCAAGAACTCTTTTTATGGGCAAAAGTAGGCGCCATTTTTAAATAGTTAAGAGCGACAGAAAACCATTGGCAACTTTTCCAACTTGGAAAAGAACCAGAATGGTTTATCGCTCATAGTTTTGACACAAATCATTCTAAAAGGTGAAACCTAGCGTTAATCAAGTCAACTTGGAGTCTTGTTGCGTCATGCCACCCGAAATGAGTGCCTTTGCCAAAGAAAATGATATACAGCTCTTGACCCATAGTGACCCCAAAGGTACGCATAATTTCCAGCAACAACTTGAACCAATCTTGAGAGAAATCGGGAATTGTGGAACAGTTCAGGTCCAATGGGACGCTAGAAATGGGGGAGGAATAGTAGGAAAAATGGCGGAAAGTCAACTTCAGACGAATCCCGAAGACTGCCCGCCATTTTTCCGAGTATTCCTCCGCCATTTCTAGCGTCCCATCGGACCTGAACTGTTCCACAGTTAGCGTGAATTCCCGATTTCTCTCAGATTTCGCGTGAACCAAGCAACCAGCCAGCCAGCCAGCCAGCCAGAAGGGGTCAAACCAATCATTTTACCTACACAAAGAGCGCAAAAGTAAAAAACAAGTACCCCTTTCATTTCAGACCTACTTTCATGCGAGAAATTAACGGAGACACTTAAGCCTTTGACTAAAACGGAGGAGGTTTCCTGGCAACCCGATTGGATAGCTCGTTATTCGGCTATCGTCAAGTGCCGAGGAATTATACAAAATAGGGGTTATTTATTAGCCGCTTCTAGAAAATAGCTCTAATCATTCCAGCGTAGCGCCTTAACACTCGTTTAAGTTAATTACATTAAAATGTTAATTAAGTCACTTTTGCACACAAATATTTATCTGTCCTTCTATAAAAATGATAATAAATGGCAGCCATGTTATTGTTAGTGTCATAATAAAACGATTACGATACATTAAAAATAATTAGGCTTATTTGGGTACTTAGTTATGTGTGGGACTAAAGTAGGCGGGTCAAACTCCTGGCCCCTCCCACCCATTCCACTTGGACTAAAGTAGGCGGGTCAAACTCTTAGCCCCTCCCACCCATTCCACTTGGACTAGAGTAGGCGGGTCAAACTCCTGGCCCCTCCCACCCATTCCACTTGGACTAAAGTAGGCGGGTCAAACTCTTAGCCCCTCCCACCCATTCCACTTGGACTAGAGTGGGCGGGTCAAACTCTTAGCCCCTCCCACCCATTCCACTTGGACTAGAGTGGGCGGGTCAAACTCTTAGCCCCTCCCACCCATTCCACTTGGACTAAAGTGGGCGGGTCAAACTCTTAGCCCCTCCCACCCATTCCACTTGGACTAAAGTGGGCGGGTCAAACTCTTAGCCCCTCCCACCCATTCCACTTTCAGTTATGTTTGTGACGCGTTATAATGACGTCGGAGTTACTTACCTTTATTTATACCCATTTTACAGCAAAGTTTCATGGGTTCAATAGAGTAGTATTATCCAACTATAATCTAGTAGTTTACTACTACAAAGTGTTAGCCCCGGGTCTTTGGGAGGAAACCTACTAAATAATAGTATGATAATACTACTTAATTAAATTAAAAGGGTGCTATAGTTTTGTTGGCTAGTTCTTATTCTTACAAGGGTATTTTTACTTTTATATCATTATGTATGACCGTGAAATTTTACCTTTCATGGTTGAAGTGAATATGTTCATGGTATTAGTTTAGTTTTAGTCTATTTTGGAGATAATAATATAATATTATATAAAGTACGTATCTTTATCACTTACTTTCTGTATGTTTATTGTTGAATAAAATATTATAATCTTACTTGATGTTGTCAAGAATATGTTTAATTGGTGTAGGGGCGTGTCTAGAACTATTTTGGGTGTAGGGGCGTGTCGAGAAGTATATTTTGGGTGTAGGGCGTGTCAAGAACTATATTTTGGGTGTAGGGGCGTGAAAAAGTATACGGGGAGTGTCAAGAACTGTATTTTGAAGTAGGGGCGTGTCGAGAACTATATTTTGAAGTAGGGGCGTGTCAAGAACTAAATTTTGGAACTATGGGCGTGCCAAGAACCGTATTTTGATGTAGGGGCGTTAAAAAGTATATGGGGAGTGTCAAGAACTGTATTTTGAAGTAGGGGCCTGTCGAGAATTTTATTTTGAAGTAGGGGCCTGTCTAGAATTTTATTTTAAAGTAGGGGCGTGTCTAGAATTTTATTTTGAAGTAGGGGCGTGTCTAGAATTTTATTTTGAAGTAGGGGCGTGTCGAGAATTCTATTTTGAAGTAGGGGCGTGTCGAGAATTCTATTTTGAAGTAGGGGCGTGTCGAGAATTTTATTTTGAAGCAGGGGCGTGTCAAGAACTATATTTTGAAGCAGGTGCGTGTCAAGAACTATATTTTGAAGCAGGGGCGTGTCAAGAACTGTATTTTGAAGTAGGGGCCTGTCGAGAATTTTATTTTGAAGTAGGGGCCTGTCTAGAATTTTATTTTAAAGTAGGGGCGTGTCTAGAATTTTATTTTGAAGTAGGGGCGTGTCGAGAATTCTATTTTGAAGTAGGGGCGTGTCGAGAATTCTATTTTGAAGTAGGGGCGTGTCGAGAATTTTATTATGAAGCAGGGGCGTGTCAAGAACTATATTTTGAAGCAGGGGCGTGTCAAGAACTATATTTTGAAGCAGGGGCGTGTCAAGAACTATATTTTGAAGCAGGGGCGTGTCAAGAACTATATTTTGAAGCAGGGGCGTGTCAAGAATTTTATTTTGAAGTAGGGGCGTGTCAACTGTCAGATTCAAACAGTAAACAAGTCTCACTAGTTAGTATACCGACTTTTGGTCGGAGCTGAAAAATTATTCTCTTACCTTATGATAAAGTTATGATTTTATTAGAAATTAAGTGAAAAAAAATTGTTAATTCGATGATTAATCAGAAAGCTAATTCATGAGGACCTCTAATTGGACCAATCGGGCGTTGGTATCTCCTGGCATTCTGTACGGAATCATTCCAGCAAACATGATCAAGGCGCGAGCTTGCTTCCTTAAGTACGCGATATACTGATCATGGCCATGGGCTGTGTCATCAAACAAAAGGTTGTTGCTATTTCGAACATTTGTGGTTACTGGAGAGCTCCTGATTAAGTAATTAAGCCTAATTACAATTTAAATAGTTGGTTAATTTAGGCTAAATGAATTAATTTAGTACCTGGCGTTTTTGTATTGTGTGTATAATATGTTCATGGTACTTAATAGAATATCCGGTACGTTTCTTCTAATCTATAAGTAGAAATACAGAAATCCCAAAATACCTGACGAAATCCCGAAATAACCTGTCGAAATCCCGAATAACCTGACGAAATCCCGAAATAACCTGACGAAATCCCGAAACACCTGACGAAATCCCGAAACACCTGACGAAATCCCAAAACACCTGAGGAAATCCCAAAATAACCTGACGAAATCCCGAAACACCTGAGGAAATCCCAAAATAACCTGACGAAATCCCGAAACACCTGACGAAATCCCGAAACACCAGACGAAATCCCAAAATACCTGACGAAATCCCGAAACACCTGACAAAATCCCGAAATAACCTGACGAAATCCCGAAACACCTGTCGAAATCCTGAAATACCTGACGAAATCCCGAAACACCTGTCGAAATCCCAAAATACCTGACGAAATCCCAAAATACCTGACGAAATCAGGAAACCCGACACTATCCACTGTTTCTTCCCATTTAAATAAGTTAAATAAGATCACACCTACCTCTTCAGTGTACATAGAAAAGGCATTAACCCTTGGCTCAACATCAGACGACTCGAAGGGAATCAACTTCAACATTTTTATCGTCTAAAACCAATCAACCAAATATCCAAAACTCCATTAATTAATTAATTAAGTCCAATTAAATATCTCTTAATTAGCCTTATTCCTGATCAGCGCCATCTACCCATAGCGGCGACTTTGAGAACTACTGTAAGCGGCAAGCCAATCAGATGTCGCTAAAATCTGGTGACGTCATTTTTGGTAAGACCCGAGAGTGCCAGTCAGTGACGTCACCAGATTTTAGCGACATCTGATTTACAGTAGTTCTTAAAGTCGCCGCTATGGGTAGGTGGCGCTGATCAGGAATAAGGCTAATTGAACTTAAAACCCGGACATACATCAAGAGCTTCCATCAGCTGCCGTGAATGATAATAGTTAAAGAACGTCACGATATCCAGCAACAAATAGAAGGTTCCGAACAAATCCTTGTTATTGAGATTACTTCCGCAACCATGGGCTCTGTAACGCTTGGCGATTTCCATGGCCAGATTTTCGAGACGGTCTCTAGCTGAACCCGGGGAACTAACTTGGGATACTACTTGACTCAGAAGCTTGTTCAATAACTCAACCACTTTTCCGTAGTTCTTAAGTTAAACCCAAACTTAACTTAGTTCCGTTTGGTTTCTATTTCTTTAATCCTCAATTTATGTTAAAATACCTTTCCTAAGTCGTAAAGTCTGATCGCGTCTTCGTACAAGCCTTTCTCTTCAGTGTCAACAGCGACAACTTCAATTATTTTGAAGGTATCGCCACCAAATTTATCAATAATACCGGGCTTAAAATAAAGAATGAATTTTAAGCCTTGGTTACGTGTTTTTAAGCCTCGGTTTCACGAGATTTTTAAGCCTCGGTTTCACGAGATTTTTAAGCCTCGGTTTCACGAGATTTTTAAGCCTCGGTTTCACGAGATTTTTAAGCCTCGGTTTCACGAGATTTTTAAGCCTCGGTTTCACGAGATTTTTAAGCCTCAGTTTACGACATTTTTAAGCCTCGGTTTACGACATTTTTAAGCCTCGGTTTACGACATTTTTAAGCCTCGGTTTACGACATTTTTAAGCCTCGGTTTACGACATTTTTAAGCCTCGGTTTACGACATTTTTAAGCCTCGGTTTACGACATTTTTAAGCCTCGGTTTACGACATTTTTAAGCCTCGGTTTCACGAGATTTTTAAGCCTCGGTTTCACGAGATTTTTAAGTCTCGGTTTACGAGATTTTTTAAGCCTCGGTTTACGAGATTTTTCAAGCCTCGGTTTACGAGATTTTTCAAGCCTCGGTTTACGAGATTTTTCAAGCCTCGGTTTACGAGAATTTTCAAGCCTCGGTTTACGAGAATTTTAAGCCTCGGTTTACGAGATTTTTAAGCCTCAGTTTACGAGATTTTTAAGCCTCGGCTTATGAGATTTTTAAGCCTCGGTTTACGAGATTTTTAAGCCTCGGTTTACGAGATTTTAAGCCTCGGTTACGAGATTTTTAAGCCTCGGTTACGAGATTTTTAAGCCTCGGTTTACGAGATTTTTAAGCCTCGGTTTACGAGATTTTTAAGCCTCGGTTTACGAGATTTTTAAGCCTCGGTTACGAGATTTTAAAGCCTCGGTTTACGAGATTTTTAAGCCTCGGTTACGAGATTTTAAAGCCTCGGTTTTTCGAGATTTTTAAGCCTAGGTTTACGAGAATTTTAAGCCTAGGGTTACGAGATTTTTAAGCCTAGGTTTACGAGAATTTTTAGCCTAGGTTTACGAGAATTTTAAGCCTAGGGTTACGAGAATTTTAAGCCTAGGGTTACGAGATTTTTAAGCCTAGGTTTACGAGATTTTTAAGCCTAGGTTTACGAGAATTTTTAGCCTAGGTTTACGAGAATTTTAAGCCTAGGGTTACGAGAATTTTAAGCCTAGGGTTACGAGATTTTTAAGCCTAGGTTTACGAGATTTTTAAGCCTAGGTTTACGAGAATTTTTAGCCTAGGTTTACGAGAATTTTAAGCCTAGGGTTACGAGAATTTTAAGCCTAGGGTTACGAGATTTTTAAGCCTAGGGTTACGAGATTTTTAAGCCTAGGGTTACGAGATTTTTAAGCCTAGGGTTACGAGATTTTTAAGCCTAGGTTTACGAGAATTTTAAGCCTAGGTTTACGAGATTTTGAGCCTCGGTTTACGAGATTTTGAGCCTCGGCTACGAAATTTTAAGCCTCGGCTACTTACCATTCGACAATTGTCCTCTTGCATAGAACCCAAAAGCATTTCATACTTAAATATTAAAAAATAGTTAAATCGCGACTACCACAAAATTATTCACTAAGTGTTATTACCACACCTCTTTGGTCTCAAGCGCAAGTTGACTAATACATGACATGAATAAACTATCCCCATTTGCTCCTTTCAAAGATCTAAAAGGTAACCGTAAAATTACCCTTTACAAGATTACATAAAGGAAGTGGCCTGTAAATTGCGGCGAACTTTACAGTGGGAAATGCACCTGATTGGCCTACTGTTTAATAGGGAACAATTCACCACTTTACCCGCGATTTTGAACTTCAACCAATAACCGATTTTTATAAGACCACGCCCCCATATACATTATTCTCCAATCGCATGCCTTATAATAGCAGAAACGCCGTGATTGGCTAGAGGTTGTAATCTCGCCTAACTCGCGTTTTTCGGGAAAATTCACCACTTTACCCGTAAGGTTCAACTTCAACCAATAACCGATTTTTATAAGCCACGCCCCCTATACATTATTCTCCAATCGTATGCCTTATAATAGCAGAAACGCCGTGATTGGCTAGAGGTTGTAATCTCGCCTAAATCGCGTTTTTCGGGAAAATTCACCACTTTACCCGCGAGGTTGAACTTCAACCAATAAACGATTTTTATAAGCCACGCCCCTTATACATTATTCTCCAATCGTATGCCTTATAATAGCAGAAACGCCGTGATTGGCTAGAGGTTGTAATCTCGCCTAAATCGCGTTTTTCGGGAAAATTCACCACTTTACCCGTAAGGTTCAACTTCAACCAATAACCGATTTTTATAAGCCACGCCCCCTATACATTATTCTCCAATCGTATGCCTTATAATAGCAGAAACGCCGTGATTGGCTAGAGGTTGTAATCTCGCCTAAATCGCGTTTTTCGGGAAAATTCACCACTTTACCCGCGAGGTTGAACTTCAACCAATAAACGATTTTTATAAGCCACGCCCCTTATACATTATTCTCCAATCGTATGCCTTATAATAGCAGAAACGCCGTGATTGGCTAGAGGTTACAATCTCGCCTAAATCGCTTTTTTTCGGGAATCCTGATAAAACTGATGACTTACCTTAGTAAATAAAAGTACTGCAGTGCTTCCCTGGGATCAGTAGTTTCAAATTTCCTGACGTACAACATTATCATTCGAGCAAAGTTAAGCCTTTGCATTGGAGGTCGGTCATTAGATTGCTTTGATACTGAACGCAAATTATTCGATTTTTATGAATAAAATTGTACTTTTCTTTCTAAAAATCGCCAAGAAACTTACGCAGTTTCTCATGGGGAGATTGTGGCAAGGCAAGGAGACCTTGCTCGTAAAGCGCAATCGCAACATGAACCGCGTGGGTTCGCAAATGCTCGATACCGAATAGAAAGACCAAAGCAGCCTCAAATTGAGCCGTCAAAAAGAGAACGCGGAAATAGAGGAAGGGTTGTTGGTAAGCGTTGAAATGGGACTCCCCTGAGAATTAAACCGCATAAAATTAAAGAAATGGAATTAGACCAGTTGAACACCTGAGCTTTCAAATTAGTCATCCCATAGGTAAGAATTATCCTGATATGGACGTTGCTAACAGTAGCAACTTAACTCAGAAGCGAGAATACATTAACTAAGTACTGAAACGGGAATCAAAACTAAACAGAAACTGAAACTTGATACAAAACGCATCCTAAAGTGAAATGAATACGCGACTAAAACTGCAATCAAAACGCGACCGAAACTGAAAGCAATACGCGACCGAAACTGAAAGCAATACGCGACCGAAACTGAAACCAAAACGAGACCGAAACTGGAACAAAAACGAGACCGAAACTGGAACAAAAACGAAACCGAAACTGGAACAAAAACGAAACCGAAACTGGAACAAAAACTAGACCGAAACTGGAACAAAAACTAGACCGAAACTGGAACAAAAACTAGACCGAAACTGGAACAAAAACGAAACCGAAACTGGAACAAAAACGAGACCGAAACTGGAACAAAAACGAAACCGAAACTGGAACAAAAACGAAACCGGAACAAAAACGAAACCGAAACTGGAACAAAAACGAAACCGAAACTGGAACAAAAACTAGACCGAAACTGGAACAAAAACGAAACCGAAACTGGAACAAAAACGAAACCGAAACTGGAACAAAAACGAGACCGAAACTGGAACAAAAACGAAACCGAAACTGGAACAAAAACGAAACCGAAACTGGAACAAAAACGAAACCGAAACTGGAACAAAAACGAAACCGAAACTGAAACAAAAACGAAACCGAAACTGGAACAAAAACGAAACCGAAACTGGAACAAAAACGAAACCGGAACAAAACTTCAATAAAAACGCGACCGAAACTGCAATAAAAACGCGACCGAAACTGCAACAAAAACGCGACCGAAACTGGAACAAAAACGCGACCGAAAATGCAATGAAAACGCTACCGAAATTGCAATGAAAACGCGACCGAAATTGCAATGAAAACGCGACCGAAACTGCAATGAAAACGCGACCGAAAATGCAATGAAAACGCTACCGAAATTGCAATGAAAACGCGACCGAAATTGCAATGAAAACGCGACCGAAACTGCAATGAAAACTCAACATAAACTTACCATATTCATCAAGTAGAAGCGTCTGCAATTTGGAGAGGGTGATTCGATCCGATTGTCCGACATTGATTTCCTCACCACTTTCACTATCGGGGGAGATGGGAACTTGACATAAACGCAACCAAAGATAATCCTCCAACTTATCAGCCACTTTGGTGTGATCTTCGGTTACATCGCAGCAACCCAAGATGCAATACACAATCCTAGCAACAAACGCAAAACAACTCCCACGTTAACAGCAACTTCCCCCTTCCCTCCCTTGAACTAATAAAAAGTTTGACCTAACCTTTTGAAAGGGTCAGTACTAGCGGCCACCACTCGTCTATAATAAAGTCTAATCTGACTCTCATTGCTCGGGTTTAAACGCCGCTCTTCTTTGCTCATGTACTCTTGTAAGTAATTGGCAAAGTCCGCCAGCAGAGGTCTTTAACGTAATTGAAATTGGTAACTTGGTAATTACCGATTGTACTTGGTATTATAATCATCTCTATAGGACATACCCGGTGCTTTTGGCAACCCTGAGAGCAGCGGGAATATCACCACAACGAATGCAGTAATAGATAAAAGCCCAAACTGGTTGACCCTCAACTTCACCATCCTAAAAACCATAAGGAATCATCACAAAAATCCCCTTTAATCTTCTTACGAAATCATCTCAAAAATCCCCCTTAATCTTCTTATGAAATCGTCTCAAAAATCCCCCTTAATCTTGTTACGGAATCATCTCAAAATCCCCCTTAATCTTGTTACGGAATCATCTCAAAATCCCCCTTAATCTTCTTAAGGAATCATCTCAAAATCCCCCTTAATCTTATGGATTCATATCAAAATCCCCCTTAATCGTATGGATTCATCTCAAAATCCCCTTAATCTTATGGATTCATCCCAAAATGCCCCTTAATCTTATGGTATCATCTCAAAATGCCCCTTAATCTTGAGGTATCATCTCAAAATCCCCCTTAGTCTTATGGTATCATCTCAAAATCGCCCCTTAATCCTATGGAATCATCTCAAAATCCTCCTTAATCTCATGGAGAGAATAACATCAAAATCCCCTGAATTACCTTATGCAACCATTATAAATCCCCCGTAGTCTAATGGAATCATCTCAAAATTCCCTTTGATCTTATAGAACGATATCAAAATCCCCTGAATTACCTTATGCAGCCATTATAAATCCCCTTGTATTACCTCATGCAACCATCTCAAAATCCCCTTGTATTACCTCATGCAACCATCTCAAAATCCCCCTGTATTACCTGATGCAACCACCTCAAAATCCCCCTGTAATACCTCATGCAACCACCTCAAAATCCCCTGTATTACCTCATGCAACCACCTCAAAATCCCCCTTAATCTTATGTTATCATCCCAAAATCCCCCTGAATTACCTTATAAAACCCCACTCAATTTCAGAGCAGATAAATCTTTCCCTAGACCTTTAATGAAGCTTATCTTACCTCTAATCCCGGATTAGACGCGGGCAATTGAACATTGAGGTAGCTATGAACCAGATTATAAGTAGAGGGAACTCCGCCCAATCGGGCATCTTGTAGATTTCCCTTCACAACTGACCTTACAAACTCCAAGTACCTTTGATGACGCAAATAAAAACCCCCGCGTAATTAAAATTAGAATTAGTGTAAAAAGTGTGATATCGCAATTAGATTAGATCAGACTCACTTGGACTCGAGATATTTCCTGGCTTGTCCCAAAAGGGCGCTCTGCATTTGATGAGAGCACCTCAGGGACAAAATATCTTGACCATGGAACACTGGAATGTCCGTCATGGTGCAAACTAGTTCCCAAAGGTCAATGGCGCTCTGAACAATGTTAAAATAATGATAATAAGAAGGGGAAGCAAGCTAACAAGCAGGAGTGGCGCCACCGTCTAAATTATAACGAGCAGTCGGCGCCAACGTTTAAATGATAAGGAGCAACGGGCGCCACCGTCTAAATGATAAGGAGCAACGGGCGCCACCGTCTAAATGATAAGGAGCAACGGGCGCCACCGCCTAAATGATAAGGATCAGTCGGCGCCAACGTTTAAATGATAATGAGCAGTCGGGCGCCACCGTCTAAATGATAATGAGCAGTCGGGCGCCACCGTCTAAATGATAAGGAGCAGTCGGGCGCCACCGTCTAAATGATAAGGAGCAACGGGCGCCACCGTCTAAATGATAAGGAGCAAGGGGCGCCACCGTCAAAAGGATAATGAGCAAGAGGCGCCACCGTCTAAATGATAAGGAACAAGGGGCGCCACCGTCAAAAGGATAATGATCAGTGGGCGCCACCGTCAAAAGGATAATGATCAGTGGGCGCCACCGTCAAAAGGATAATGATCAGTGGGCGCCACCGTCAAAAGGATAATGATCAGTGGGCGCCACCGTCAAAAGGATAATGATCAGTGGGCGCCACAGTCTAAATGATAAGAAGCAGTGGGCGCCACCGTCTAAATGATAAGAAGCAAGGTGCGCCACCGTCAAAATGATAAGGAGCAACGGGCGCCACCGTCTAAATGATAAGGAGCAACGGGCGCCACCGCCTAAATGATAAGGATCAGTCGGCGCCAACGTTTAAATGATAATGAGCAGTCGGGCGCCACCGTCTAAATGATAATGAGCAGTCGGGCGCCACCGTCTAAATGATAAGGAGCAGTCGGGCGCCACCGTCTAAATGATAAGGAGCAAGGGGCGCCACCGTCTAAATGATAAGGAGCAAGGGGCGCCACCGTCAAAAGGATAATGAGCAAGAGGCGCCACCGTCTAAATGATAAGGAGCAAGGGGCGCCACCGTCAAAAGGATAATGATCAGTGGGCGCCACCGTCAAAAGGATAATGATCAGTGGGCGCCACCGTCAAAAGGATAATGATCAGTGGGCGCCACCGTCAAAAGGATAATGATCAGTGGGCGCCACCGTCAAAAGGATAATGATCAGTGGGCGCCACCGTCAAAAGGATAATGATCAGTGGGCGCCACAGTCTAAATGATAAGAAGCAGTGGGCGCCACCGTCTAAATGATAAGAAGCAAGGTGCGCCACCGTCAAAATGATAAGGA
Organism: Phalangium opilio; assembly: GCA_019434445.1. NCBI lineage: Eukaryota > Metazoa > Arthropoda > Arachnida > Opiliones > Phalangiidae > Phalangium > Phalangium opilio. The sequence goes on from JAEQBA010001806.1 coordinate 314,762, forward strand.
GCAAGGGGCGCCACCGTCAAAATGATAAGGAGCAAGGGGCGCCACCGTCAAAATTATAAGGAGCAAGGGGCGCCGCCGTCAAAATGATAAGGAGCAAGGGGCGCCACCGTCAAAATTATAAGGAGCAAGGGGCGCCGCCGTCAAAATGATAAGGAGCAAGGGGCGCCACCGTCAAAATGATAAGGAGCAAGGGGCGCCACCGTCTAAAGGATAAGGAGCGCCACCGTCAACAGGATAAGGATCAGTGGGCGCCACCGTCAAAATTATAAGGAGCAGTCGGCGCCACCGTCTAAACGCATGCAACCAAGTGGCGCCATCTAAACGCGAACAATCGGGTGAAGTTACTTGGGTGGCGCCATCTGCCGTTTAAATTTTACAACAGATATAAATAAACACTGATACCTTGTCTTCAAGCTGTTCTTTGGCAACAGTAAGAAACTTCTGTGTTAAATTGTACTTTGAAGTCCCAGATATTACTCGTTCATTGTACAAGTAAAGCTGAATCAAATTATGGGTTAAGCATTAAATTTAAATTTAGTTTCTTTTAGGCCTTGGACTAAGACAGTTCATTTACCTCTTTGGAATACGCAATTTCAACACTGTCCATAGCACTTCGAATTTTTCTATCAATTTGATCAATTCTACTCGTCTACACGAAAAGATTAAAAAAAAATGGTTTTTTTCACCAAATAATTTAAATTTGATTAAAAACTTTAAATACTAAGTAATATTAATATTAAATTAATTGAATTTAACAAAATTCAAAGCAGCAAAACCCCAAAATGTCTCTAATTTAGTAATTTTAATGAAAACTACCTCAAAAGAGCTGTATGACGTAATATCAGGAATTTGCTGAGCTTGTCCAGTCAGAGTGTCCAAGATTTTACGTTTCTCATTCTCCCATTCATTTCGTAAACTCTGCCAATATAACTTATTCGCCCGTTCAAATGTCTGCGCGGAAAACATTAATGTACTTAAACCTTAAGCACCACTATCAATAACGGTCATTTAAAAATCGGTCAACGTTACTAACCGATTTCTTTGATTCTTCAATAACAGAAAGAATAGCATTTTCGCGTTGATTTTTTAGGTATCCCTAAAGAGAATATTACATAGAACATTGTTTAATCAAACGTTTCATTCAAGTATTTAACCATAGCCCACTTGATCACGCGCTCTAGAAGCCCCTTCAATCGACCCTAAGAATGAGAATAACATAGGTTCGGTCTAAAATTCAAACCCGTGTCTGGTTTTAACATGGGCCTCTATGGGAGGGGACCAGGTTTTTCAACGTTTTTGACAATATTAGTGCATCTACTGGTTCAAATCTCTTGAATTTTTAATGAGACGTGTATTGAAAGGTTTGATATTATCCTGTAAAATTTAAAGACTTCAGCTATAATAGTTTTTTTTATAAAAAATAAAAACCATCACATAGTAGAGAAATAAATCCTTCAATGTGATGATTTTTATTTTTTATAAAAAAAACTATTATAGCTGGAGACTTTAAATTTTACAGGATAATATCAAACCTTTCAATACACGTCTCATCAAAAATTCAAGAGATTTGAACCAGTAGATGCACTAATATTGTCAAAAACGTTGAAAAACCTGGTCCCCTCCCATAGAGGCCCATGTTAAAACCAGACACGGGTTTGAATTTTAGACCGAACCTATGTTATTCTCATTCTTAGGGTCGATTGAAGGGGCTTCTAGAGCGCGTGCAGCCAGCGTGCGTGATCAAGTGGGCTATGGTTAAATACTTGAATTTTAGCAGATTACGTCTACATACTTGAATATCAGTTTCGTTAACTGGTTCTAAAGGTTCAAATGGTTTTGCTGAGCTAATTGTATCGAGTTTATGTGCGATACTGGGTAGATCATAACCCTTTCTTCCAAGAAGTATTGATCTAATTAATTAATTAATAAACACGAAATAATAAGACTTCGCCATCATACTTAACGAGTACCATTAATAACTAAGTCATCTAAGCTTGATTTTAATGTTTTTTAAAACCGTTTTAAAGTTTATTATCAAAACTTAACTTACGCATTGACTCCACTATTATCGCTCGCAGTTTGACCACTTCGCGTCCAAATTTGATGTCCGGCTTCCAAAATTTGACGGAGATTTCGCTGGACTCGGGGAAGTTCAGTAGGTCCATCAATATCCGCTGTTAACTGCTCAGCGTGTAGTAGAATATCTCCATACCCGGATGACTGATCTACATCCATCCTAATTACTCTCAAATTATACCACGTTTAAATTTAACTAATTTATTTTTAAAACACAGTTAATTTCAATATTCCAAGCTAGAACGTAATCCGGATTCGTCAACTCAAATCCTCGTGGGGTAACAATTACAGTTTTTTGAATATTTAGCAGACGATGCTTATAGGACACCGCCGGCAGGAATCAGCCTTGGAAATAAGTCATAAGACAGATTTACTGTTCCAAATTCAAAACCACTTTGTAATTAGTTGGACTAGTTTTTCAATTCACGAAGTAGGGGGGGGGGTTACTGGTCCTATGGACTAGTTTAAAAAGTATCCTTTTATACGGCTGGCGGAAATTAATCATGGATGGGTTTCCTAAAGTTTCAGTCTGACCGATAGCCCACTCGATCGTGCGCTCAAGGACGTAAGTGACTCGAGTACTTTGGGAAAGTAAAATTTTCTTTTTACTTTTCAATAGTTTTGATAACTTTTGGACCAACGAAATTATTTTTCCTACAAACAAATTCCATTGTTTCTGACTAATTTGAGGGTGCTGAACAAAAATATCGACTTTATTACCAATTTAAAAAAGTTCCTGGTAAACTGCACTTGCACCATAACGACAACTACATTCGACTTTACTGGCTCTGCCACTCGAGTCCGCGCGCATGCGTCAAATTTAAAAACCGGCTTTGCGTTGTTGGCGGTAGTAAACGACGTCACTCGCGCCTGCGCGTTAGCTAAAATCGTGAAACGGCGGTTGAAATTCCTACCCTCACTTTTTCTCCCCCTTACCATTTGTAAGACGGTTTTTTAGCATTAGATCAACACTCCCTCTCGAGTCTCTCCTCCCTTGTACTGCTGTGTCCCTATTGAAATATTTTTTACTCACTTTTCGTGTGTCATAAATAGATTTGAATGACGCTAGTGTATCATATGTAATTTACTAAGAAAATGTCACAATAAGTCAAGAAATATACGAAATGAAATGATTTTTTATTAGAAACATTTTATACATTAAAACGTTGTTAAATTATGTCATTGGTTAAAAGTTTAGAGCCAAGGATGCCAGGCGGGATCCATTCGGCAAAGATTATCATGACTGTTAGCGGCCGCCACTAGAGTACTTACTTTACTGTCAGCGCCTTCAAATGTAGCTAAATCTAAAAACATAATTAGTAAATTGAAATGACTGACCTACTTTAACTGACCAGTCCGAACTTACTTTGAAGTCTGGTGACAATGGCATTAACGGCTTTCATGACCATGGCGACTAAAAGTTCGCCTTCCATGTCCTGTTGAGTTGTGCCAGGTTGAGAATCATCTTGTCGCTAAGGTTTTTCCAAAGGTCATAAGGTCAACTACCGAATTAACTTTAGCGCGCCAAGGGGTGGGTTAGTTACTACCTTTTTGTGCCACGCGATCATTTCATCTCTGAGAATAGCTCGAAGTAAAGCTTGGACCTTAAAATTGGGTTGTACCAAACACCGCGAGGCGGCAATCATAGACGCGGTCATCGGACCGCACACTCCAATGGACGTAATGAATTCAAATATGTTTGGAGTTAAACGGAATGGAACTGGCCTATTTGCATCCAATTCGCCTACAAAATTATAACAATTACGGAAGTTTGTCCACTAATTTGAGTGGACACACGTTTTTCTTGTAGAATAGGCCTACTACGTCAGAGAAATGACGTTTTAGTGACGTGTGCACTGGGATATTTAAATTTTTCGTCTGCATTATAAGTTTTTGTCAATTTTATCGCTATTCCTTAAGCCTTGGCGGCATTTTTCGCTATCTCTAAGAGTCTAAGCTCTCTGGCCGCGGTTCCAAGATAATTGTGGTACAGGACATATGTTCCCTATTGTCTATTACGTCACAGAAATGACGTATAAGTGAAGATATTTCTACTTTGTCTTAATTATTTATTATGTTAATCAATTCAATCATTATTCGTTAAGCCTTGGCGGTATTTTTCAAAAACCGCGAATACGCGATACAACAGTATAAGAATTTACTTGTAGCTTATTGGCGCACACTTTTTTACACGCTGTGACGTAGCCGTCACCTGAATCTCGCTAATTTAATTAAGAGTAAGCCTTATTCTTACCTGAGACATCGTCGACATCAAAGCGGAAGTAAGATACATTCATAAGACCACTGTCTTGATGAATGTACATCATATCGGGGTTCAAACGAGTCAAATGCAAGACAAATTCGGCAAATCCAGCTAGAGACAATTGCAGCGCAAACTAAACCGCAACAACAATTAGTTTTACACAAAACGCGAAAACTTACTTCAAATTCATTTTACTTGTTTTCGGAATGTCCAATAATCAGTGGCACCCGAGAAGGTATTAGCGGCCCATTCTTTTAGCATATTTCTGGGTACCATGGTAGCTTGGACATCTTTAAGAATGTCTCTAAGCACTTGATGACTGGCTTGCGAACCTCTGGCTTGAACAGTCGCCAATCTTTCGTAATATCTCGAAATGGGAGCGTCGTGTTCGACTCCCCTTTTAGCGCAACGCTAAGCAAAAAAAAAAAATACATCCGCGCGTTTTACAAATACTTTAATAACTTCCTTCATGGTAACATTAGACGCTTGAAACTTTCAGGATATGTAATATAGTTATTTAAGCGCAAGTCCCCAAATTTTCAGCTTTTTAACTCGTTTAGCGCTTGCGCAAATCAATTTTCCCAAACCCAATAACGCACAACTCTAAGCAAAACAAGGCCCTACGATGTTCCATGCACAAATACTTGAATAACTTCCTTCATGGTAACATTAGACACTCGAAACTTTCAGGATACGTAATATAGTTATTTAAGCACAAGTCCCCAAATTTTCAGCTTTTTAACTCGTTTAGCACTTGCGCAAATCAATTTTCAAAAAAACCCAATAACGCGCAACTCTAAGCAGAACAAGGCCCTACGATGTTCCACGCACAAATACTTGAATAACTTCCTTCATGGTAACATTAGACACTTGAAACTTTCAGAACATGTAATACTGTTCTTTATACACAATGTCCCCAGTTTTCAGCTTTCTAACTATTATAGTATTTGCGCAATGTCCATTTCCCAAAAACCCTATAGAGGACTTCAATTATAACGAAAAACTTTATATCATACCTGTTTGTAAATGTCCAGTAACGAAATGGAGGCGGGATTATCTTCAACCAGTCTCATCTGAGGACTGATAGCCACAACCCGCGAAATGGTAAAATTGAGATATCTTCGAGCCGTCTCTTTCTGTTTGCCCAAATATTGATTCAACATCCTCAAAAGTTGCAAAACGCGTTCTTCCCTGCGCGCGTCACTCAAACACGTATCGTTCACCACCAAATACGGATATATCTAGAAGCAGACAACCCCGAAAACACAGTTAAATACTAACAGAAGGGGATAATAGAAGAAGGATGACACTCTGTATACTCTTAATACTTTAATTATGTAAAATGATGCTTCCCGGGCTCATGGCACCATTTTTGATTGCTCTCTTACTCATCAAACTTCAGATGGATAACTATCGCACCGTGCTAGGGTGAATTCTATAACTGTTTAGTATGTACTAAATCCTCAGCTATCAACCCACAAACCTTGATTGTCTTGACGATGCATAAAAATCTGCACAAGCGCATGAGCCTTGGCAAATAGTTAAGCATCGCTAATAGAGTAATGATGAGTAGGGAACTATTTATCGCGTATGTGATTCGGTTTAGTAACCTTGTGCACTCCAAATATAAAATTATGTTGGGAAGAATCATGTTACAATTACCCCACCCGCTTTGTGGTAGGTACACTTCTCTCGAAGAAGAGAAGTATTATATACTTCTAGTTAAACGTGTACAAGTTTTAACAAATCAATCACAGAAAACTCCTACATAAAAACCTAAACAACCCAGTTACAAAAACCCCCAAAAACTCTGTTGAACGTGCAAGGCTTAATAAACTAGATACAGAAAAACTGAAATTAGTTCCTTACCTTTCCATTATGACCTCGAATACACAATCGTCTCGCGGCTGTGTTATGTTTCTGAACGATATCAACATGAGGCATGAAACGAGCTATTCTAACGTAGTAATGATTATGTTTGGGAAGTAAGAATTCCCCTGGTAATTCAACGTCAGCCGTTTGTTGAGAAAAGTTGCTCAAGAAACGGCATTTCTCTTCAATTAGGAATGACCTACGCGGAACAGTGTCCCCGACATAATTTAGTAACTAATTCCTAAAACTAGTACTACAAAGGACATGTAAACGTACTTTGGCAATAATTTTGTTTTGGCTTCGAGAATTTTTATCCATTTTTTGAGTTTGTTGATCAAATTATGAAGTTTCATGGCACCTGGTACACTACAATGTTAAACAAGATGACGATTTTTTATAGCTAGCCTTTGTTTCTAATGTGCTAAGGTTGTACAGCACCCAACAAAGATCTAAGGCTATACAGTATGTCGCATACACTATAAACTTGAGAAATGCCTGCTCGTACACGTGGTACAGTGACCACGACGCTATAAGGTGCCGTTTCGCGTGTATTACACTAAATAACTAACTAACTAACTAACTGAGTACCAGCGCATAACTCCGTTGGTTATTACATAACCACACGTAGTGAAAAACCTAGCAAACAATTGCGGTCTCATTACTTACTTGAAATCAAAATCAGTCGTGAATTGTCCCTTCATTTTCTGGAATACAGGATCTTGAGCGGTTGCTTGAGCACGACGAGCTAAAGACTCGGAAGCGGCATTGGAAAACTGAGTTGAAATGCTAGAAACGTTTTCGATTCCAACTCCGAATGTGGAAACTAATTTCTTGACAAAATTGAGCGTGTGAGGCGTGACAGGAGCTTCCGCGACACCCACTCTATTCTCAAATGCGACAGCGTAGCATTTTGCTAAGCCTTGGCGTAATTGTCGCAAGACTTCTTCGTACCAATTCTCTCGGAACCATACCATCTTAAAGAATAACAAATTCCCCGATTCCATTTAAATTCTTACATTTTCGTGACCATTTAGGCCCATGTTTAAAATCCCGGACTGTTCAAAAGTTTTCCCCCAACCCGGACTGTTCAAAGTTTTCCCCCAACCCGGACTGTTCAAAGTTTTCCCCCAACCCGGACTGTTCAAAGTTTTCCCCAAACCCGGACTGTTCAAAGTTTTCCCCAAACCCGGACTGTTCAAAGTTTTCCCCAAACCCGGACTGTTCAAAGTTTTCCCCAAACCCGGACTGTTCAAAGTTTTCCCCAAACCCGGACTGTTCAAAGTTTTCCCCAAACCCGGACTGTTCAAAGTTTTCCCCCAACCCGGACTGTTCAAAGTTTTCCCCCAACCCGGACTGTTCAAAGTTTTCCCCCAAACCGGACTGTTCAAAGTTTTCCCCCAAACCGGACTGTTCAAAGTTTTCCCCCAACCCGGACTGTTCAAAGTTTTCCCCCAAACCGGACTGTTAAAAGTTTTCACCCAACCCGGACTGTTAAAAGTTTTAAAAAAATTAACTGACCTGATCAACAATTCCTTCGAGTGAAGACAAAACAGTGGGATGAAGATCTCTTTGCATATGCATAATCCGACTGCATCTCCACATGGGTGGCGTGGCTCTAATCGGTCCACTTTCCGTCGTTTGTTGCTGCTGCGTTTGCCCTTCAGCATTCGCGGCATTTGCATTAGTGGCAGCTGAGCCATCAGCCGCATTTGTTCCGGGACTGGGCGGTATATTCTGATAGGACCCACCACCGGAAGTGGTGGGTGTACCGGAACCGGCTGGTTTCTGTTGCAAATCCGCTGATGAAAGTTCGCCACTTTTATCTAAGAGGGAATGTAATTGGCTACGTTTTCATATCGTGGGGTCAAAGGTCATTATATTAGCTAAGATGCCCGGGGTTTTAAGAGCGTCTAACAACTGAGAAGTTTCTTATTTATGTTGACACTAAACACTAAGTAATTAACCTTAATTTCCTCTAATGTTAGTAATATTAACCACCATGCAATTTTGCCAATAAAATAAGGAAATTAACTAATTGTGATCGGGCATAAAGAATAAATAAACAAACACGAAAAACCTTCTGAAATAAAGCTAAAAAAACTTGTTACACTTACATCTTTCTCGTTGTTCAATCTTCAATGTGAGATACAGCGTTCTTATGGGAAAGTACACGGCTTGCGGGAAAACTCGCCCAACTTGGCTGAGAATATTCAATATTTGTTTTCCTTCGTTTCGAACCAAACACGTCAGTAATTGCGGAATCCAGGGCAGCCATTGAATGGGTGGAACTCCGTTGTTGTATTTATCAACGGCTTCCGCCAAAGTGGACTTTTCATCGTCGTAAGTTAGCAGCCAAAGAACCTAAATAGTTTACAAAGCCGATTTTGCTTAAAAACTAAAGAAACAAACAGTCCGGGACACAAACAGTTCGGAACACAAACAGTCCGGAACACGAACAGACAAGACAAACAGTTCGGAACACGAACAACACAAACACACAATATGAAACACAAACAGAACACAAATATTCCATAACAATAACTTTGAAATAATAAAAGTACAATTACCTTTGCTAAGTACTTTCGTGACTTGCTCTCATTTTGGTGTCTACACGCGTGTAAGTAACAAGTTAACGCTGACACTGCCATTTGAATTTGACGACTGCAAATAATTTTGTTCATTTAGTAACTTCCCGTCAAAAAAATAACACCGACTCTATAGCCTCGCGTTGAAAAGTAACTCATAATTTACCTATCCCAGCGATCCCTGGTGAACAACTGTTCTAAATAGTCACCCCAGAGCGCCCAAGCTTTAACTAGAGTATCGTGCATTTGCACAGCGGCACTGAACGCCTTATTAGCGTCCTCTGAACGACCAATTTGAGCTAAAAACATTCCTTTCAAAGAGTAAAACTCGGCGGTCATGTCTTTCGTGAAATAACGGAGATTGGTCGATTCAATCACTTCCAAACCCTAATACATTAGTAATTCATGAATGAATAACTTCACTAAGAAGGTAGGACTTCGTGAATTGGAAAAATCGTTTATTACTTCTTGAAGTTCATTCTTGCCCATTATATTGGACATTTGAAGATAACATTTGACTTGTTGACGGATTTTTTGGAAGCAATCAACAATGGGTACACTCGGGATAGTGTGAATTCGACTCAAAGAATCTGAAGATATAGTAAATTCCAATATGTACAATCAGGACATATAGGAATCCAATATTAATTTCTACGAGGGTATTGTGGGCCGGGCTTGAGTACTTAACGTCACGCATCATAATTATGACGTCATACCAGAAGGGGATAATAGAAGAAGTATCATCTTAATACTTTAGTTATGTAACATGATTCTTCCCGGGCTCATGGCACCATTTTTGTTTTTGCTCTCTCGCTCATATCAAACTTCAGATGGGCATCGCACCGTGTTAAGGTAAATTTTTAACTGTTCAAATGGTACTAAATGCTCAGCAATCAAGCCACAAACCTTGATTGTCTTGACGTGGCTGGGACCAAAATTCACAGGCGCATGCATGAGCCTTGGCAAATAGTTAAGCAGCGCTAATAGACTAATGATGATGAGTAGGGAACTATTTATCGCGTGTGTGATTCGGTTTTGTAACCTTGCTCTAATAAATGTTAATTCTAATGTTGGGAAGAATCATGTTACAATTACCCGGCCGCTTTGTGGTAGATACACTTCTCTCGAAGAAGGGAAGTATTATATACTTCTGGTGCAATTAGCTATATATAATATAAGAAGATTGTCAACTTACCTAAACAAACTCCTGTTAACCCATGTTTCCGGGCAATTTTTCCATAATGAATAATGGACTGCGCAGACGCGTGAACTCCCAACATGGAATGATTGACTTGGGAATCGGGGGCGTTTCCTTGAGTGCTGTCGTAATGAGAGACAATGGCTTGATAGTGATGTTGTCTCCAAGTAAAGATGTCGCTCCAATGAGAAAGGTCGTCACTCAGGACGGGCAGGCGATTTCGCCAAGTCTTAACGATGGCTTTCATATCGTGTAGGCTCGATGTGCGACCAATGTTAGATGGAAGTAAGCCTTGGTGAATTTGAGCCGCTTCCTGAAGCTCCATTATACGTTGAGCAGCCTAACAAAGACAGTTCATGCATATCTTGAAATGGTCCCTAACTATCTAGGTGACTTAAATCGCGCTGTCATTTAATTTAATGCTTGCAAGACATGATTAGCACGAATGGCCAGACATTTGCCAAAATCCCGTACAGATCGTTAGAAACCACTTTAAAATCTCGAAATCCCAAAATCTCACTTCAAAATGCTAAAAATTCCGAAATCTCACTTCAAAATGCTAAAAATTCCGAAATCTCACTTCAAAATGCTAAAAATTCCGAAATCTCACTTCAAAATGCTAAAAATTCCGAAATCTCACTTCAAAATGCTAAAAATGACGAAATCTCACTTCAAAATTCTAAAAATGACGAAATCTCACTTCAAAATACTAAAAATGACGAAATCTCACTTCAAAATACTAAAAATCACGAAATCTCACTTCAAAATACTAAAAATCACGAAATCTCACTTCAAAATACTAAAAATCACGAAATATCACTTCAAAATACTAAAAATCACGAAATCTCACTTCCAATTCACTAAAAATCCCGAATTAAACTTCGGGGAATTTAGGACAAGCACACGTAAAAAGAAGGGCAATCTTACCTGAAGCGTCTGCAAATGAATATGAGAGACGATATGCGGCAACCTCCTCCATTCCCTAATACACAAATTAGTCGAAACTTCGACTAAGCGATCGACCAGATTCAAATGATGTTCTTCGGGATGACAAATGGCGACGTATCCCCGATACAAATTAACCTTCCAAGCCAATTCCTTGGAACAATTCATCTCCACTTGTCCCAGGGCTTCCTTCATCGTGTTCCAATTGGGTACGCGCCAAGCGCTTTCCAGAACCAAATACGGATTATCCGTACCTTTGGTGTTTCCACACTCCAGCAACAAATCCCATTGGTTCAACTCCTTAGAACATCGAATCCATTCTTGTTCCCATAACCTGTACTCGCTATGTAACATGGGGGAAGCCGGGGCGTTGTTATGGTCTTGTCTGGCTTTACTCATAGCCAGTTCAAAGGCACCTTGGGCCTGTTCAAAGTACCCTTGTTGTTCGTAGGCAATCGCGATGTTGGTCTCGGGGTATTTGGATCGTTTCTGCCATAACCCCGCCCATAAATCCTCCTCTTTTAATAGGCTATAAATTTCTGATAAAGAATCCAAAGTTTCGTGTTGGGTTGCCGCTTGAACTGGTTCGAAATCGTAACAATCCGTTGTGTTGGAACCAACGCGGGATTTTAGGCCTAATTGGCTAACGCCTTTTTCGAAGGCAAGGTTTTCGAGAATGAGGCAGGTTCGATGCCATAGATTGTGCGATTTACCCAAGTACTAATTAATATTAATTTTGTTAATTAATTACGATATAGGTAATTGTTGATTTTAATTAATAAATTAGTCAAGTACTTTGAGAATGGAGGGTTTGATAGGCGCGGAAGGACTGCATTGAGATAGGGCTTCCATAAAGGTTCCGATAGCGCTCGGATGACAATCTTTCTGAATAACGTGGCTTCCGCTACATAAAAATGGTACCAATTCGCTCGCCAATACCTAACAAGGGCAAAGAATCATTTTGCAATACTCCGTGTGGTTTTTCAATGTGTCGTGTCATTTCTTGTTTAGCATACATTGCTTCTCATTTCGTAAATCGTAGCAAATGTACACAATTATGAATAAACCCTTCCAGTAACAAATTTAAGCATCTCGTTTGCCAAAAAACTGGTCTATTGAAGGTGTTTCCGATGTCTATATAATTTTGAAAGCAACCTCACTGCGACTAATCGCCTCCCAGTGAGGGAAGGTTTTCTAACAGCACACGAAAACTAGTTCTGGTGGGTCAGGAACAATTTATACTCATACAATACGCAATTCTTAATTTCCAGTAAGAGTTTAAGAATGGTTCTAGGTCCTACACTTCTACATACTCTTATATAATACGTTACACAATTCCTTTTAGAACCCTAGCATTATACTGAACTTCAAAGCAACCCTCGCGGCACGATTTTTGAACTACCTGTCACTTTTACCAGTCCCCTTTACGATTGAGTTATCCGTGGAATCGCGTGCATCAGACGGCACCACTAAATAACTAACTAACTAACTATCAGCGCATAACTCCGTTGGTTATTACATAACGTCGGCTTAGCTTAGAGTAGGCCCTATAATTAAGGAAACTTAACTGAATTTGCACTTACATTTTGTTGTTTCTCGTTCAATATCTTCCATATTCGCGGGAAAAGTTGTAGCCAGAGATGTTGGGCCAACTGTGTTTCCATGTGACACAAATGGCAAGTGGCAATCAAGAAATTGACCGTCTTAACGTCACGGAGTGATTCCAAGAATTTGGCTTGACGCGTGATCAATTGCAGAAGATTTTGTTTCGGGTCGATATTTTCGGATTTAATATGAGATCCTCCTATTCCCGAGACGGCCGAGGCTGCTTCCACTAAACTCTTTGTGTGAGCTTCGTCAGAGGATGGCAATTCGATATCGATCTCCTCCTAAACGCATTGCAATTGCCATTTGCAATTTAAGTAAACCCCAGAAATTTTCCGAAGGGGATAATAGAAGAAGGATGCCACTCTGTACCCTCTTAATACTTTAGTTATGTACCATGAATCTTCCCGGGCTCATGGCACCATTTTTGTTTGCTCTAATGCTCAATTCCCTGCCCATTTTGAAATTTACTGACTTATCAAGGTTTTCTCCTGAACCTTCCCCAACGCAACCCAACCAAGACCAAAACCCCCCAATTTAATCAAGACCCCTAATAAACAAGCAAGTACTTACATCCTCTTTGTTCTCAACGGTTTCAATATCCATGGGTTCATCTTTAATGGACGCAGCCAGGGCGAAGGACTCCCGCTCTTGGGAATCAGCTTGATTGATGAGGGCCGTAATGGAAGGCAAAAGAGTGGCCGTAGAGGCGCTTTGAATGACCGTTCCATTGACGGCGGTCATTAACAACAGCTCGATACACTGCTTGATCCAAAAATGTGGGCCCATTGTGTCCCAATTTTGAGAGCATGTGATGTACATCAGCCGTTCGTGAAGTCGGCGTCTCATACTCGAATCGAAAACTTCGAAGAACTTCTTCCGGATGCTCGGTTGAATGCATCGTAATCCCGCCATAAAAGCTGGTTCTAATTTTGACGTTAATTCAGTGCCTTTCAGAGTTTCATCCCTAAAAACATTAAAAATAGCCCAACGACACTCGGATTAGAGGTCAATTATATTTGACCCCAATGACCCCTAGCAAAAACGCGCAGATAATTTCCGACATTCAAAGGCTCGCTTAAGGATAACGTAGCCAACTCAATTTGACCCAAATGACCCCTAGCGAAGACGCATATACATAAAACAGACTAGACGCCAATTCAATTCAACCCCAAGCTATAAAGACTTTGAAATCTTCGCTTACTGGTAAACTAGGTTAGAGGTCTATTCCATTTAAAGGACTATATATCAATTCAATTTGACCCTAAATACCTCTAGCCAAGATGCGTACATAAACACCGACTGTAAACGTCGCCATTTAGAGATCAATTCAATTTGACCTCAATGACCCCTATCCAGAATGCTTACGTAAACCCCGACAGTAAAAGTCGCCACTTAGAGATCAATTAAATTTGACCCCAATGACCTCTATCCAAAATGCGTAAGTAAACCCTGACAATAAACATCGCCACTTCGAGATCAATTCCAATTCACCCCAATGACGTGTAAATGAATCCCGACTTAGAAAGATTCCATTACTAATAAACGTCGCCACTCACCATAAAGGTCAACCTAATTTGACCCCTAAGGCGAAAGTAAACCCCGACTTATGACTGAGTGGTGTTAACTTACCGATAAACGTAGTTAACAAGCTCCAAGAATGGAGCGTTGACTTCCATATCATCGGGAAATCTCTTTTCGATGAATTGCATCATTTTCACCAACAAAATGGACTTTTCTCTCAAAGTGGGCGATTGGTTGACGGCAATCGGACTCTTACTCTTGACCCAATCTTCCACCATCTTCGTCACGGCTTTGATCACTTTCACTTCGGGCGATTTCTCAATCAAACCGACTAGAATCGAACCAATGAAAGCCTTCCGCATCTCCTGTCCCATAACTCCCACCCGATTCTTAACCAAGTCTAAACTTAGAATCAGAAGTTCCGTAAACACTGTCAATTACAAATATCACACGATATCGTATCAATTTATGATATAGAATTCATTAAAATCTGTAAATAAACAATAAGTGGTTGTAGGCACGCATACTTGGTCCATTTTCTTGTGACGTGCTGTTGAGATGTTCCCGCGTCATTTTCTGAAGGACTCTCATGAAAGACGTTATAAGTCTGTCAATGTAACAGACCTAACAACGGAACGGTTTTTTTATTTTAATAAAATCGGTTAGCCTAAGTAGTACACCGATTTGTTTAGAATTAAGAAATTCTTACATTATTAACGCACGCTGCTTTTAATATCATCAAAGTACCGAATAACGACGACGGAGAAGCACTTGCATTTCTATTTAAACGATTATTTAACGAAACGATTTACCGGTATAGTATTATAATGTTTAAGTGTAACTCAGGGCTCATACGAAATTTTTGAATTGACAATTCCGATCGATTCCCCGGCCGAGCATTGACGTTACACCTAACCCGAGTTTTTCGCCGATAACCGCCGGCCGAGTTTTTCGCCGATAACCGCCGGCCGACTCTATCCTCGATACGCGGCGGCCGACTCTATCCTCGATACCCGGCGGCCGACTCTATTCTCGCCGTCTCGCCCCTAAGTACTACTGTACGCGGGGGCCACGGGTACATTAGCGAGGTCGTATGGCACTGCTGTGCTCTCTGGGTGTCTTTCCCACCCTCTAGAGCCTTCTGCTACCTTAACCTCTCGCTCAGTCTTGAACGCGGGGGTGTTTATCCTATATGATTTCACCCCTTGTTCATAATTCCCACTGAGCGTATAGTGAAGTTAAGATTGGAAAGGCAGCGCCATAATGGTAATCCCGTGTTCGCGCTTTACAAATCTACAGACATTCTATTCTCGATACCCGCGGCCGACACTATCCTCGATACCGGCGGCCGACACTATCCTCGATACCGGCGGCCGACACTATCCTCGATACCGGCGGCTGGCTCATTTTAAAATTGCGCCACGTATTATTTGATAAATGAAAATAAATCCCTGACTTTTAATTTAAAAAAAATTAAATTTAACTTATCGCAAACCCTTTCCCCACATTTTGCAAATCCCTGCATAATCCAGATTCCGTACAAACCCTGTATGCCAAACTTGACACAAAACTTACTTTTCATAATTACTAAGACCTTCATAAACAACTTTACTAACGGAGGCGTACAGAGACTCCAACTCCTCGTATTTCGAAGCGACATTGGAGGAAGTCGGTTCAGTGGGGAAGATATTCATCAGTCTGGACAACAAGTTATGAACCGATCGGATCACTTTGGAGTTCGCGCACGTCATACACGTGGCGATGCCCCTTTGAAGTGGCCGAAGACTGGACAGTATCGTCTCTTTCCGGAGAATGGTTAGTAAAAAGGCTAAGAGTTCTAGGGCCGTACAAATATTCCCAAAGTTTGCTTGAGGTGTGTCCTTAATTGCGTAATTTAGACGTATTAATGAATACCGAGTGCTTAATTAACTTAATTGCGATTAACACTCACGACAGACATCAGGAGTTTATCGAACCAAGCTAATTTCAGTTCAGCGTTAGGCCAAACCTCGGGTTTAAGAGCCATTTTTAACAACGAAACGCATCTCCGAGATAACAACTCGCCCGGAGACCCAACAGTAGTTGAGGTTTCATTTACCTAAGTACACAAAACCGGAAATTGAACACGGGTTTCCCATAGAACCCAATGTACCAGGGGCATGTCAAAAACGTTCTGAACGTCAGCAACACCACGGAGAATGTATCAGAGGGGAGGTTCGGAGTCAGACAGCGGTACTGTTCCGTTCCCCTGTTACCATGGTTACCGCTACACCCTCACAGCAAGAGAGCATACGTTTTCGCGCATGCGTTCCAGCCTTATCACTCTAGCCTCATGAGCTTGTTTATAAATTTGAATATCCCTAATTTCCTGCAACGATCACATGACGCTCGCCTTTACCAACCAACGACTTAGGCGTCGAAGTTGCACGCCCCATATATGCCGTATCTGCCTCGTTTTTTTTAACCTCCCTCTTTCCAGAACGAGTCTCCCCTCTTATACATCCTCCTTGGCAACACCCGCGTCACTATACTGCTAGTTAACAATAGTATCTGTACTTTTCAACCGACTTCACTAACATAAATTGTAAATAAACTTTGAATTGAACAAATTGAAACTAAAGTCAGCAACACCCCTTTGCTGCAAGATCTCAATTTTTTTTCGAGTTGTCGAACTATAGTCTGCTAAAACGAACTTTCTCGTGACGTCACACCTTCCTATCTCTCATCTCGACCTTATTGGAAGTCGTCAGCTCAGGCCATACAAATTAGACTGCCAATATTGACGTCACGTCCCCGTAGCTCCTCCCCTCTAAGTACCACTTAATAAAGGAGTAAAAATGAACTTACTTGACAAGCCATTCGAAGTAGAAAATTAACAATGGCATCGGTGTGGGTTTTCTCAATTGGCTTATTGCTATCGGGTCCACCGGCTTTCGAGGAAGTCCCGGATAGATTCCGGGCACGTTTCGGATCCTGTATATCGTCGAAATCATTCTCTTCCTTCTGTCTTTGCAACTCCCATCGCACAATTACTTCCGCCAAGTCCACAGCCAATTTCTTATGTTCGATATTGGCGTTGGGCGTGAAGCCGAGTCGATGTACGGAGCTGACCATATGCTGAATCAAATGATGTCGAACTGGGTAATAAACTTTGTAGTGACGCACGAGCAGCTGCAACATGTGGACCAATTGCGCCAGGGTATGCCCTTCTTCCACGATGATCTTCTTGGTCCAGTGGGTCAGCATGGTGTTGCCGTCCTCCATTCTAGCGGGCATGGCTGGAGTTAGGATCTCCAAGGCTTGACGGACAACAGTTCGGGCTTCGACAGCGTGGGCCTTTAAGAGGCTATGAAAGACTTGAAGAACGATGCGTTTATGAATGGCGAATTTGGCGATTATGTGTGCCAGGAGTAAGTGACCGTGGTATTTTGTGGCCGGGTCAACGCAATTCTTGCCCAGTAAACAAGGCCAAGCGAAAGTCATAAGTCTTCGGAGTTTGTTTCCTTGCCGTCTGTAAAATGTTGCATCAAGGCAAAACTTCAGGGATCGGACGAAAATCCCCGACTTTTCCCTGACCAACTTTAGCCAATATCCCTGACCATTTTAAGGTGTTTACCAGAGCCCACTTCATGATCACACCTGGGCCCATATTAAAATTGCTCGAAGCATGGCAAACGAAATCCCTGACTCTTTGGGATAAAACTTATCCCCGACGATTTATCCCTGATTCTTTGGGACAAAACTTATCCCCGACCATTTATCCCTGATTCTTTTGGACAAAACTTATCCCCGACCTTTTATCCCTGATTCTTTGGACAAAACTTATCCCCGACGTTTTATCCCTGATTCTTTGGGACAAAACTTATCCCCGACGTTTTATCCCTGATTCTTTGGGACAAAACTTATCCCCGACCTTTTATGCCTGATTCTTTGGGATAAAACTTATCCCCGACGTTTTATCCCTGACTCTTTGGGATAGAACTTATCCCCGACGTTTTACCCCTGACTCTTTAGGACCAAACTTATCCCCCCCCCCCAACTTTTCCAAAACCCTGAACTAACCTAACACGTCACGAATACCACAACCGAGTATTAAAGACAGAGGACATTAATTACTACATCAAAAACTTACTTATTGGCCGCGTCATGGATATGCGCGGATGACTGTTCAACAAGCAGGCAAGAAAACTGAAGCAGTAGAATTCTAACTGCATCCGACGTCTTGAAAGGGTTATCAGGATCAATGACTTTATTTATGAAAACGCTGATGACGTTGTCGGACAAATCTTGATCGGGGGATGCCGGACTTCCAATCAACTTCTCGCCTTCACCCCTTTCGAATGCCACGGCGAATGAAGGGATAATGATGTACTGCAGGATACGGGCTTTCAAGTCCTGAGGATAAGCGGGGTTATGGAAGAGGTCGACGAATTTGAAGAAGGCCATTCGTTTCCATTCAACTGTGTAATTATTGGCCACAGTGTTTTCCAGAAATTCTCGTAAGAATTCAAAGTCAGGTATGAACCGGCCGGTGTACGCTCTGCAAGTAAAACAAGTTGGGAAACCAAAATATACCTCTCCTTGATGTTTTTCTTAAATAATTAAATAAATATAATTGATATTAATTATTTTAATCGTCAGTAATTTACGTTAATTATAGTTAAGTCGTTTTAAGAAACGTTATCCGTAAAATCATTTAAAACGCAGCTATTATTGACGTTTCAATTCAAGCTTATGCCTCAAGTTGGGAAACCAAAATAAACCTCTCCGAGCCGAGACGAGGGCTATCTACACAATTAAGATGTTTTTCTTAAATAATTAAATAAATATAATTGATATTAATTATTTTAATCGTCAGTAATTTACATTAATTATAGTTAAGTAGTTTTAAGAAAAGTTATTCCTAAAATTATTTTAAATATAGCTATTGTTGAAGTTTCAATTCTAGCGTATGCCTCTTTAACAATTTTGGGAAATTTAGGGTATATAAGTTGGTGTCACGTGAACCTTTGATAGAAGCCCTAGCTGCCATTGAGAGGCTAGACGTTTCTCGTAACCCTAGCTGATCGCCGCTTACATAATAACCCTAACGATGATAATGGAGTAGAAGCCAATAATGCTTTCTTTGAACTACGAACACGACCCGGATATTATGAACACGTTTACTCCGATTTTCTAGCTACTAACGCGATTAAAGACACACAGACACGGCCAGTGTAATACCTCTCCAAGACGTCATCGTCACTCAGAGAGGTAACCAAAAAATGCTAAAAACGTAAAGCAAAATCAACTCACCTCAACAGTTGGAAAAGCAACTCAATCTCGTTTGGATGATGTTTAACATAATTCAATAAAGTTTTCGCTAAAAGTTTGGGTTCCTTCCAGTGGACAAAATCGACACTCTCGGTCTTTTTATGTCGCTCTTGAAAATCATCGGAAATCCAAATATCCTTGAGACAGGAAACCAAATGCGGTTGACCCGGCAACCATTCGGGGTCATTCTTGACCAAAAGACTAACGATACGAACGGCGTGATATTGCAAAAGGTATTTGGGAACGGTAGACGGCGTTGGTTCCGCGTTAGGGATCCCGAATGTCTGTTGTACTTGACTCAAACCCAAACACATATTGACGATCTTATTGGGATTTTGTTGGAACACTTCGCGAAAGGGTTTGCCCCGGTCCTGTTTCAATAAGTACTCTAAAGTGCGGCTAACTTGGTCATTATGGATGTTATTATCAGACAGAAGGATTTCCAGCGTCTGCATCGGATAGCGTTGTAAGAATTTCGTTAAAGGTTCCCGGAACAAACTTCCGGCTTCCATAAGTAAGACTTTTTCAGTGTTTAACATTAGGGACATTAAGGGTTCGATAAATTTCGTGGTTGCAGCCGGAATTTGGTGAAAGATGTTGATAATCGCGGCGCAAATTTTCATTTCAGTTCCCCCCGTTCGCTGATTGGTTCTAACGGCGATTGCCGCGACTTCTATCCATTTTTTCAAGTGAGTTAGTAATTGCTCGCATAGTTTTTCGTTAAATGTTTTGGGGAAGAGTTGGGTCAGGTAACTGAGGCGTTGGATTATGTTCAGGTTTAATTGGCGATAATCGCCGAGGAGGGAAAGTAATGGACGTATAGCCGTATGGACCTGAAAATAAGGGGAAACATTACCCCGACAGTTTCGCAACCGCCAGCTTAACTAATCAACAGTTTCGCTTGCCATCGCAACTACACAACCCGACAGTTTCGAACAAAATTGCCCGACAGTTTCGAACGAAATTGCCCGACAGTTTCGAACGAAATTGCCCGACAGTTTCGAACGAAATTGCCCGACAGTTTCGAACGAAATTGCCCGACAGTTTCGAACGAAATTGCCCGACAGTTTCGAACGAAATTGCCCGACAGTTTCGAACGAAATTGCCCGACAGTTTCGAACGAAATTACCCGACAGTTTCGAACGAAATTACCCGACAGTTTCGAACGAAATTACCCGACAGTTTCGAACGAAATTACCCGACAGTTTCGAACGAAATTGCCCGACAGTTTCGAACGAAATTGCCCGACAGTTTCGAACGAAATTACCCGACAGTTTCGAACGAAATTACCCGACAGTTTCGAACGAAATTACCCGACAGTTTCGAACGAAATTACCCGACAGTTTCGAACGAAATTACCCGACAGTTTCGAACGAAATTACCCGACAGTTTCGAACGAAATTACCCGACAGTTTCGAACAAAATTACCCGACAGTTTCGAAAAAATAACCCGACAGTTTTGAACAAATTACATTCCATAAAAGTATACTTGCACTTACCATGGACATATCGATCGTGTCTTGAAATCCGGCGATGAATTTTTTCATGCAGTCAAACCCGGCTTCTTGCAGCTCCGAATTATTGGAGTTGAGAGCTTTGTAAAGAACGTTGAATATTTTTTCCGAACACTGGCTAATGTAATGGCAAGCGGCCAAGGCCCTGAGCGCCGACTTCCTCAAGGGAACCAAATTTGAGACACTTTTGTAACAAGGAAGTTTTTGTAGCGTTGGATCGTCAGTTTCGCAAAGGCTTAACAGTTCCGAGAAAAACACTTTATGTTCATTGATGTTCAAATCTGAGCGAAGACAAGAGAAGAAGAGAAAACGGAATTCACCCATGAACATTGTTACGAAATTGCGATTCAAATTCACTGGTGTTTCTGATGTTACGTCACAAAAAAACTACATTGGTACTCACCTATTGTAAACAACCTGGGTTCAAGCGTTGTACAGAAGGTATTCCCATCCATGAGCCCAATCTGCGCATTGGCGGGTTGATGACGTAGCAAATGTTTCTTTGGCGGTATCATATCGGCCAGAACCTCTTTATGAGGATCCATTATTTCCGTTACGGTTTTACCCGAAATTTTGGCCAAAACTTCCAAGGAATGCATAGCTTGTTCTCGGACGCACGTATTGGGTGACGTCACTTGCCTGACTAGTTCCTGAGTTACGTCATGAAGGGATTTCACCTGAGCTTGATAAAGTTGAGTTTGAACTACGTCGTTGTTGTCAGGGACGATCGGAGTTCCGCAAAGGATCAACATTTTTTCCAAATTTGATCTGAAAGCGAGATAAAGATGATACGAAAGGGGTTGATCACTTATGATCAATATGATACGAAAGGGGTTGATCACTTATGATCAATATGATACGAAAGGGGTTGATCATTTATGATCAATATGATACGAAAAGGGTTGATCACTTATGATCAATATGATACGAAAAGGGTTGTTCACTTATGATCAATATGATACGAAAGGGGTTGATCACTTATGATCAATATGATACGAAAGGGGTTGATAACTTATGATCAAGATGACGGAAAACGCGTTGATCACTTATGATCAAAATGATGGAAAAAGCGTTGATCACTTATGATCAAAATGATGGAAAAAGCGTTGATCACTTATGATCAAAATGATGGAAAAAGCGTTGATCACTTATGATCAAAATGATGGAAAACGCGTAGATCACTTATGATCAAAATGATGGAAAAAAGGGTTGATAACTTATGATCAAAATGATGGCCAAAGGGTTGATCACTTATGATCAAGATGACGGAAAACGCGTTGATCACTTATGATCAAAATGATGGAAAAAGCGTTGATCACTTATGATCAAAATGATGGAAAACGCGTTGATCACTTATGATCAAAATGATGGAAAAAAGGGTTGATAACTTATGATCAAAATGATACGAAATGGGTTGATAACTTATGCTCAAAATGATACGAAATGGGTTGATCACTTATGATCAAAATGATGGAAAAAGGGTTGATCACTTATGATGAAGATTAAAACTTACTTGGCCATGTCAATAGCACCACTAGAAACCTCGCCGGTCAAATCCATCATGACAAAAAGCAGGGCTTTCAAAAATACGTATTGATGATTGAAAACCCATTTTAGCGTCATGCGTTCAAACAAGAACTTTATGGCTATACATCTGTCGTAAAAAAAATTGAAATAACAAAACCAAAAATGTAATACTAATCAATTGTTTTAATTGTTAATTATAATTATCCTCAATATGAATAACATTTGTTGAAATGTCTAGAAAATGTGTCAAACATACAACAAAAAAAACGAAATGAATTAAGACTTACCCTCCTAGTTTGGCATACCACGCTCTATCGTAACACAAAGCGCACATTCGTTCAACTAGATACTCCAAAAACGATAATTGGCACGCCTGCAACCCAAAAAACAGAAGTATATAATACGTCTTCTCTTCGAGAGAAGTGTATCACCACAAAGCGGGGACTGTAATTGTAACAAGACTCTTCCCAACATCATTTAACATTAGGAATGCAAAAGGTTACTAAACCGAATCACATACGCGATAAATAGTTCCCCTTCATCATTACTATATCTATTAGCGCTGCTTAACTATTTGCCAAGGCCCATGCATGCGCTTGTGGACTTTTGTTCCTCCACGTCAAGACAATCAAGGTTTGTGGGTCAATTGATGGCAATAACCGCTAAGCCAATCACCACACTGATATCTTTGTGATGAAAATCAAAACTTACCCTATCTTTGGTGCTAAGTATCGGAGTGGCCGTATCAAGTATTATCATCAAGGCCAAGTGTCCCGGTTTGCACAATTCCTTCTCTTCGTGTCCCATGATGGCCGCCAAGGCATCAACCAGGACTAAAGGATCCATGGCTTGTTGCTGTTTATTTTGGCGACTTAGATTTGTAAAGGGACCGCACTGCTGACTAATGGCCACCAGAGTGTAGTGACGGACAAGAGACACCATGAAATGCAGGACGACTGAACGAAGTTCCTTGATAGCTGCAGCAACTGCGAGCAGCGAAGAAAAGGGTATAACATTTCATTGTTGCAACTGGGATCGCGATAATCGCATTGTTGCAACTGGGATCGCGATAATCGCATTGTTGCAACTGGGATCGCGATAATCGCATTGTTGCAACTGGGATCGCGATAATCGCATTGTTGCAACTGGGATCGCGATAATTGCATTGTTGCAACTGGGATCGCGATAATTGCATTGTTGCAACTGGGATCGCGATAATTGCATTGTTGCAACTGGGATCGCGATAATTGCATTGTTGCAACTGGGATCGCGATAATTGCATTGTTGCAACTGGGATCGCGATAATTGCATTGTTGCAACTGGGATCGCGATAATTGCATTGTTGCAACTGGGATCGCGATAATTGCATTGCTGCAACTGGGATCGCGATAATTGCATATTTGCAACTGGGATCGCGATAATTGCATTGCTGCAACTGGGATCGCGATAATTGCATTGCTGCAACTGCTAACGGGGTAATTATCCATAAGTAATTAAGGAACTGGATGAACTTACCGAACATTCCAGTTAGAGCCATTTCATGAACTTTCCTGGCTTCAGTATCGGGGCATTTGTAGAAGGGAGTTTGAATGCCTAATATTTCACCGTTACTGAAACTTGGATGTGATAGTAGTTGCTGCATGCTATGACGTTCGTCATCTTGTTGTATATTAGCCACCAGAAAACCGTGAATAGCTTCCCAACATTGTTTACGGTAAAATGGATCAGTGCTACTTGATTTCAACGCGTTGAACGCGGTTTCGATAATCTACGAAATAGATACAACGAAACTTGTTCGATAACGCCGAATTTAAGTCACTTTTTTTAAGTGCCAACTTCCAGGGGTCACAATACTAATGTATTTCCTACGGGCCCCTGTAAAACCTTGACCCGCAGTACACCGGTGTACGATAATTTTTTACATAACTCATTACAGTCTTCAATTCTGCACCAATTTTGTTTAAGTCATCGAATTGCATCTCAAATTACATTCTAAATGTTCAAATTGATCCAGCGTCCAAAATTTCGAAATTAAAAACCAAGGCTTAATGAGTTTCAGAAATTTATATGCTATCTCCCGATGTATAAGCCGCGATGCGCTTTACAATTTGCGGAGGACAATATATAGTGATTTAAATATAAAAAACAGTAAAACTGTAATTTTAAATTAGTTTTAATTATTTATTAATATCTTGAAGGTGCCGAACTTCCAGGGGTTAACCTTATAATGTATTTCCTACGGGCCCCTGTAAAACTCTAACCCGCAATACACCGGTGTACGATGATTTTTATAAAATTCGTACTTTAGTTAATCCTGCACCAAGTTAAACATTTTTGAGATGAAATTTAAAACTAAATTACGCTCTATACGTAATAGTAACACACCACGCAACCTTATATTTTAAAGCGGGCAAAATTTTAAATTTAAAATTAAACAGCAAGGTTTGGATAATTCTTCAAATATATAATTTTTATATGCTAGCGTCCGTTGCATTAACCATTAGCAATTAGGTTTTCTACCAAGTTTAATACCAGTCTATTTTTATAGTCTCAAACTGCAAAATACTAATTTAAAAATTTAAGGTGTGCCGAACCTCCAGGGGTAAAAGTAATAATGTATTTTCTATGGGCCCCTGTAAAACACCGACCCGCAATACTAGGATGTACGATATATTTTATAAAGTTCATTTCCCCTTCATTTCTATACCAATTAAATAACTTTTAGGCTTAAATTCAGTCCCAAATTACGTTCCACATACGTGATTTAACACGTGACCTTACTCAAAATAATAACATCAAAACCAAGGCTTAACGAAAGTAGTACGCTAGATCCCGTTCAATTTCCCGAAATCAACTTAAGTATTAGCGGAGGGACACCATGTACTGAATTAAGTAAAGAAATTTAACCTTAAACTTCAGAATTATAAGATTTCAAATTAAATTTTAAAAATCTTCGAAATGCCGAACCTCCAGGGGTAAAACTAATAATGTATTTTCTATGTACCCCTGTAAAACCCCAACCCGCAATACACCGGTGCACGATATTGCTTAAATTCTACTAAAATTTAATTAAGTTAAAATTGCTTACCTTTTCAGCTGGGAGCGCAACGGGAATCTTATGTTCTTGAAAATAAACGGTAATACAAGGTCCAACCGTATCTCTATCATTATACTCCAATTTCTGTGGTTCCACCATCATCTTGCGATTACCCCCACCAAATTTCCCTAAGACCCTAAAGGCAACTTGGGCTATATTGTCCGCGGGATTGCGTAGAGTTCTCCAAAGTGCTTGCATTAGTTCCGCCCGGACTGGTTGAATATGGTCGTAAAGGAAATCGGGCTGAAGATTATCAACGCAAAGTTCTAGAGTTCTTAGACCCTACCGACCAAAACCAATCCGTACAAATCAGATTATAATTTTCTCGCTTTTAACGAAATATTTTCAGGCCAAATTTGTTTTAAAATCGCATACTTGACTAACTAGTGTCTGCGAGCCATTAAGGGCGGACACCAGAGGGTCCATTAACATGGGTAAATATGGCAAAAGAGAACTGAGTCGAACTGGAACCGTCAAACATAATTCCACAAACAAATCCTTCATATGCTGTTTATGAAGACCGCTTTGCAAACTATTCAACCCTAATTCAATCAAATGTAGAAATTTAATCGTAACCCCCAAAATGAAGAATAATTTGCGGACCAAGATTCAAGAACAACAGAAGTTTTTGGACAAAGTACGATAACAAGCTCCACCCACTTCTATCCTATTGGTTGACTGAGAAATTGGACTTTTGATTGTTTCTCTCAATATCCTTATGTCGCGTTACCAATTTGAAGTAACTTGGTTTCCAATTTCCGAATCTATCTACACTACAAGTTCATTTGGTCAACTTACCAACAGTCCCGCTTTGAAGTCCAGCTACAGCTAGCTATAGGTTCAAAAACCATGATTTTGACTTAACAGGTAAATTTTCTAATTAATAAACTATGTAATTTCCGATGGACTTGTGGAACCATCTCAAAATCAAACTGGACTTTCCCTTGACCTTTTAGAATCACCCGAAAACCCCCTGAATTCATCTCAAAAACAACCGGAGTTTCAATTGACCTTATGGAGCCATCTCAAAATTTACCGGACATTCCCTTGACCTTATAGAGCCATCTCAAAATTTACCGGACATTCCCTTGACCTAATAGAGTCATCTCAAAATTTACCGGACATTCCCTTGACCTTATAGCGCCATCTCAAAATCAACCGGAATTTCAGTTGACCTTATAAAATCATCTCAAAATCCACCGGACTTTCAATTGACCTTATGGAATCATCTCAAAAGCAAATGGACTTTCCCTTGGCCTTATGAAATCATCTCAAAAGCCACCGGACTTTCCCTTGACCTTATGGAGCCATCTCAAAATCCATCAGACTTTCCCTTGACCTTATGGAGCCATCTCAAAATCCATCAGACTTTCCCTTGACCTTATGGAGCCATCTCAAAATCCATCAGACTTTCCCTTGACCTTATGCAATCATCTCAAAAGCAAATGGACTTTCCCTTGACCTTATGAAATCATCTCAAAATCCACCGGACTTTCCCTTGACCTTATGAAATCATCTCAAAATCCATCAGACTTTCCCTTGACCTTATGGAGCCATCTCAAAATAAACCGGACTTTCAGTTGACCTCATAAAATCATCTCAAAATCAACCAAACTTATCCTTGACCTTATAAAATCATCTAAAAATCCACCGGACTTTCCCATGATCTTATGGCATCATCTCAAAATCTCCCAAATGACCCTTGACCCTATAAAATCATCTCAAAATCAACCAAACTTTCCCTTGACCTTATACAATACTAACAATAACCCTTGGAAACTAAAAGCCTTTCCCTGACGTCTACAGCTCATAAACTAAATTACCTGCACCTGATTTATCCACCGTCGCCAATATTTAACTTTCTTACTAAGTGACTTCTGGTTTGCTCTTTGACCTAGAAACCGTATTGAAAGTACAAACCTTGAAGTAGATTAGGAAGTAGGGGTAAAAACTCCTGATACAGGAGATCGTGACTTCCGCCTCCGATGGAACGGAACAAAGCCCTCAATAAAAGGAAGTAATTATAGGGTTCTTTGGCGCTTAACGCCAATTCCATCGAACGATTGACGATTTGGTGTAAATGCGGCTTCAAACATAAAAGATACTTAAATACCCGCGTATTAACGAACGGCAAACCAAAGCAAACTTAAAAACGTTAAAAAACACCTTACCTTTAACATTAACTCATTTTCTTGAGCAAATAACGATACCGAACCAAAAACGAGTTTAAATAATTTCAAATAAAGGTTCGAACATTCCATACTCGCTGTAATTTAAGGAAAGAAAATATAGATATTTTAATTAAAATCTTAAAAAAGTACTAATTAAAGCGCGAGGTATCTTTGAGCAAATCGCCAGCTATCGTTTGTGCAAATCGCGAGCTTCAGCTTTGCAAATCGCTAGCTATCACTTTGCAAATCGCGGGCTTTTAATAAAAATATAAAATGGTTCCTTACATCCCATTTCTTCCATTCTTTCTAAAAGAAACTCAACTAAAATTGTCGCAAAAATTGGCGACGTTTGTGGATTGGCCAAAAATGAATTAGCAACGATCTAAGGACAGTAAATTACCGTTATAACTAATACTGCTTTAATTATAACTTAATTTTAACTTACTTGTAACGCATTATTTTTGTAGATTCTATCAACTACATGCTGAAAGAAAAATGATAGAAAGAAGTTTATGAGATCGCAGCGAAAATTATAAAATGAAGCGTCACGACGGAAATAGTTTTAAATGATATGGGAAGTGAAATAGTATGATAGTATTAGTGTGATATTTAATTCATATTGACGGGACGATGTGAAAACATTTCCGAATTCCGCACGCGAATGGTTTGATGAAGGCAACCAGCCAACCTGCTACTTTTACAGCTCTAATTAACGCAAAAGTAAAAACAAGATGGACAACGACCATATTACAGTTTTGCGCGGCCTCGCGTCACAATTATTATTATTATTATATTCATTATAAGGTGTCGTCCAGGTGAAAGGGGTCAGAAAAACAGTTTTCTAACCCTAAAAATCGCAAAATACTAAGGCATACACGCGTCCTGACGAAGAACTAATCGGGGCATAGCAAATTTATTTCTCGGACACTTTGTCCAAGGCGCAATTATACATGGAAAAATTAATTTAGTTCTGGTTCAATGACGTAAAACACTCAAAATCTTACATGTATTGTTGTGGAAAACACTTCTTTGAAAGTCAAGGGATTCATCATTGTAAACTGGAACAAAGACGATCGATTACAATTTAAAGAGTGTATTTTAATAAAAAATAAAAGCAGAAATTGCAACCCATTGGCCTCCGTGCAAATTAAAAGATTTGACTTACGACTCCAGCAAAATGTTCCAAAACTTCTTTTTCCTCTTTGGACCTGACAATTTGTACCCTAACGCGAGTGAGATTATCACGTAAAATTATTCTTAATTGGGCAAAACCAAGGAGCACAGCCCAAAAGAGAAAATATTCAATTCCTTATAGGACTTTATAGATATAAAATTTCATGAACTGAATTGAACTAAGGAAACGAAACCTTAAATTGTTTTAAAATTAAAAAATTAAAAAAACAATCTTCGAAGGGGTAAAAGTAATAATGTATTTTCTATATCCCCTATTAAAGTTTGACTTGGTCAATATTAGTCAAAAATATAGGATTATGAGTTGACTGGGCTCCCTGGAAAACGTATGAAACTCTGTACTTACGCGGGGGCTCTACCAGGGGGTTGACCAGGAACGGGTGACGTTAAAGTGTAAATATCCAAAGCTTCCAAAGCGTACTTTACTAATCGAATGAAAACTAGAGTTTCTTTTGGTTGAAACTGCTTGTTTTGCATTACAGGAACATCCGCTGATAATATTAACAAAACCATACACTTGTAGTCAGTATACTGGTTTAATTACTCCGCGCCTCGATTGTCAAGTAACCCAAAGTAATTAGCATGATCTTTAGAAGGAAGGAGCGGAGGAAGTAGTTAACTTACCCCCTGGAACTTTACACGATGCGATTCCCCAGGTTATAGTTTTAACTCCGCATACCAGAGTCTTAACCAAACTTCGGCAATCGGGGACTGTGTAGTTAGACGCTTGAGAAGCTGGAAATCCAAACTTGGGCTACGATGCAATTCAATTCAAATCAATTCAAACTCGTTTAAAAACGAATGTCATTAAGACCGCCTGAAGTCCAAACTGCACAAATACCTTTTCTTCCTTGGCCTCTAATAAACTCCCCAACGGAAACGGCTGATTTTTATTATCCTCCATTTTGGGGTCACCCATGCTAGCGATGGGTGTCCCCGGTTGCATAATTGCGTTAGAGGCTACCGTTGTTGGAGTAGGAGGAGCTTGAGCCGTTCCTAATGGTTGGGGAGCTACTGCGATAATGGTGGGACCGTTTTGATTGGTTTGAGCTAGCCGGCTAAGAATGTAATTACGCTTTTTGTAATTAACGGGGATGTTTTGGAAATACGAACGAAAGAGCTAGAGCATCGCTTACAATTTGGAAATTAAGATTGGAAGTTGTAATTTTGCGATGGTTTTGAACTTGAGGACAAAAACTTCAAGCATTCTCATTAATAAATCTCTCCCCTGTTAAAAAGTGTTAAAAGGTTTTAACTATTTGTTAAAACACAAGGGCTAACCACTTTTTGGAGTTCATCGTTTCTTTCAGTGAATTTTCGTAACTGAAACACAATACAGATGAATTTCGCCGTGGAAAGTAAAAATTTTCATCACTCAAGCACAATACAGATGAATTTGTTCGAAACACACTACATTATGGGAAAATATCTTCGTGAAAAGCAAAATTGTCTTCATTGTAACACATCGCAGATAGAAAAGTAAAATTTTATCACTGAAGCACATTTCACATGAGATTCGTTGTGAAAAACTAAATTATCATCACTGTAACACAACACAGATGAATTTCTTCATGGAAAACCAAATTTTCGTCAACAAAACACATTACAGATGAATTTCTTCATGGAAAACCAAATTTTCGTCAACAAAACACATTACAGATGAATTTCTTTGAGAAAAAACACTACAAACAAAACCTGTTCGCGGAAAAAAAACGTAAGCCGAAACCTGTTCGCGGAACAAACGTATGCCTAAGCCTGTTCGCGAAAAAAAAACGTAAGCCTAAACCTGTTCGCGGAGAAAACGTATGTCTAAGCCTGTTCGCGAAAAAAAACGTAAGCCTAAACCTGTTCGCGGATAAACACTTGAGCCGAAACCTGTAGGCGGAAAAACACTTGAGCCGAAACCTGTAGGCGGAAAAACACTTGAGCCGAAACCTGTAGGCGGAAAAACACTTGAGCCGAAACCTGTAGGCGGAAAAACACTTGAGACGAAACCTGTAGGCGGAAAAACACTTGAGACGAAACCTGTAGGTGGAAAAACACTTGAGACGAAACTTGTAGGTGGAAAAACACTTGAGACGAAAACTGTTCGCTGAAAAACACTTGAGACGAAACCTGTTCGCTGAAAAACACTTGAGACGAAACCTGTTCGCTGAAAAACACTTGAGACGAAACCTGTTCGCGGAAAAAACGTAAGCCTAAACCTGTTCACGAAAAAGCACGCCTAAACATTTTTGCTTAAAAACCGTAAGCCGAAACCTGTTCACGAAAAAACAGTATGCCTAAACGTGTTCGCGGAAAAACAGTAAGCCTAAACCTGTTCGCGGAAAACACAACAGATGAAATTTCTTCATGTAAAAACACAACAGATGAAATTTCTTCATAGAAAAACAATGCAGACGAAATATCTTCATGGAAAAACGCAACAGATGAAATATCTCCATAGAAAACCCAACATTCGAAATATCTTCGTGGAAAACACAACAGATGAAATTTCTTCATAGAAAAACAAAACAGATGAAATTTCTTCATAGAAAAACACAACAGATGAAATTTCTTCGTAGAAAAACATTGCAGATGAAATTTCTTCATAGAAAAACGCAACAGATGAAATTTCTTCATAGAAAAACGCAACAGATGAAATTTCTTCATAGAAAAACACAACAGATGAAATTTCTTCGTAGAAAAACATTGCAGATGAAATTTCTTCATAGAAAAACATTGCAGATGAAATTTCTTCATAGAAAAACATTGCAGATGAAATTTCTTCATAGAAAAACATTGCAGATGAAATTTCTTCATAGAAAAACGCAACAGATGAAATTTCTTCATAGAAAAACACAACAGACAAAATTTCTTCGTAGAAAAACACAACAGACGAAATTTCTTTGTAGAAAAACACAACAGATGAAATTTCTTCATGGAAAGACACAACAGACGAAATATCTTCATGTAAAAACACAACAGATGAAAATCGAAATATCTTCATGTAAAAACACAACAGACGAAATTTCTTCATGTAAAAACACAACAGACGAAAACCAAAATTTCTTCTTCATGTAAAAACACAACAGACGAAAACCGCAATTTCTTCTTCATGGCAAAACACGTATACTCCTCGACGTACCCGCTTATAATTCTCCTCAAAGTGATTAGCCCTTACCGAATTAAACCAACTTACATTTCCTTTA
The DNA here is from genome assembly GCA_019434445.1 of Phalangium opilio. Taxonomy (NCBI): domain Eukaryota; kingdom Metazoa; phylum Arthropoda; class Arachnida; order Opiliones; family Phalangiidae; genus Phalangium; species Phalangium opilio. The sequence goes on from JAEQBA010001806.1 coordinate 346,834, forward strand.
TCCTGCTCGGAGCGCGTACGTATGCACTCAACCAAATTTAAAAGTAATTTACAAGACATAGTTTGAATGGAAGTTGGAAGAGACTCATCGTGTACATTCTTAGAGAATACCGTTGAAGCTGATGCCAAATCCTACAACACCAAGTTATTAAGTTCGATATGTAATAATTAAAACAATTAAACACTTCGGTTTCAATTATAATAATTTGGGGGTGGTCCAAACCTTAAGGCAAAGTGACTGCCTCACATGATGTACTAGATCCGCTAGGGTACTATAGGCTAGCGGTCTCAGAGACTCGTATGCTGTCCAGCCCGAGCCAATAAGGATATTCTCGTCAAAAAGTTTATCAATACACGAAACAAATTCTTTAAATAAATGAAAAAAAAAACCCCGCTCGGAATTAGTTGGAAATTATTTAAGTAATAGCCCCTTCCAAAAAGTTTTGAAAAAATGTTCTTAGTCTGAGTTAGTTCAGTTCTTCCTACAAACAGGAAGTAGTTTCCCCGCATAGCCTAGTTCACAACCAAGATATGACGTTTTTAGCTCCAAGTGCGCATGCGCGAAGAACTTAAACAACAAGATGCACAAGGCAGTCAAACTTTTTGGAAAGGGCTATTATGTAAACGGGGAGTTTATCACCCAGAAGTGAATTTGGTACAGGGTTTGGTCATTTCAAAATGGCCGGTGTAATGGGCTACAAAATGTTGACGATATTAGGCCTAACTTACAGGGTTCATACAACTTTTGGAGAACTATTTCCTTCAGTTTTCCAGGTTTGTTCCCCACATATTTCCCCCGAGTTTTCCAGGTTTGCTCCCCATATATTCCCCCGAGTTTTTCAGGTTTGTTCCCCGTATATTTCCCCCGAGTTTTCCAGGTTTGTTCCCCATATATTTCCCCCGAGTTTTCCAGGTTTGCTCCCCATATATTCCCCCGAGTTTTTCAGGTTTGTTCCCCATATATTTTCCCCGAATTTTCCAGGTTTGTTCCCCGTATAATTCCCCCGAGTTTTTCAGGTTTGTTCCCCATATATTTCCCCCGAGTTTTCCAGGTTTGCTCCCCATATATTTCCCCCGAGTTTTCCAGGTTTGCTCCCCATATATTTCCCCCGAGTTTTCCAGGTTTGTTCCCCACATATTCCCCCGAGTCTTCCAGGTTTGTTCACCATATATTTCCCACGAGTTTTCCAGGTTTGTTCCCCGTATATTCCCACGAGTTTTCCAGGTTTGTTCCCCATATATTTCCCACGAGTTTTCCAGGTTTGTTCCCCATATATTTCCCACGAGTTTTCCAGGTTTGTTCCCCGTATATTTCCCACGAGTTTTCCAGGTTTGTTCCCCGTATACTTCCCCCGAGTTTTCCAGGTTTGTTCCCCGTATACTTCCCCCCGAGTTTTCCAGGTTTGTTCCCCATATATTTCCCCCGAGTTTTCCAGGTTTTTTCATATATATTTCCCCCGAGTTTTCCAGGTTTGTTCCCCACATATTTCCCCCGAGTTTTCCAGGTTTGTTCCCCACGTATTCCCCCGAGTTTTCCAGGTTTGTTCCCCACATATTCCCCCGAGTTTTCGAGGTTTGTTCCCCACATATTCCCCCGAGTTTTCGAGGTTTGTTCCCCACATATTCCCCCGAGTTTTCGAGGTTTGTTCCCCACATATTCCCCGAGTTTTCCAGGTTTGTTCCCCGTATACTTCCCCCCGAGTTTTCCAGGTTTGCTCCCCATATATTCCCCCGAGTTTTTCAGGTTTGTTCCCCATATATTTTCCCCGAATTTTCCAGGTTTGTTCCCCGTATAATTCCCCCGAGTTTTTCAGGTTTGTTCCCCATATATTTCCCCCGAGTTTTCCAGGTTTGCTCCCCATATATTCCCCCGAGTTTTTCAGGTTTGTTCCCCGTATATTTCCCCCGAGTTTTCCAGGTTTGTTCCCCATATATTCGCCAGAGTTTTCCAGGTTTGTTCCCCATATATTCCCCCGAGTTTTCCCAGGTTTGTTCCCCATATATTGCCCCGACTTTTCCCAGGTTTGTTCCCCATATATTTCCCCGCGTTTTCCCAGGTTTGTTCCCCGCCTATTCCCCCGAGTTTTCCAGGTTTGTTCCCCACCTATTCCCCAAGTTTCCAAGATTTTGTCCCGTATATATTCCCCCGACTTTCCAAGATTTTGTCCCGTATATATTCCCCCGAGTTTTCCAGGTTTGTTCCCCATATATTTCCAGGTTTTGTCCCCCAGAGCAATGATTGGGCAATGTCACGTGACACTATAGACCCTATCCATATCCCCACTAGGTGATAACCTCCTCTAAACTCCGCAAACAAAAACCAAAAAAAGCAAAGAACAACTTACTATTTCTGAGATCAGTTGCTAATATATGTCTGGCAGCCACTAACAATTCCTTCCTGAGGTGCGCCACCTCTTGGGGACACATAATTAAAAGTCCCAGCATGCCTTTCGTCAACTGCGCCGAGTGATTATTGACAATGTCCGTATAAATGCGAACAATGTAGGCCAAAAACGAAAGGGTTTTGATTTGAGCGGCCATAAAATCCACAAAGACTTCCTTGTTAAAAGTAGGGCTATTCTGTTGGGCCGGGTGTAACGTGATCGTGTTCATGATCAGGGGGATGAATTCAGCCACGTCTTGGTGCACGCTTTGTTTGTACAGTTGGTACATTAGTACAACGATAATTGGAAGTTCCGCTAACACTTTCAGAGAGTAAACCGCTTTCGGAATCAGATTGTACTGGAAATAGAAATAGTCCCATTTGTAAATCCCTGATGTTTTGGAAGGTATTTGGCAAATGTTCGTCATTTTAGATAAATCCCAGACGTTTTTGGAAAAGGCGCCGAATCCCGGACGTTTTTAGAAAAGGCGCCGAATCCCGGACGTTTTTAGAAAAGGCACCGAATCCCGGACATTTTTAGAAAAGGCGCCGAATCCCGGACATTTTTAGAAAAGGCGCCGAATCCCGGACATTTTTAGAAAAGGCGCCGAATCCCGGACGTTTTTAGAAAAGGCGCCGAATCCCGGACGTTTTTAGAAAAGGCGCCGAATCCCGGACGTTTTTAGAAAAGGCGCCGAATCCCGGACGTTTTTAGAAAAGGCGCCGAATCCCGGACGTTTTTAGAAAAGGCGCCGAGTCCCGGACGTTTTTGGAAAAGGCGCCGAGTACCCGACGTTTTTGGAAAAGGCGCCGAGTCCCGGACGTTTTTGGAAAAGGCGCCGAGTCCCGGACGTTTTTGGAAAAGGCGCCGAGTCCCCGGCGTTTTTGGAAAACGCGCGAACTCCTAGACGTTTTTTGGAAAACGCGCGAACTCCTAGACGTTTTTTGGAAAACGCGCGAACTCCTAGACGTTTTTTGGAAAACGCACGAACTCCTAGACGTTTTTGGAAAACGCGCCAAGCCCCTGACGTTTTCAGACAACACGTTTAACAGAAACAAATGACATTAAAGACTTACCGATCCATCTGGCGCTTTTTTCTCCGTCTGGAAATTAGTGACAGTAAACAAATTTTGTAAGACTTCCTCCATATTAATATCGGCGATATCCTTCACTTTGATTGGCTGTTTCGTCTCAAATATTTTATTCAAATGATTCGGTAACTCTTGATAAATATTCTTAACAAACTGAAGGAAATGCTGAATCTGAAAAAACCCAATTAAATAAACCAATTAAACCTTAATTAAACCCAAATTAAATTAAAATCCAAAGGAAAACGAAACAATATAATAAATTAATTAATCAGATCTTATCAGCTAAATTTTCACGGAGCTCAACCTGATATCAAATCAGGGAACTCTTAAAATCTTTGTCTTATCATCATTTTAATTTTAAATAAATTAAATGTTAATTAAAACACGTTAATTAGAAAACTTACCTCCGCGTTAAATTGAGGCCGGTATTGTTTATGTAACTCAATAATGATTCGTAAACAGACTAGAACATTTTCTTCATTTTCAACCTATTTTCCGTTAATTAATTTTAATTTTAATTAAGTTAATTGCGAAATTAATTAACTAACGCACTTTCAAGAGATGAAACATGAGACTGAGGATTTGTTTAACATGTGGTCGTAAATGTTCATTTGTCGGAATGCGATGAATTATTTCTAGAATTAACTTCCGAAGTTGCTTTAAAAATAAAAACACGTTAAATTTTGATTAAATACGATGTTCAAAATGTTCTTACTTGTATGTTATGTTCAGCTATGAAATGAGGTTCACCTTCTTGAAGAATTCTGAGAAATATTTTCATGGCATGATCCAAAAATGACGGGTATTGAGGAGATGTAACGATAGTCTGAAACAACCCCAACACGTTAACCTAACTAATCCCCCTAAGTCTAAATGATTTTAATTAACGAACAACCTCCAAATCCTCGCTAAGCTCCTGTGCCGCTTTAAGTTTGTTCTCATCCTCTGTAGATAATTTAATTCATTTTTAACATCCCCCTAACCGTTTTTATCTCGTTTATAAAACGTACTTGCGACAGTATCGACCAACATGGAAACGTAGGAACGATACGTGTTCATTTGAACAACTGGGTCTTGGCTAAGTGCCGACGGCACCATAGCCGCCATTGTTACGTGATCCACTTTAATATCTTTTGCACTCTTTAAAAGAGTGTTGCCCCCGAAGTTAATTTAATTTAATTTAACACCCTCTCTCTTAATCTTAACTGCCAATGAATGGCGATGTAACGAGTAACGGAGTTATCCTTATGACATGCTATTGTAAAGTTCCAAACGCAATTTTTGTCATTTAAAATACTTAAAAAGAAAGAAATTAACTTACATTATAGTTTTGGACACCCTTTTTTACCGTATTTAATCTCGATTGTCATTAATTTGTAATTGTAAATGCGTTAAAAACTTAAAATTAGTTTTTTTACATTAACTTTCTGCCGGTATTGAACCAAGGCTTAACTTTGAATCATTTTTAAACAGATTCAACTTGTAGTTCATACAATAATTTTGCACGGAATTTGAACCATAATAATTGGTAATTAATTAAACCATTTTGTTGTAATTCATAGTTACTTTTTGATAAGATTCAACGCGACAATAACAAAAATAAATTTCAAATATTACACACGCTGAAAAACGCCACAGACCACTACATTTACCTTCTCAGTTCAGTTCTCACCAAGCTAAGCTTGGAAAAATCTAAAATCGAAAAAAAAGAGCACCATAACTTCGGTCATAACCAACTCGATGACGCGCCCAACTGCTTTTTTCCCTTAATTTTTTAATTTACTGTTTGTTTTTGATATCAGACTAGGAAATAAGAATATTTTTTAAACTAGTCCTTGGAGTTGGGACCAATGACTAAGCTTAAAACTAGTCCTTGAACGTGTCTCCAATATTTTTCCTATAAATTTGCAGCTGTTAATGACGCTAGCAGCAGTCTGGGAAATAGCACTCTTCCTCTGGTCCAAAACCAGTTTATTAATTGCCTGGACTAGTTTTTTAATTCAAGAAGTGAGGGTTACTGGTCCTTGGGATCAGTTTATTAATTGCAAATCTATAGGAGAACAAAGTCTGGGACCACTCCGGAGACCAGTTTATTATTTAGGACACTAGAGAGGTCACTGGTCCCAAGGACTAGTTTAAAAATTATCCTTATTTCTAAGTCTGGATGGAAACTACGTAGTCGCAGGGCTGGAAATAAGAAATATTTCCCTCCTTTGACAGAACAATTTATAGAACATTGGTGTTCAGTGTCGCATCTGCTTAGATAACCTATCAAAATTTCGGAAAACTTACTGGACAAAATGGCCAGTGACCCCCTTAGTTTTTAAATTATTATGGGACGTTTTAAAATTGAATTGGGCAATATCCTGTGTCCTGTGCTTATTTCCAGCCCTCCGTAGTCGCCAGAGTTGGGCACTCCTCCTTAGATAGATTTTTTTCCTCTCAAACTATCATAGATGGCGAAACTATCAATTCTTCTGGCTATATTTTAGAGTGGAACTCCTTCTTAGATAGATTTTTTTCCTCTCAAACTATCATAGATGGCGGAACTATCAACTCTTCTGACTATATTTTAGACTGACATTGCTGGTTAGATAGATATTTTTCCTCTCAAACTATCATAGATAGCGAAACTATCAACTCTTCTGACTATATTTTAGACTGACACTGCTGGTTAGATAGATATTTTTCCTCTCAAACTATCATATTTGGCGAAACTATCAATTCTTCTAGCTATATTTTAGACGGGCATTATTTGTTAGATAGATTTTTTCCCTCTCAACAAATCATAGATGGTGAAACTATCAAATCTTCCTTCAATATGTTAGATTGGCTCTCATTGTTAGATAGATTTTTTGCCTATCAAATCAAATTGAAATCTTTAGGAACGACTAAATTGATCGATTATTTAATTTCCGGACTTTAAATTTGATTGTTTTCGATCAAACTGATTTGGGCTCTACCTACTTTTACTCTGTTTAATCGATTCCTGATATTTCCTGATTTTGTAGAATTTCTAATATTTTCATATATTCATATAATTTCCATAATCTCATTTCTCAAGTTTGACTTTTAACTGTCTATAGTTCAAAAGCTACTATCCAAACTTTTTCAAATTATTCGCCCTTGATTTAATCTAAACCATCTACTATAAACGGTTAACTAATAATAATTAAAGGCAAAAATTGCAATTAAAACTGTGGGTAATAAAAATCAGAAAATCTACACTTTAATTTATCTAATTCTACGTTTGGATGATTTCGTGGAATCGTTCTTCCTCCTCGAGTAGTCGTTCACATCAGTGACAGCACGGAGCTTCTATATACAAGAAGCTCCGTCTTCACAGTTTGAACTGTTGAACCATCGTTTATTTTATTTTTATTTATTTGTTTGAGAGGGTTATAACGACCACCAAGTACAGAATCTTCTTATAGAATAAACCTACACTTGCTAACGTTCAAATATATTAAAAACTTCGATATCATTCAAAAAACGACTTATCTTTCCAGAAATTTTCATAACTATCAAAATTGCCTATCAAAGATTAGCACATAATTTTTTAAAATGAAATCAGAAAACAGATGTCGCCAAATAAACTCACTCAAAGAATCAATTTATTTCTCAAGGAATAATGCCTATCATTTTTTATGATTTCTAAAAGATGGGGTTAGTAGCCAGATCACGTTGAGAATCGATATTTTTCTCTAGAAGATTTCAACGAATCAATGAATCATATCAACTTCGAGTGCACTTTCTAAGCTATCAAACTCAATCGATCATTATAATTCAAATTTTTCTCGAAAATAACTATCAAAATTGATACTTTGATAGGGGCAGATTTAGTTTTCTATCGTATCAAGTGGTAAAACTATCAAATGATATGATAGTGCCCATCTATGGTAGTCGCAACCCAAACTTAAGTTCCCACCCCCACCTCCGTCTTTAATTACATATTTTGCGACAAAATAATTTCATAAGAGAAAATAAATGAACAATACATGTACAATACAATTATTTTATTAATAAAAATTTTACAAAAAAACAAATGTCACAATATATGTTGAAAGCTTATAAAAAACTCAACACAAATTGGAGTCAATAGATTCTCCTAGATCACCATACTAAATAGTTAAAGAATTTAGTTTAAATAATTAGTGATTAATTAAGAAAGTCGAATTTACTTGATTTAATCCAAAAAGAGATCCAGGTTGAACTACGTCTAATCCAAGTGCGGCAATATCATCCATACTTTGAAATAACTCCGGTTCGTGATTAATATCTAAGCTAGTCGAGTTCACGTTTCCAAGGGCGTTCTATAATTAAATTAAACAGGGTTGCCAACCTGAAAACTTTCAGACAACAATTTAAATCTTAATAATCCTAAGTTCCTAACCTTCTCGGGAACCAATCCATCGTGAGATGAATGAACCAGACACGCCATCTTATCCAAATAGGGGACAACTGGTTTTAAACATTCTTTCGGTTGACAAGGGGTGAAAAGAACTTGATGGGAATCATTTAAAATATCTACGATACAAATTTATAAATTATTTGATATGTATATATCGGAGGCTCCGTATTGACGCGATTTTCTCGTTAACTATCAGGCCGATTTAAATGAAATTTTGCATATTATTAGAGTTAATTATGATTAATGTCGTGACAAAGCCACATCTGTGATTTTTGGTTTACAGAATAAGTTATTAAAGGAAAGGTTTAGGTAACATAATATTGTATCTTAAAAGAATGGCCACTTTCAAGATATATTTAAAAACAATAAATTATCTCTTATTATAAAATGATTAGCATTTAGCATTTAATTAGTCTTAAAAATAATCAAGGACCCGCCATTGCTTTAGTGGCGTCTGCTGAATAGAACCTCTTACGCGCGTGATCGAGTGGGCTGTGGGCTATGTCCTACTTACAATTACCTCCCCCCCCCAGCCTATGAGAATTCAACCAATCCCGCCTGGGTAAATGGTTCGGGCTAGCAGACGCCACTAAACAAATGGCGGATGGCGCAATAGTCCTTGATTATTAAAAATAACAAGTGACTACCGCGCCCCCCCCCGCCATTGGTTTAGTGGCGTCTGCTAAATCGAACCTCATATGTGCGTGATCGAGTGGGCTATGCCCAACCTCAATCTTACCCCTCCCCCCCTCAGCCTTTTGAGAATTCAACCAATCCCGCCAGGGTATGAGGTTCGATTTAGCAGACGCCACTAAACAAATGGCGGATGGCGCAGTAGTCCTTGATTATTTTTAAAACTAATTATTTTTTATTATTTTGTAATAAGAAATAATTTATTTTTATTAATATTTTAATATTTAATTTCTTTTAAATTTAGAAAAAGGCCGTTTTTTTAAGGTATAATGTTATGTTACCTGAACTTTTCCTTTTCCTTACTAATTTTGTTTATTATTACTTTATTAGAGTTAAGTTAATTATAATTAATGTCGTGACTAAGCCGGATTTTTAATTTTTGGTCAACAGATAAAGTAATTAAATTGAAGTTAAGTAATTCTTATAGACGTTTTTTTTTTTGAAGAAGAAAGTGGTGCCCTCTAATAGAAAAATAAAGAACTTTTGGTATAACTTACGTTTAAAACAATATTTTGACAAGGGAATAACGGATTCCCCGCACTTTTTGGCAGCTTCTTGAAAAGTGCATTTGGCTTGATTCAAATGTCTGGAATGTAGTCCGTCAGTCATGGCTCGTCTACGTTCGTGAGATTTACGTTTCAACAAGGCTTCTTGTCCGCAAGCCTTGTTATAATGTTGAAGAGCTTCAACCTTTAATTTCAGTTTCGTATCTCGACCTCCCGCTTTCTCTTCTAAACAAGCTAGAAAAATAATATTTAATTTAAATTTGCAAGTTAATTAAAGGTATTTAAACTAATTTAAGAAACTAAACAAAAATGTTTAACAAAAAAAAAATGTTTAAAAAAAAATGTTTAAAAAAAAAAAAAAAAAAAAATGTTTAAAAAAAAATAAAAAAAAATGTTTAAAAAAAAATAAAAAAAAATGTTTAAAAAAAAAAAAAAAAAAATGTTTAAAAAAAAATAAAAAAAAAATGTTTAAAAAAAAAATAAAAAAAAAATGTTTAAAAAAAAATAAAAAAAAATGTTTAAAAAAAATAAAAAAAAAATGTTTAAAAAAAAATAAAAAAAAAAGTTTAAAAAAAAATGTTTAAAATAAAAAATAAAAAAATGTTTAAAAAAAAAAAAATGTTTACCAAAAAAAAAAATTTACAATAAAGTTTCCAAAAATTTCAACAAATTCCCATAAATTAAATTTAAATAAACTAATTTAATAAATGAAATTAAATGAATAGTAATAGTAATAGTACCAGGTCCTTCCAATTTGGATGCCTGCAAATATATCTGTCTTCTTTCTCCGAGAACACGTTGAAGTCTCTTAAATTGTCCAATATAAAGTGACTGTAAACGAATCAATTTGTCTCTCAATATTAAGGCTACTTCTTCAGTTGTGTAAGTACCAGCGTGCCTAAGAACAAAACATATTTGTTTTACTGTAAAACAAGTAATTACTTTGAGATTAAAGGCCTTAAGTACTTTAACGGGTCATCGTGTTCTCCATCGGTAACTTCAGCATCACTATCCGCATCTCCTTTCCAAGCATTTTCTGCCACTGGTAAATCTCTATCGCTTTCACTTTCGCTACAGCTTTCTGCAAATTCGTAACGTTAAACTCGCATTGGTGTCGTTAGATGCAAATAAAATATACTTTATCAGGTTCGTTAAAACTTAAAAAACTGGAAATAAAATAAACTTACCGAATGTTTCTAAAAGTCGGCTGGCTTTCTCATAAGAATCCTTGTTATTCTTAACCTTTTTAACGCTGTTTTCATTACGATGTTCTTCTAAAGCGTCAATAATAACGTGGGGAATCTCCGCTGGTTGCCGCCTTCTACGGGCCAACACCTTATTACGTTGAGTGATTTTAGCGTGAAATGGGCATAAAAAACTAAAAAGAATGATGATAAACGTGTTTAAAATGACTATAAGAATGGTTAGAGTGAAGTTATTACCTGTCTTTTTTGTCATTTCTAGGCGCAGCGTTCATACAACGCTTTCTGGATTGAATATGATTATAATTGCATTGTCGGAACGGAGCCAACTTATCTTCCAGGATGTGTCTAATGCAATAGTTGTACCCTTCTAAACGATTTTGGAAGCATATTCTATGTACGTAATTGCAATATTGCCTTTCCAAAGGGTTCATTCGCTTTTTAAGATTATTTGTTAATGATCTTCGCAAGTGGGACATTTTATTAAAAGAATTGTTGTGGTTGTGGGAAACCGAATAGGGTTTGCCAAGGCCTAATGCAGACATCATTTTATTTAACTTTGTGTGACTTTCAACGTCAAGATAAGCCGCAAAACAACCTGATTTTTAATTTTCTTTTATGAAATGCAAATAAGTTAATATTTAGTAATTCAAAATATCTGTAACGGTTTGTTATTATATGATTTTAACCTCGCTGTTGTTATGTTTATTGTTTATAAATGCCTAAACCTAACCTTCGTTTCGACGCCATCTTGAGCATTTGGGCAACACCAGGGCCGGAAATAAGCACAGGACACTGGACATTGTCCAATAAAATTTTAAAATGTCCTATAATTTTTTCAAAAACTAAGGGGGTCACTGGACAATTTGACCAATAAATTTTCCGAAGTTTTGATATCTTGACTATGAAGATGCGACACTATAAGTAGTGTGCATAAGTGCACACGCCAGTGGACAATGTCCAATAATTTTCCAGACAAATAGGGGGTCACTGGCATTGAGTCACTGGACACATGTCCTATAAATGTTTTTTCTTATTTCCGGCCCTGGGCAACACCAATACCACCATGGAGCAATGATCAAATTGATCTACGAGGAGTTGATGCTTTACAGGGCTGCCAGATATTTAACTTTCCAGCCAAACCGATTCTAAAGTAGCCCAAAACCGCCATTCCATAATTCAGCGTTCCTGTCCAACTAAATCCTTATCGCAAATCGCTTAAAAATTATTTTGACCGATAACAACGTAAATATCTGCTCAAGTCTGGGTCGTTGACATCAAATTTGATGTTATTGCAAAGATAACTGACGCACTTAAAGGATACGTCTCAAAAACCTAATAGAAACGGGGATTGAACATTAGATTTTGGCCTACGTTTTTCAATAATAAAACTTTGGAAATTAGTCCTTTAACAACTCAATAAGAGTTGGCACATTTTCTCAAAATATAGCCCGAAAATATCGAATTACATGCTTGATGAAATAATTCATTAATCCCAAAAGTACTGAACTGATATTTACAACAACTTTATGCATTAGTAATCCATATTGTTGGTGTAGTTTTTTTTTTTATAAAAGCCCAAAGTATAGAAACAAGGATGGTTATGGGTATGGCAGGAATCATTGCGCTCCCATGTTAATTTCTAGGCGGGTATTGTGGGCCGGGCTAGTACTCCGTCACTCCTCATAATTCTGACGTCTTTCTATGAGGAGCTCATTAGTTACTTTAATCCTAAGATAAGCCACTTTACGTTTGGTATAAAAGCTATGACTCATATGAAAGTCGTTCTTGTCAAATACTCCTAAACACGATTATCGGACTAGATTCATGACTGAATTTATTAAAATGATTGATTTGACGATTCTTATAAGACCATTCCGATAAGAACAGTTTCAAGAAAATTAAAACAGATAACTTTCTGTTCCTATAGTAGCCAACAAAACTTCGTAACCAACTTCCTTATACGAAAAGGTTTTTTCAAATATTTTAAAAATAGGCTTAAGTCAAAGTATATAAATATTCTTCAATAATAAAACACTAAATATAAATTTTAGAAATAGTTGATTGTCTGTTATAGTTTTCAACAATAAGTCTCAACAGAGAAAGAGATGAAATTATGGATAAACAAAAATGCAAGAAAGATACCAAACAAGATGTTGAAACTTTACGAAAAAGATTCTTTTGTGATGTTGAACCACGTGAGTCCATCGATGTACACGTCCTCCACATTCCATGTTATTACTAAACTCATACGAGGCTATCATTTTAGATCTTTACGAAGAAGTGGATTTGATGTTGTTTCGTAAAGATGACGCGTACTGTGAAAGGTTCTTAGCTCACCATCAAGGTGATATTGATAAAGCTTTGAACATGGTGAAAGAGGCGTTCAAATGGAGGAAAGATTTTATTGTTAAAGGTAACAACAGGAATACATTCAGCTAATGTCTAGCCGTTTTCTCAACGCATCTAAGCGGGTTTTGTGGGAGGAGCTAGACAAATTTATGACGAATTTTACGTCGCGAATAATCTCTCTCGCTGCGCGTTGAACCTCGTGTTGGTATCGACCAATGAAATCACTGTTTGAAAGACGTCAGATTTTGACGCGTGACGGATAGTACTTAAGTCCGGCCCACAACACCCGCGTAGAAACTAACACGGGGGATAAGGGGGAGCAATAATTCCTATTAGCTATATGTATTCCTGGAAACAAACATAAGTCTATTTTACAAGGTTCCCATAAGTGAGAAACGACACGATTAACCGCGATATTTTTCAGGTATTACGGAAGATTCGATACCAATTGAGTTAAGAAAAGCTGGAATTCTTACCAAAATTAATTATGATAAAAAAGGAAATCCAATTAGTAAGTATATTATTTTAATTGAAATGTTAATTTAAAAGAGAGTAAATCCGGTAGGACTAAGGAACTCATTGGAGGAAACGTCTTCCATGAACATAAAAGCGAATGACCAATATTGAATTAAGAAATGTTCATGGAAATGGTGTTGTTGAGCTCCTTACTTCTAATTAGTTCTTGGAGGAACGAGGTGAGATGGAGTGGTAATCTTCATACCTATAACGAAACCTCTGCACCCCATCTATGGAAAGGCATAGAAGTGCTCCCAGCATCCTCAGTGGCGTTTTGGTAGGTTTGTACGGTACAAAACGTCTACGATGCCCCCCGTATCTTAAAAATCAAAGCTAATTCGTTAGAGGAAGCTTCTATTTTTAAAATGGCGTTACAAGGCCAGCACTCAACCCTTAGCAGGGTACTCTAAGCAGGGTACATTCCGCTCATGGGCCACCAACAATTCTACTCCATTTCACATTTTTCCTCCATTGTTAATTGGTTCAAGGATCTACAACTGAAGTTACGCTTTTCTTTAGTTCTGTTGAATTTGAAACTTCACAGAAGAGAATCTAGAATGGTTCACGAGTTTAAACGGGGTATCATTTTTACTGTTGAAAAATCTCTAAGTCTGTCTCCTAATAAAGCTCTGACTTTTATGTTTGACTGCGACGAAGCTTGTTATTCCAATTTCGTAAGTGCTTAGTAAATTCACTTTAAAGCGCCTAGAACAAATCTACAGGATCAACAAAGAATAATTTCTAATGCGTAATACTCCATCTTCCATCTTAGGATTTAGAAATGGCCATGTTCATTATGACAATTTTTCTAAAGTACTACCCAAGTTCATTAGGTAATAAAAAAGTTGTTTGCTTAATACATTTGAGTTCTTACCCTTACTTAATTCATTGGGTTTAATTGTTAATCATTTTCGATTCTTATAAATAAATAAAATCCTGATAATTTGAAAATAATTCTATTAATTTGACAGAAAACGTTTTGGTTTATTCCATGCCTTGGATTTATAACGGTAAACGCGCTGTTCATTAACTTGCAGAGCTGTATGAATTGAATCGGTTTAAATACTTATCGATTCAATTTTCTAATTAATTCTAAACGATTGCTTCTGATTATTCAATTATTCTCGAATTTTTGATATCGATTATAATTCGATCTCGTAAAATTTAAAATTTAAAAGTTGTTTCGATTAATCGTTTCGAAATAAATGCATTCGTGTTCACCGATTTTTCGTACACTCATAAAGTATGGTTTCCATGTTAGTGATTAACGATTTGACATTTTGAATTATGCTTTCAAAGCCGTATGGAAAGTTTTTAAGCCTTTAATACCGAGACATCATCGACGTCTGATTGCTTTCGTCAACCAGGAAACTATCAAGAATTATATTGACGAAAAATTCTTACCAGCAAGAATGGGTGGAAAGGTGAGAACTCTAGATTATTTAACCAGCAACAAACAAATGCTAATTCCAAAAGAGAAAATCTTTCTATAAACGTTTCTAATAGACCCTGGTTAAGACGGAATATGTACAACAAATATGTTAGATCAAGAAGTGATATCTAGTTTACTAGGGAGAAGGTATAAGATGCCTAAGTTTTCGCGCGCCGTAGTCCCAGTCCCCCTTTCAAAATACAAGGGGGGACGAAAAAGGAGACCAAGTTATGTCGCCTCTCCTCAGTCGGAAAATACATAATTTTCGTCATTCGCGTTGCGCTGACGTGAGTTTTCAAGAACCAATGAGATGCTGGTTGTAGTTTAGAGGTGGGGATTAACTCCGGACCCACGTTTGGACTGGAGATAAAGCTAGAAATGTGGCACATTTACAACTTAGCATGTTTAATGGTTTTTAAATTTAACTTCTTAAATAGCGGACCTGAGCGACTATTTGTCAAATCGGGAGTTGTAGTAGGGTTGGGTTAATCGAAGATCTGGTACATGCTGCATATCCTAATAAAAGTTTCTCCCCTACAGGATACCACAGTTTTCAAATATGAACCAGGACAATGGGACTGATTCTCTTAAAAAGAAGTGCATAATACATATATAGTCATTGTTTTGTTATGTTAATATTTTAATCCAAAGATATAAATTTTGTTCAAGTGTGAAATAAACTTTAAATACGTCAATAAGAGTTCTACTACGAATTTAAGTAACTCATACCATGGACTAATAACTTAACTACAAAGTATAAATAATATTAGTCCATGCTCAAACTATAGACCATTCCATAAGAGAAGCAAACACCAGAGGTACGGGAGAGCCACCTTTTTGCTAGAGGCAGTGCGTGTCGGCTAGCCTCCCTCGGCGTGTAGTGAACTCGGGCTCCGTCTGGCTTTGCCTCTTGATGTCAAGTAAATAACCTACAATGGCGGCCCACCCCTGTGCGTTGGTTTCTCTTTAAGTTTTTAATGGAACAGTCTATTGTAGACACATTTTTACCTCTCCGTGTGACGTAGTCCAGGAGAGGTTCTGTAATTACCTCTCCGTGTGACGTAGTCCAGGAGAGGTTCTGTAACGGCCGTGTCTGTGTGTCTGTCTGTCTGTCTGTGTGTCTGTCTGTCTGTCTGTCCGTTGTTACACCCACGTGACCGCGTTCGCAGTTTGCGTATCGGAGCAAACGTGTTCGCCATTTCCGAACTGCTTTCACAGTCACGGAAATGGCTCCTCTACTTGAGTTCTCACACCACCATCTTCTGGTCTTTGTCCATCCCACACGGCCACCAGTCTGTACATACTGGCTTCTAATCACCACCATCTTCTGGTCTATGTCCATCCCACACGGACACCAGTCTGTACATACTGGCTTCTAATCACCACCATCTTCTGGTCTTCGTCCATTCGACTTGGACAGCAGTCTGTACATACTGGCTTCCAATCACCACCATCTTCTGTTCTTTGTCAATCCCACATTGACACCAGTCTGCACTTACACTGGCTTCTAACACCACCATCCACTGGTCTTCCGTCTATTCCACATTGACACCAATCTGTATCATTGGCTTCTACTCCATTATCATCGTTTGGTTTTAGGATATACGCGGCGATCAGCTAGGGTTACGAGAAACGTCTAGCCTCCCTAAGGTGGGATCGCCACCAAAGGTTTTCGCAATTGCGCTTTTTCCTTACTATTATAATGGAAACGAATCGTATATATACCCCAAAATTTGAATAAAGCGGGCAAGAGGGGTACCCTTCACTTTAAACGTCAATATTAGCAAAGTTTGAGATGATAATAGGTATAACTTTATTTTAAACGATTTAACTATTATTAATGTTAATTATTGAAGATTAAAATAATTAAAAATAATTATATTTATTTAAATATTAAAGATAAACCTCTCGTGCAAAGAGAGAGATTATCATTGCCTCCTATATCTACCAAGGCCCGTGCATGCGATATATTTCCTTCATTGCCTCCTATATCTATGAAGGCCCGTGCATTGTGATATATTTCATTCATTGCCTCCTATATCTATCAAGGCGCGTGCATTGTGATATATTTCATTCATTGCCTCCTATATCTATCAAGGCCCGTGCATTGCGATATATTTTTCAAAACAACAACAAAAATGGGAAGCTCCTCTCAGAAACATAATAATTTCTTTTCTCTGTATATGAAATGAAAATATGGATAATATTGCGCTCCTTCTTTAATGGTATGAATCCTTGCCTGTCTATTAATATTTTACGTAGGAGTAATACGTTTTTAGCGAAGTCTAGAGAGGATAAACATAAGCGATATTGTTTCGGAAAAAAAATACTGCTTCCACTAATGGGTTTATACTCCTTGTTACTGTTGTATAAAGTAATCATGATAAAAGCTTAAAAAATTACGAGAGGACAGACCTTTTTATCCTCTTGTTTTATTCTTAATAAGAATATAAAACATTTATTTTGTATCAAAAAATATTTTTTGGTGCTAAGATTGCTTTAAAAAATCCAAACGGTTAGGCATTGGTAAAAAAGACAAATGATATTTTTCAAATCTAATGAGATAACACCCACCTAGTTGAAAATTGCCCTGTTTTATCCGCGGGAGCCATTCTTAATGAGAATTTCGATGCTAGTAGGTTGTCAATTAAACTACCGGTATATTATTGTTGTTGGAAATTGGACATTAAGTCAAATTTAGTGGTTGTATAGGGCCAGCAGGTTTTTGCCGCTTCTTTTTGTGAGTATTTGATTTTTGTATGTAAAATGGAGGAAGATAATGTTGAGAGTAAGGATGAAATGAGGAAGCGCAAAGCGCGGGAAAGGATGAGGGCAAAAAGGTCGACGTTTTCATTGGATACTTAAGTTTATATAATCTTCTCGACACGGAGAGGTAATATTTTGGTTTTCCCAACTTGTTAAATTTTTAGTTGATTTTAATTAGTGATATAAAAGTTATATTTATATATATGATAACAATAGTGTTTATTCGCGAAGAAAATATTAAATAAAGCATAATTAAGTAATTAACTTTCAAATTTAATTTTCCTTGGATTTAACCTCAGCGCAGTAGATATCATTGAGGTTATTCGAACCAGACCTGGCCACTTTGTACACCGTGTTAATCAGCATCTAAATTAATTAAGAAAATAATTAAAGAATGAAAGGTAAAGTAGGACTTGCCATCTCCGCCCAAGAATACACAAGTCATGATTGACTTTTCGCAGTAAATAAAATTGTATCATTGCATTTGAGTTTCACAATAATACGCGACTTTGTGACCTATGCCTCTTGAAGAGGCGTTTACTTAATTTCTAGTTGGCTTAACTGGTATCACTATGCTTCTGAATGTTTAGTGTAAGGTGACGTACAAAAAATGAGACAGATTCTTGATAAGAACGTTCGGTATACTTACGACGAACCAAAAAATGTTCAAAGCTTGAAAAATTGATTTTCCATAAGCATATAAATATAAGTAAGGTAATTTTGACGATATGTTTTTCTTCTTGGCAATAGGGCCCAACGTGTACAGAACCTTCATTGGGTACCAATACAGTCGAAAGGCCACCCTTTGTATAATTAAAAACATAACAATTAATAACTTTTCGAAATTTCTATTCGTGGTAAACTGTTCATACCATGAAACCAACAAGAGAACAACGATAGCTTTCATGCCGTGTTGAACGTATTTCACATTGGGATGTTTCCACTGTTTCAACTGCACTAGAGTTAGTAAGAAAAAGAGTGGGATTGACGTGGCGTTCATGACGAAGGTTGTTAACATTCCGATATGATGTAAACGTAAGGCATAAGTAACGCAGGATAAAAAGAGCGTCAACACGTGGTGAAATATGGCGGAATTAGTGTCATTCCGACGCTCCTCGAAGAACATAATGGACACCATTTCGTTAACGTAAAATCCAAATGTAATCGCAACAATCGGAAACCATTCGCTACCCACTGGTTCAGATAGACTCCATCCTAAAAGA
Organism: Phalangium opilio; assembly: GCA_019434445.1. Classification (NCBI taxonomy): domain Eukaryota; kingdom Metazoa; phylum Arthropoda; class Arachnida; order Opiliones; family Phalangiidae; genus Phalangium; species Phalangium opilio. Next base: position 365,409 of record JAEQBA010001806.1, read on the forward strand.
CACGAATAAGTATAAGCATTTTCCATTGAAGCATATTTCGCATCACGGGGTTCACTTACCGTCCCAAGTACTACTTGGACACTGGAAGAACTGCGATTTGAAGAAGATGTAACGAACAGCAAAACCTACTACAATTGTCGTTGATAAGAAATACCACGCATGTTCGCAAAATAGTATTTTTTTCTTTTGGGGGATATCAATGTCTTTCACAAAATTCTAATTAAATTAAATTGCTAATTAATATTTGAAAATTATAAATTGAAGTGGTTCCCAACTAATAGACCATTTCCAAAAGGGGTGGAGCTAGGTGTCGTCAGCTTTATTTAGCGTTAAGAGGGAACATCCGGAGGGTACGTGGACAACAAAGACGTTAGATAGGGGTTCAAAGTTACCAGTCCTTCACCAAAGTCCTTGTTGTTTCAAGTGATATCGAACGTCTTTGGTATGGACCCACGTACCTATCAATGTTTTGTCTTAAGAAACACAGAAAACTCTGTACCCTCGACGTTTGGAAAGGGTCTAATCATTGATCCTTGCACGACACAACAAAAACTCAGTGACTAATTTTGGTACCCACCCAAAATACACGATTTCTCAAGAACAACCCAAGAGCCAGCCAAACGATAGCTGCTCCCAAAACGTAGAGGACTTCACTGAATTCTATACGATTACTCCAATCCACTTCAACTTTCTCATTAGGACTAATTGGGTTTTCGTTTAAAATGGGTTGAACGAAAAAGTCTATCATTTCCCGAAAGAATTTCCCTGTACTTGGTTCCACTTCCCATTCACACACTCCACTCGCATTCATTTTGAATTAATTAACACTATTTTAAATTAATTCTTAAAACAAACTGTATTTAACGAAAAAGAATACGTGTTTAAACTAGCTCCCCGAGATAAATGAGCACGGGAGGCTCCGTTTTAATGTTATATAAACTTTATACTGTCTAACCTGAAATTGTTATCAGTGCCTACTGAAACGTAGTTCGTCGCCGTTACCTGTTAAAACGATATCAACGCCGATGGTATGAATAAAAGGCCATGATATTTTGCTACAACAACGTTACGCAGCTGTGGATGAAGGGAGACTATATAGGGGAGTCGATTATGGAAAAGGAGCGATTTTTAGAGAGTGGGGTATATAGATTTAACTTAACCCCTTATAGACACTCCCTGCCAGATGTTGTTATTATGCTGAAATTTTAATCGTGGCCTGTATATCATACACGTTTCGCTAATCGAATTTGACAGGAAGTAAACGCACATGTTAGCAGACTTGTTTTTTTGGGTTTAGACGGCGTTAGTTCATAACTCCGGAAATGGTTATGGGATAGCGTATTTTGATTAAATTTTCAGACGGTAGGAATTGGTTTGCATCAATCGCTTCCTGTAAATAAATCCGTCATAGTGGGTTCATGAAACCTAAAACTTAACACGATAAAATGGAGGGAGTTAAAACTCGTTGCAGTTTTTATAAATGCTCTGTTTTAATTTTAAAACATATTCTACAGTACTTTGGATGGACTCTGCCATCCTCCGAAGCCCTTTTCAATGGCCCTGGCTACGGCCATAGTAACGCGATCGTTGTAACGGTATCCCACTACTTGCACCCCCAAAGGCAAACCTTCTTTGCTCAAACCAATTGAACACTGAGTAACGGGCAAACCAGTTAGGTTGAAGGGAACTGTGAAGGAACAGTTGTTCATTTTCAGGAATTGTTCTTGATGGTAGTATGGTTGTTCGGGAAGGTTTGGGTAAATCAGGACACCATTGTTTCCCAATATGTCCTTCAGTTCTTTGTCCATGCGATCGACCTTCTCATTCATTGCTGTAATCATTTTATAAGACTTAATTCTTTATTAAAAACCCAACAAACAAAGATCCACCACTGACCATACAACTTTGCAACATGTTTACGACTCAACAATACAACAAGCGTTAGTCAAATCGCAGGGTTGTGTATTAAGATCTTACCTTGAACCATTGACGGTTTTAAAGTTAGAAAGAACTTAGAGTAGGTCAAGTAGACGAGGCAGTTGAGGCAATGGGTCGAAACTCTCAGTATCCATTTAAAATATTCCCATGGCAAGTTAAAATGTTCTGGACCCTGTCCACTGACCATCTCAAACATCGAGGAAGCGTTGGAGAAAACGTACTTGGAGAATTTGCAAGTCATAATGTCCGACGTTAACTCTTTCGCCACAACCTTAGTTGCATGGTTGCCAGTGACGCTTTCCAAGTAAGTAACAACCTAAGATGTCCACGCGTAGTTGTAAACATGAGAGCTAACCGATTAACATATAAGTGACCATTTAAACTTGCCTTTTTGATTCCTTCTTGTAATTGTGGATCAACTGGAGCAATATTATAACCACTTGGATATTTATCAGTGTAGTAGACTCTGATTTTCTTCAAATCAACCTGGATGGCAATACAAGCATTTAATCTGTACCTATGTCAATATAACGCCAGGTGCCTTTTTTAGTTTTTTACCTTTTCGTTTAACTTGAGCAAAGCGTTGTCTTCGGACATGATCTTCATGATGGGTAACAAGTCTTCAGCCCGTTTGCAAAGAGGTCCAGTCACGTTGAACTCGTCAAGGTCATTTTTGTACGATGATGGCCATTGACCCTTGTTCGATACAACCTCTAAAGTGCAAGCGAACGTGGTTAACCATAATCTTACAAGTTTACGAAATACGTACTTCTTGAGGGTTTATGTCCAAAGACACCCGAATAGTAAGCGGGCATTCTAATGCTTCCGAAAATGTCATTCCCCATTCCGACAGGTGAAGCGGCTGCACCAGTAAGAGCACCTTCCCCGCCTGAAAAATAACACATATTTATTACGAATTATCCAATAGAAAAGACTTATGATTTTAAATTGTAATTACCACTACTTCCGCCACAAATCCTAGTGAGATCATAGGGGTTGTTGGTCCTTCCATAAAGGGTATTGCTCGCGTCAAACCACATACAGTACTCGGGTGTATTCGTTAAGCATAATGGAATAGCCCCGGCTTGTCTCATTAAAGCCACAACTTGACTGTCCTCTTTGGTACGGTCACCTTTCCTCGAAGCCACACCGGAATCCATAATCATACCTGTTCCACGAATTAGTTGTCAATTGAAAATTACATTAGCAACTTGTAGAGAAACCAACACAGAGACGGGAGGCCACCCTCTTAGGTTATTTCCCTCGCGCCAAGAATCTCCGCTAGAGACAGTGCGAGTCTGACTAGCCTCCCTCGGCGTGTAGTGAACTTGGGTTCCGTCTGGCTTTGTCACTTGACGCCAAGAAATTAACCTAAGAGGAGTATTTGTGAATGAAGTATTATGTAATTGGACGCACCTTTAATTCCAATAGCATTTTTGCTGGTAAATGGCACGCCAAGGAATGGTTTTTCGTTGGCCAATTCCTCCTCGGTCTTATTGGTCTTGGCAAGGTACTCGTCAACAGCGATGGCATCTTTAATGGCTGCCGCAAACCTGTCTTCGACAACTGCGTTCACAGCCGGATTCACGTCTTTGATACGGTTGATATGTGCTTCAACTACTTGTTTGGAAGTGAGCTGCAAGAAAGTGGATCAAACTTTATTTCAAACCCTGTATTATTGTTCTAAACTAGTTGAACATCTAAACGTATTTAGAAGAATTTTGTTCTAATAAAGACAAGTATCATGAACTTGAAAATTTATCCTTTCATTCCGGTACTACAGAACCAATATGAAATCTCCCTGACTTGATGAAAATTTTAAAATTCCCAAATATTTTAAAAATCAAAATACCTTGAACTTTCCAGGACTCTTACAAGGCTGTGTTAAAAGGTTTGTAAAGAAGGCATCGGCGGATGGATAAAAATTATTTGAATCACGTCACATGCAACACGTGACTGAGTTAAGGCGTGGTTCAAAGAAGAATATTTAATTTTATATCGAAAACTATCATTTCGGGGAATTAGCGCTGCAATCTCGCGAAAAACCAAGGCTACGTGTCCATTCAAAGTTTTCAAACTTCATTGTATCTTGGCCTCACGTGGTGCCTGTGACGTATTTCAAAAACTTCATAGCAACCCGTCGAAACCTTCTTTACAAATTTAAATAATCTGAAGTGAGGAAGTATATGGAAATCGCTGATTACGATTCACGTTGTCTCTAGGCCATCGAAAAATATTTAATGTAACCCTCTCATACCACTCCTTAACTGCTAACAAATACTTTATCTTATTAATGGCGCCGGCGGACATTAAACGGTGCACCAAATGTTGTAAACCATGGCACAAACTGGCAATTATCTTTTACAATGACTCACTTTCTTAGATCGTATTTTATATGCTAGTCCGACGGCTGACTCCAAAAGCAATCTGTCTTTAATCGGAGGTAAGGCATTGCGTTTGGACCCAATTACAACCGTTAGCACCTTATGAAGAATTACTTGAAGAGTTCGACCAATTATTCCCAGAACAAACAAGAATTTGCGACTTCCTTCGTAACTAAACATCGTGGAAACAATTTACAATACCTCCTTGCACGGTTACCCTTCGTAACTGATAAGAGGCCCTGTCTCAAGTGTCAAAGTTACTTAAATATTAACAGAAGAGGCGCGAAAAAAATTTGAGTCGTAAACAAGGGCAAAAATCATTACGCGATACTCCGTGTGGTTTCCAATCTGCTAAGGTTGTACTGCACCCATCAACGATCTAAGGCTATACAGTGTCTCGCGAAAACTATAAAGTTACGAACAGTGCCATACCGAGATCTGGGAATTTTTAATTTGAATATTAGGCAGCCAAACGCGGAGAGTGTCAACAGAGGCGTACAACAAAGAGCGAAGTTACAAAAATGGATGGAGCCTAAATACTAACTACCACACTGCTCGTCTTGAGATATCACAAGAGATAGCGGTATCTGTACCAGTAATTGGGTACAACTTTAAGTTACGGAGATATGGTCTCCCAAATACTGGCCCCTAAAATAACGAAATAGTCAGAAAAAATTCAATAGATTTCGATCAAAGAACGTTATCGAGAGAAGTGTCTACTATTCCGTAGAAGAATCACGGAACTACATAACTAAAGTATTAAGAGGCTACAGAGTGTCATCCTTCTTCTATTATGCCCTTCTGCTCTATCTTATCTGAAACGATAAACGTGATTTGTTATAAACTTATTTTCTTTTTCAAGGTTAAAATATTTCTTTATTCTCAGAAATAAGTACTTTTAGTCTTGAACTCACGGAGAGGGAGACGATATTATAAAATTAATATCATACAGTTAATATTTCAGGGACAAACTAGAAATAAATAAAAATATTCCACCCAAATGACGTAAGATTAAATATGGTTGACGAGGGTAACGTCACTAATTTAACACTAAATAATTTCAAAAATTATTTTTAATTATTGAAAGACATTTTTAAAGTCTGTGTCGAGGACTTTTTAATTGTTAAAGTGGACCTGCAAATATTGTTAAAGTGGATCTACATTTATTGCGACTTGAGTTCAGTGAGCTTAGGGCAGGGATAGATTTAATTTTAGAAGTAGGAATGGAGAACGGAACGGTTAGTATTTACTTCAGTCCGACTCATAGACCACCCAGTATAGAGCCCCCCTCCTTCCAACACGTAACGAAAAGTTTAAATTATCTTATTGGCTCACTTAAACTACGTTTTGATGACGTTGCTGACGGGGACGGCGAAAAATACGCAATTCCTTTTTACCTCTGTCACTATGACCCTCCCGCCTCTTCTTTCATACCCCCCTCCGTCCCGTGGAAAGGGGTCCGGGACTATGACGCGCGCCCAGATTACTCTGTTCTCCATTCCTACTTCTAAAATTAAATCTATCCCTGCTTAGGGCCACTATTTTCAAGCATTTGTAATGGGAAATGTCAAAAGTAAATTTATTACGCTAATTAAGTTCATATAGAAAGATACGTGTTTTTTGTTTGCAACCAACGAAAAAGTCACGGTTTCGCTTGATGAGATTTCCGACACTGTATTTGTAAAATTGTTATTCCGGATTTTTAACAGGAAACACGCTATGATAAAACAATATCGATGTAACAATTGTAATGATCGTGTCAATACAAGGTGAATTACCTTCGTGATATCTTTCTTACAAACCACCTACGCATTCCTTACTAATAGATACGGTTGAGTCATGTGAATTTGTTACAAATTCAGATCCTAAACATATTGCCAAACGCAAATGGTAAGAATGGGAAGTAATGAAGCACTGAAGTGTAAAGAAGGCATCAGCTGGTGGGTAAAAATTATCTCAAATACGTCATAGGCTTGTGAATGAGTAAGAGAAGCTAAGTTTTATTACGAAAACTGCGACTTGGGGAAATTGTCGAAAAACAGGACTAGGGTGTTCAGGCCCACCCAATCTATTCGTAGTCTTTGTATCTTGGCGTCACGTGGTGCTTGTGACGTAGTCAAAATTGTTCTATCTCCATTTTCCCACAAGGGCCACTCTTTTCGAGTTATGATTTGAGTGTTTTAGGGATGACCCCTTAATTAAAGTAAATTATCAAGCATTGTCTTTCAGTTTCTTTATTAAATTGAAGGGGTCAAACGTAAAATATTCAAATCATAATTCGAAAAAAGTGACCCGGACAGCTAAATCATCATAGAACATTTTTGATTCAAAATCTCCCAAAGAATATCCCCATTAATTTGAAACATAATGTATATAAAGAAACATTTCTGTAACTTTCTAATTAAAGCTAATAAATAACAACTAAATTACAGTATAACTTATGATGACTAACTTTACGTGGAAAAGACAAAGAAAACCACCGCGATTCCAAGAAATTAATTTGCTTTTAATTGGTCTTGAATTCTATCATTGTATTTCTTTATAAGGGATTTTTTTTTGGTGGGATGCGTCATTCGCAATTAAAACTGTATATTTAATTAGCGACGGAAGTTTAATGAGGCTTATAATGACTCCTCCCTTAAGGAGTGTAGCAACAAAATTTCGATAAATTTATTTTACGAAAGAGTGGTTTCACGGATATGCTTTGACATAGCAGTTAGCTTATAAATAATAAAATTTTGATATAAATAGTGATGGAAAACAGAGTGGACCCATCATTCGAACTTTAGCCTGCAACGTTTAAAGTTTGAGGACATTCAGCAAGGTAAATACATTTATTTTTAATTGATAGTGTCACTGAACTATAGTTAAACTTCATTTTAAACCTACTAACTTTTCATGATCTCTTATTACAAAATAACGAGCATTTGATCAGTCTTAAAAATAATCAAGGACTACTGCGCCATCCGCCATTTTTTTAGTGGCGTCTGCTAGCCAGAACCTCTGACCCCTTACCTCCAGGGCCAGAAATTAGGAATATTTCGATTTCTTATAGGACATGTGTCCACTGATCCCCTCTTTGATTGGGGAATTTATAGGACATTGTCCACTGGAGTGTGCAAAAATAGTGTCACATCTTCATAGCCAAGCTATCAAAACTTCGGAAAAATTTACTGGACAGTAATCCCCTTAGTTTTTAGAAAAATTATTGGACATTTTAAATTTTTATCGGACAATGTCCTGTGCTTATTTCCGGCCCTGCTTACCGCTCTCAGTCTGTGATAATTCAACCAATCCCGTGGGGGTAAGAGGTTCGATTTAGCAGACGCCACTCGGGGCTCAAAAATATATTTGCACCTTCGTAGGTTTTAATATGTATTTCTGTCCTTTCAGATTCGTTTAAAATTATCATACATCAAGGATCAAGATGAACTGCAAATACATTATTTTGGGTCTCGTTCTATTGAGCATCGTGTCTGTGGTTGTCGAGGGACAATGCGACCCTTGTCCCCAAGGAAACAGATGGCTCAACTACAACATTGTCCGGTGTTGCAAATTTCAAAACAAGTGCTGCGGGTAAGAGAGTCTCCGATTACATTACATTCTTTTAGCCGAAAAAGTGTGCGAAATATCTATAAATTGAGACGTTAACATAATGAAACGCGCGTGTTAACTAGGCCTTATCTAGATGGAGAAAGGGGAAAATACGTCACATGGTATTTGTCGTCCGATAGAAATTTATAACCCCACGTCATTTAGTTATTTAATTAGAAATATAGACTTAACCCGTAAGCTCTGGCAGTAAATAACTTAATAACGCAATAATTTCATTAATATTATAATTAGACGCAATTGCAATTGGACCTTATGTTATACAGGGTGTTTTGAAAGATATGTCAGAAATAAAGGGGGATGTTGTTTGGTCGATTTTGAGTCGAAAATGTTCTCTTACCAGGGATAGATTTAATTTTAGAAGTAGGAATGGAGAATAGAGTAATATGGGCGCGCGTCAAAGTCCCGGACCCCCTTCCACGGGACGGAGGGGTGTGAAAGAAGAGGCGAGTCATAATGACAGAGGTAAAAAGGAATTACGTATTTTTCGCCGTCCCCGGTAGCAACGTCATCATAACGTAGTTTAAGTCAGCCAATAAGATAATTTAAACTTTTCGTCACGTGTTGAAGGGAGGGGCTCTATACTGGGTGGTCTTTGAGTCGGACTGAAGTAAATACTAACCGTTCAGTTCTCCATTCCCACTTCCAAAATTAAATCTATCCCTGATTCTACCACAAAGCCCACCGTTTATAAGTTTAGATTAGAGTGCTTCAGGGATGACTCCTTCATTAAATTAATATTGTCATTGAGTTTCTTACTTAAATACTTCAATCTTAAATCGAAAACAGTGTCACTTGTGGCAAAATTTCGTAAAACATTTTCGACTTGAAATCGTTCAAAAAACACGGTACTGAATTTCTAACAGGCCTTTTTAGAAACATTCTGTACATAACATAACACGCATCGAAACATAAACATTCGCGCACCGACCTTTTCTCTTAAAAACAAAATTCTCATTACTTTGAACACGCAGAGGCCAAGATAATTACAATTTGGAGACTCAGTGGACTCGAGCAAGCAAGAAATGAAGAAAAAAAATCATTATATGGATTAATGGACTCTTGAGCTATGAAGGTTTTTCTGTTTCCATGAACCAAGTTTTACAAAAATAAAGTTTCTCTTATTTAATTAACATTTCTGGTGTTTTCTTGAATTATTTTTGAGCATTTTGTATTTTATATCAACGTCTTTACTAAGGTTTCAGTGTCGTAGGTCAGGCAGATCGAGGGTTTCATTACAAAGGTTTCAGTGTCGTAGGGATATGTACATCAAGGGTTTCTTTACAAAGGGTTCAGTGTCGTAAGTCAGGTAGATCAAGGGTTTCGGTTTCAGGGTCGTAGGTCATGTAAATCAAAGGTTTCAGTGTCGAAGGTCATGTAAATCAAGGGTTTCATTACAAAGGTTTCAGTGTCGTAGGTCATGTAAATCTAGGGTTTCGGTTTCAGGGTCGTAGGTCATGTAATTCTAGGGTTTCGGTTTCAGGGTCGTATGTCATGTAAATCAAGGGTTTCTTTAACAAGGTTTCAGTGTCGTGGGTCATGTAAATGAACGGTATCATTACAAAGGTTTCAGTGTCGTAGGTCATGTAAATCAAGGGTTTCATTACAAACATTTCAGTGTCGTAGGTCATGTAGATCAGTGCTCACTATGTAAATCGATTTCTTTTTCTTTTTCGGCTTAGATTTCAAGCTCTTGAATCATAACATAAACCTTATCTTATGAATATTAAATGTAGTATTGATTTAAAGCGCTATACACGTATTTTCCGCTCTAAGTTCAGTGTGAACAACTTAATTAGTTATTCAAAAGTTCGTTAAGGTTCGCGTGTTAATGTTCTTAATGTATTAATACTCTTACACTTTTCGGTGTTGTTTTTCCCTTCAATACTGAAACACATTTTCAAAACCTTAAAGCGCTGGAAACGAAATTTTGCCTTCAAAAAGGTAAGACCTAAAATTAATCTTATTCGATTTAAGTTTAAGTATAGGTGTGAAATTTGAAAATATAACGAATACAAGTGTTTCCAAAAATGGTAATTATTGGATCGAAGTGCAGTGTTATGGTTCGAAGGGAAATCAATTTCCAGTTCTACGACATCTTCCCTCAAGGGAAGGCCAACCGTTTACAAGTTATGATTGTTAGAATGTTTTAGGGATGACCACTTAGAACTTATTCAACTTATTTAGGGTGTGTCTTGGGGTAAAATGTTACAAAACATTTTCGAGTCATAAATTCCCATAGAACTCGCTCTCCTTCGGTCCTTTAATTACCCTTTTTCAAAGACCTTGCATATTAACGTCTACAGTAACGACTTCTTGCGTGTCCTCAAGCGAAACGAATGCTAGATTTGCACGCAGTTTCGGAAGAATAAATATAAATTTCAGAGTGTTCATTTTAAGTCGGCGTCCGTCGCGTTAAATAAGGTTATACTTTCAATCGATCCGTTGACCAGTTAGGTTAGGCTACGTTTGTTCGTTAAACCAATGGTTTTTAACAAAAGCGCGTAAGGAAGAAGGTAAAAATACCTGTTGCTAGTGTTTAATTTTCAACGCTATTGGGATTGCGTTTATAGCTACAAATCGCGCTTTTCTAATTCCTTCATTCTGTACGTTAGCTAATCGAAATTATTGGGAAAATATAGAGTCGACACAGAGAATTAATTCTCCATCGCGTAAGTATGAAAGTTCGCGAAGTACTCTAGTAAGCTTGACGTCAATAAAGAGATATGATACAATCAATCATCTTTCACAAAGCATGAAGGCAGAATAATAATTCTCAGTGTAACCTGTACAGTTCTTGATTAGTATTTTTATTACTCATCCAATCAAAAAGCGAACATGTAAAACCTTCGTGTGCATTTTAAGACACGGACGGGAAAAGTAAAGTCTAAGATTAACTTTCAAATTGCTTCAGCGAAGTGACTAGCAATCGCAATTGGTCGGTAGTAATGCACGGTATTCAGACAGACTTCGTGAGCAAAGCAATTAGGAATATTTTCGATTGGAAAACAAGCTAATTGCTTCACTAACTGCAAAATAGGAACTTATTTTGGAGCTGTAGGAAGTGCTCAGAAAAAGCTGTGTATTGTTGAAGTGGGTTTATTGAAATATTTTGTTTTTGTGTCCATCATACAGAAAATGAATTTGCAAGTGAATCCTTGTTTTGGACAACATTTGAGGATAACCTTCATTAAGGTAAGTAAAGTCAGGAATACATACAGCTACTGAGAATGATTGTGTACGTGCCATTTTCTTAACGTATCTAGGGGGATTTTGTGGGAAGGGCTCTAGACTAATCATTATGCATGACGAGTTTTATTTAGGAAATAATCTAAGTCGCTGCGCGTTGCACCTTGCACGCACATAGGAACTCGGGTTGCTATCAACCAATGAAATCGCAGCTAGAAAGACGTGGACCAGAATTATTAATAGGCGTGACGTGTAGTAAGTTCTCAAGCCCGGTATACCCACAAAACCCACTTTGAAATATGGGGGCACAATGATTCCAATTAGCTGTATGCATTCCTGGTACAATTGAATAAATTTAATCAAATTAAATGTGATTAATTCTGATGATTTAAATTAACGATTAAATCTTATCGTACCTTTAAGTCTATTCTACTAGATTTCAAAATAGGCCAAAGTGGTTCAATTATTCTTTCTGGTTTCGAAGCCAATCTCTTGAAAATTCTTTCCTCAACTTTAAATTTCACGTAAGGAATTAAGTTTATACTCCTTAATTAAATTAATTTAAATGTGTTTATAACTGTAATTTACAGGTACACGTTACACGAAACTAAGAATTCAGATTTCGGAAGACGGTTAAAAAATGGTACTTGGACTGGAGCGGTTGGACTCGTGGCAAGAAATGTAGGTTTTTCCTATAAGTATATAGACCTTTCCACTAATTGCTTGAAGAGAAACCAACAAACACTAACCTTCTCTCGAAGGAGATGGACATAGCATTGACGAAATTAACAGATACTTATCAAAGAAGAAGAGTGATTGATTTCAGTCAGCCCTATACTTTTGACAACAAACATTTTTTCTTGGGAAAGCAAACTTTTGATAAACCAGCAACCTTCATGTTTCTCAGTCCTTTCAAATTGGAGGTCAGTTTGAACATTTATTTTCTTACTAGGCTACTACTAGCAAGAATACATATTATGCGATTGTCTTGTTAGTCCCAGTAAGATTTCGGGAATTTTCAGCCTGAGACACTGGGGTCTAACGATTATTTGAACTCTGGGGCCGTAGGTCTCCGAACTATAAGGTTTTGGGATAGTATAAGGTCTCGGGAATATCTTATGTTGGGACAGTTTACAATACCTCGGGATTATTTGGTCTAAGGACAGTTAGGTCTCGGAATTATTTGGCCTTGAGACAGTAAGGTTTTGGAATTATTTGGCCTTGAGGCAGTAAGGTCTCGACATTATTTGGCCTTGGGACAGTAAGGTCTGGACTTGGGACAGTTTGGTCTCGGAATTATTTGGCCTTGAGACAGTAAGGTCTCGGAAATATTTGGTCTTGGGCAGTAAGATGTCGTCATTATTTGAAGTTGGGACAGTATGGTGTCGAAATTTGCTAGTCTTGGGACAGTAAAGTCTCGGAATTATTTGAACTTGGAACAAAAGGTCTCTGGAATTACACTTTTTTTCAGGTTTGGGTTTTGCTTTTCATGACGGTTGCGAGCGTCATGATTTTCCTGTCTCTCAACTTTCCACGTGAAAAACCAGACAGATTTTGGACTGTTTGTTACGGAGTAATACTTTACAGAGGTATATGGTGATTTAACCAATTACATCTAAACTGGACAAGTGGATAACAACAATAATGAACTTTCAGGATTTAAAGTGAAATTTCGGAAGAAGGCCAATATTTTTATCCGTTCAGTTTGGCTGGTGTCACTCGTGTTTCTTATAAGTTTTTACAACAACTCTTTAACGGCTTCAACCAGCATTCATAAACAAACAACAATCAACACCATCGAAGAAATGAACAAATTTCTACGGGGAGGAGATATCATACTTCTTTTGCGACAACGCAGTTCAGTCGTCGACTTCATTCAATCGGTCTGTAAATGTAACTAAATACAAATAGAGAAAGTGAGGCATTGGTAGAGTTGTGAGTCGGTTCACATTTCTCAGGTTTTATGTTCCTCATTTGTTTCAATACGTTTTTTTTATAAAGTTCAATCCAATCTTCATTCAGCTTTTAAGAATGCACCGTTTATTCTTCATTGCAGATGAATAATGAACAAGGCGAACTGTACAGAAGTTTGACAACATACGTCAATCAGTACGGACCAAATGAACTTCGAGAGACGGCCGAAGGAGATATTGCCATTATAACTGGGGAAAAACAATTGCAATTGTATCTCGATCAACACGGTCTTGATCTCGAATACAATATGGTCAAAGAACCATTGTACTTCTACAACACCGCACTGGGCCTTACGAAGAATTTTACTTGCAAGGCGGTCCTTAATAGCGTGTAAGTTGAATTTCTTTCGAATAGACCACAAAAACCTGAAGACTCGATTACGTACTAAAGGGCTACATTCAGACCGAATTACTTTCCTTGTTTTCAGTTTTTGTTCTTCAGGTGATGATCATGTGATAATAATTTTATTACAGAATTAGAACGATGATGGAAAGTGGATGCGTTCTGAAATGGGAGAAGGATCAGATGACGCAATCAACATTGAGAAAAATGAGAAAAATGTTTCGGGACAAAAAGATACATTACATTCGACTCTCCGATTTGAAAACAACTTTTCATTTATGGTTAATTTGTTTGTCCATATCGGCAATACCAACCCTTGTCAATTGCATTAAAAGAGGCATCATCATCGTTTGTATTAAAATCAAGAGAAAAATATATCCAACTTCTAAAATGTATTCCTAGTTAAGATAAGTTTAATTTATAACGATTTATTGAAACGTTATTGGTTGATAACTAGGAAGATATGATTGGGATGTTTTAATTAGAGAATTCTTAACCAAATATATTTCTAAACAGAGAATAAACTGTTATACAAGAAGTGTTGAACTCGTTACTTTATCTTTCGGCTTAGAGAAATAGTTAGTTTTCGTGGAAGCTTGATTGACTTAAACAACATCTGAGATAGCGGCACCGCCCATGTGGTGTTGGCTTCTCTAATGGATTAATATAATGATCTACTAACAATAAAAATGAAACTAATTGAGACAACTCATTTATTTGATCAGTGAATTAGGTTCAAAAGGTTAGGAAAGGTAAATGGACAGTTCGCCGGTGACGATTTAAATCGCGTATTTAAATTAGATTGATTTTTATCAAATATTTTTAGATTTATTTAGCACTGTCCCAATAATGATTCGTAACGGTAATTCTCTTTTACTATCGATGCATTAAGTTAAACGTCACCGAAATTTATTTGCACAACCGAGTTAAATATGCCATTGTTTATTTTCGTATTTAGTGCAATCAAAAGTAGCTAAGCACATGTATTTCGGTAATTTAATAATGTGTCTGCAAAATCTCCAAACACGATTTAATGAACCAAGGCAGTAACTCCAGAAGCATTACGAGTCCACAAAACATGTAGCCGTGGCCCAAGAACCAGAAGGCTATCTTAGTGTCCTTCAGGCTTATCGGGCCAATTTCTTGCTGCGGTTTGACCCATTTAGCCTTGTCCAGTTTGTAAGACGATACCAGTAACAAGTTATCAAAAGGCTTCGTTTCGAAGGCGATAGATGTGCTATGAAATATAAAGACTTATTGCGTAACTACAGTGTACTCAAAATACGCGTATTGCACTCATAATTGAATATTCTAGCTATGCTTACTATAAACGCACGATTTCTGAAATTTCTCGATCACTATTGCCTTTATCGCTGAGATAAAGCACAAGTGGTAGTGTTTCTCCAAATGCATGGTTAATGTACAGCTTCTTCTCCTTGATATCAGCGGAGTCAGTCAAGGTATAGACGACTTTGAGAGTTAAATCATCCAACGCTAAGGTCAGTTTTCCGTCAATTATCTCATCCCATAAATCGAGATCAACTAAATCCGCAGCTTCCCCACGTCGAATTCGATTCGCAAAGTTTTGTTCACGAAATTCGGACAACTTCGAAACAAACCAAAAGAAATAATACAATCATGGATACAGGCATCCTTTCTACATTTCACGGATTTCTATACTCACGTAATTCATGAAAGTCATAAAAACACCAGTTCCAGGTATGGCCCACATGGGTGTGTTGGTTTTCAATCTCCAATCTTCGTAGTTGTTAATGTACAGGTACTTGATATTGTAAACGTCTGTTTTGAAAGTACAGGAGATGACGGCGCTCAAAAACAAGGCTCCTAAAATCCAAAATCCGTAGACGAGTCTCCAAGATACGTTCTCTGACGGTCTCGAGACAGCTAAAGACAAATGTTTCGATTTCAGAAGTAATTAACTTTCGTCGTGGTAATACACTCACGTTCGAAAAAGTAGATGAAGATGAGATCCCATATGTTCATCAACATCTCAACGAACACCTTCACTGGACTCCTTCGACGCCAAGTGGTCATGATCAGAGCAACGACGAAACTGAAGCCGAATAGAAGTGTAAGAACCTAAAATTGAAACCCAAAGTGTGATCATTTCTGAATCCCCTTTCCCTCGGTAATACCAGAAGTTCGTAAGATATGTTCCATAAGTTTGTCATTTGTTACTGAGACCTTGTCATGGATTGACGAAGGTTAAGCCATAGATTCTCGTCAAGCGACGGCTGATGAGGTGCTGTCAAAGGGTTAGTTCAGACTAATTAGGATGATAATTGAGTGTAGTCAATCCTCGCTTGTCGTTCTCAAATAGTTCTCAGTAAGTCTCTAGCATTACGAAGTTTACTTAGTGTCATACTTATGGAACATATCTTATAAACTTATGGCAATGCTATATACCAGTTGACTAGTTGCGAGAAAGTTAAAGGAGTAACTATCGCTAGCAAAAGGAATTGAGCTGAAGAATAGGATGTTCGTCTCTGAGATGGTGTTGGTTGGAACCCAACCTTCGGAGTTAGTGGTGCCCTGTAGCATAGCCAAATGCGAAACGAAGTCCAAATCCTTTTGTATTTCCTGTAAATTTGAGACGAAACTTAGGTTGGGACATATCAGTTCTAATCCGCGTATATTCGTTTCGATAGAGGTGCTGAATTTTCTCACCTCCGAGTTTTTAAGTGTTCCGTTTTCTTCATACATATCAGTTAAAGAAGAAATGGACTTTATAACGCTAACGAAGGTAAACAATAGTTTGCTTTGATAAAATGTAAATGTGCAGGTTTTCACACTAGCTGATATGAGACGGCTGTAAATCGAAACGAAAATTACTAGATTACGTGCGAAAAAGGACTATTTCAGTCCGTTGAGCAGAGACAACTATTAAAACAACAGTTTTTTTTCTCACTCACAAGGTTAGGGAGGGGCGATCGAGTCAAAAACTTGTTTCTCTGCGCTAAGCCATATGGAAGGAATCAATAATAGAGATACTTTGGACACTGCACATGGAACAAGCTTTTGGGCTTTAATCAAGTTAGCGGCAATGGCGAGCGAAACGTTCTCCAATTGTTCCGGAATGAAAACTATTCACGCCGTGATAGTACAGGTAAATATGAGTTATTTAATTCAAAGGTTCTAAGTCCCGTCAGGATGTTTAGGGTAAATATTTGGTCTTAAAGAAGACAGCGAGTCAATAGACCTTTTCGACGTTGAAACGAGGGAGTAGACAACCCTCAATGTCGAGGAATACAAGGGCGTTGATATATTTCCGTCTCTGCGCACTCTCATGGTACAAAAAGAATACAGCGCAGGCGCCAAAAAGTAAGATGGAAGGCAAAGTTTTGCCCCCGTGTCTTTCCCTCTTCGAAATGGTCTATAGGATAAAGTCAACCAGTATATTTTACGTCTCTAATATTGGTGGAATGTTTTTCAATAAGGAAAGCTTTTAGTTTCGGACCGTTATTTAATAAGACGGCAGTGGATTAGTTAATTCCTTCGAGTACATAATAGTAACTTCCCATTAAAAGTAGTTTCAGCTGAGCGTTGATCAGTCAGTCAGGACTTATTTAATTTTTAGAACTACTGACGCGATAGGTCTGTATTTCTGGATTTTGATTTTAGCGTAATTTATTAGGAAACACAAATATTGGAAATCATTCAAGCAATAGTGACGTATTTACTGCCATTTTTAGAAAGAGGAGCCAAAGTGTGGTAAGTTACAATTTCAGACCAAGGTCATTTTAGATTTTAACGAAGCGAACTTAGCATCATCAAGTCCTACTTGCCGATAACGGATATATTTGAAGATAACGGACCACTTAAAAACTGGCAGGTGAGAAATTTGCCTCTAAAATGCGCTATAATAAAAATAATTCTCAACAAGTTGGGAAACGAAAATATTACCTCTCCGAGTCGAGAAGAATTAGCTTAACACCCAACTTTTGCTATTCGTTGATAGGCAAATATATGCTTTAACATTTTTATAAATAAGTTATTCAAGTGTTTTCAAGAGTTATAGTGTCAAACAATGGCGGCAATTCTCTAACTTTTAAAGAGAGCTATCACTTGTTATAACTATCTTCTAAAGGGTTTTTGTAAAGAAGGTAAAATTTTATTTTGATCACTGTTTTTTATTAGCACGAGGGGAAATCACGAGACATCCGTCGATTTTCATTCAAGGTTTGATGACACCTTAGAATAATCACCTATTTAGACATTGCGCACTCATAGAACGCACGAGGTTGACAACAACCCTTTAGACGATAGATATCAATTGTGATAACTCGCATAAAGAAATGAAGTTTACTTGGGAGGCGACGGAAGGGATCAAGCCGACTCCGGCAGATACGAGGCAGTCGGCACCTATAGGGTAGGATCGCCAACTTGAGTAGTATTTGCTCAAACTTTGTCGCCCAGAAGTTACTTACACGAGTGCGCCACATTATCTAGCATGATTTTTAAAGTTTCTCCATACGTCACTCGAAGGGGTAAAAAAGAAATATTCGTTGAAATTATAAAAAGGAACACCAGATCTTCTGTGTGTCTATCGAAATGAATATACTCAGCTTAAATCTGAACCACTCACTAATCCGTCCCGATCTAAGTTTCGCCTGGGTCATTTCAAATTTACAGGATATACAAAAGGATTTGGACGTTGTTTTGTACATAGCTTTACTAAAGGACATTGCTAACTACAAAGGATGGTTTCCATCCAACACCCTCTCAGAGACGAACATAATAGTCATCAACTCAGTTCCGTTGACTATCGATAGTTATTCCTTCGACTTTCTCGCAAATAGTCAAATGGTATATAATATTACCGAATTGAAGGAGCTACAGAAATGAAAACATTTTCGGTTTCAATTCCAGGTTCTTACACTTTTATTCGGCTTCAGTTTCGTGGTTGCTCTGATCATGACCACTTGGCGTCGAAGAAGTCCAGTGAAAGTGCTCATTGAGATGTTGATGAACATATGGGATCTCATCTTCATCTACTTTTTCGAACGTGAGCGTATTAAAATGACGAAAGTTAATTACTGCTAAAATCGAAACATTTGTCTTCAGCTATCTCGAGACCATCTGAGAACGTATCTTGGAGACTCGTCTACGGATTTTGGATTTTAGGAGCCTTATTTTTGAGCGCCGTCATCTCCTGTACTTTCAAAACAGACGTATACAATATCAAGTACCTGTACATTGACAACTTCGAAGATTGGAGATTGAAAACGAACACACCCATGTGGGTCATACCTGGAAGTGGTGTTTTTATGATTTTCATGAATTACGTGAGTATAGAAATCCACGAAATGTAGAAAGTATCCGTGTATCCATGATCGTATTATTTCATTTGCCATCTTTAAAGTTGTCCGGATTTCGTGAACAAAACTTTGCGAATCGAATTCGACATGGTGAAATTCCAGATATTGTTGATCCTGACTTTTGGGATGATATAGTTGCCGGAAAACTGTCCCTAGCGTTGGATGATTTATCTCTCAAAATTTTCTATGCCCTTATTGAGTCTGAAAATATCAAAGAAAATAAGTTGTACATTAACAGAGCATTTAACGAAACACTGCCACTTTTCTTTTCTCTCAGCGAAAAAGGCAATAATGATCGAGAAATTTCAGAAATTGCGCGCTTATAGTAAGTACAGAAGGAATATTCAACCAGGAGTGCAACATACGAATGTTATCTACACTCTAGATTAATAGTTGTTCACTATTTTTCTCGTGAATTTCATAGTGCGTCTATCGCATTCGAAACGAAGCCTTTTGATAACTTTTTACTGGAGCCGTCTTACAAAGTGGACAAGGCTAAATGGATCAAACCCCAGCAGGAAATTGCCCCCATAACCCTGAAGGACACTCAGATAGCCTTCTGGTTCTTGGGCCACGGCTACATGTTTTGTGGACTCGTAATGCTTCTGGAATTACTTCCCTGGTTCATTAAATCGTGCTTCAATAGTTTGCAGACACATTATTAAATTACCGAAATGCAAGTGCTTAGCTTCTTTGAATTGTAATAAATTAACTTTTTTTTATTTATTTTATATGATAATTAACAACAAATACAGGGTGATTCTAAAATGGTGGTATAACCGAACTACTGCGGGTTCTATGAGCGATTTTAAGTCGAAAATGTTCTATGGCATTTTGTCATCCAGGCCACCGTTTAAAAGTTATGATAAGAATCATTTACGGATGACCCCTTAAAATTAATTAAATTAATCAAAAGCCCAGCGGGTTGAATACATTTTTTAAGGGGACTCACGTGTTTAGTAATCGCGCGTGTAATTTTGCTTGAAAAGCTTCACTTCTTTTTGCGATTCTCAGAAGAGAGTGGAAATAAAACATTAAACCTTTGTTGATTGTTTGTTAGGTTTTTCTCAATCCGGCAAGAATCTTCCCATTTGGTCCTTTTTTATTAAATTTTCAATGCATTTCCCCATTGGGTTAGGTTTTTCCCAATTCGGCATGAATCTATCCATTTGAACCCATTTTCAAGCTTACATTGGTGGAGGACTTCTTTATGGAGTTCACGGGGAAGTAAATCGCGCGCGCGATTACTAAACACGTGAGTCCCCTTAAAAAATGTATTCAACCCGCTGGGCTTTTGATTAATTTAATTAATTTTAAGGGGTCATCCGTAAATGATTCTTATCATAACTTTTGAACGGTGGCCTGGATGACAAAATGTCATGGAACATTTTCGACTTAAAATCGCTCATAGAACCCGCAGTAGTTCGGTTATACCACCATTTTAGAATCACCCTGTATACGCTGAATATTTTGAATCTAAGGTGAGGTATTATTAAGGTACTAGGCCATCTTGTTTCCGTAATATTATTCCTTAATTATATGCCCTAGCTTGAAACTGGGATCTTTTTTGATTAAACTGAATATACGCTATCATAAAATTGTAAACAACTCATAAGGTTATTATTAAAAGTCTATGCCTTTAGGCCTAAGTTCCTCTTTTATAAACAAAACTATTCCACTTATCTCTAAACCAATAAACCCAACTTACGTTCACAGTGCACACCTAATATCGAGCGGTGTAGTATTGTCCCGGAAAAAACAACTCGGGATAATCTAGCGCGTGACTAATACCATAATAAAGACAAAGTTCCATTATCTTTTCTCATTAAATTGTGAAGTAATTAAAGAATAATTTCGGCCTATTCCAGTATTTACTAATGAGCTTTTTAAACATTTTCATTTTCATTTTGGCATCATTTATGGTAGATCGATAATGGTCAACGTTCCAATTTTCGACTGTAATTAGGGAAATACAGTATTAAAAAAACAAGCTGTGTTGGTACCTTAATAATGCCGCACCTCAATTCACCTTATTCTCTATCGCAGGAAATTAGGCTTATCTTGGGCATTATGGAGGGGAGTAATGGAAAGAAATGAGTCTGTCGTCTGCTACAAAAACCACAAAAATGTAGCGTAGCAGACGACAGACTCATTTCTTCCCGTTACTCTCCTCCACGAATCCCGAGATAAGCCTAATTTCCGGAGAGCGATGGTTATAAGGTTGATTGAGGTGCGGCATTATTAAGGTACTAACCCAGCTTGTTTTATATTATTATATATCCATAATTACAGTCGAAAATTGGAACACGGACCATTTTTGATCTACCATCAATTAGGCGATAATGAAAATGTTTAAAAAGCTCATAAGTTAATACTGTAAAGTCTACGATTTTGAAGCTCAGATACGATTCGCGAAATCATAACACTATACCAACGTCAATTACACTTTCAAATCGAAATAAAACTGGCCAGCGATACAATTGTCATTTAAATTCATCGATACTGACATTATTAATTGCTTAATTGATAATTAATTTAAAATAAACTGCACTGAAATGGAATCCAAAACGAATGTTCGTTCGACTGACTTAACTTATGGCAGAAGTGAGATGAGACCAGAAGTACTGAGCTAACCAAATTCTTCACTTTGCGAAAGTGAATACTCTATATAACCTAGAAACGGTTGGCCCTCTGGTGGCGGTTTCAGAGTTTTCCCTCCAAAACGTGAGACGCTCGCGGTGGTAGACGGCCGGACTATATTCAAGCACCCGCGTCCTTGTTCCGCGGCTTTAGGTTGAGGGGAAGGGGGTAGGAAATGTTTTTGGAACTCGACCAATTTTTTTCTCAGTCTAGTGTAGGCGCGTGGGAAGCGGTGGCATAAAATCCTCAAATTTGTTCACTAGTGCCAGGATCTACTATCAACGCTTGAGACCTTCACTTCTAGTCTCATCTCACTTCTGCTTATGGTTTATATCGCAGTCAAATAATAACTTAAATAATTAGTAAATATTGATTGTATACCACCGTTGTCACAGTAAAGCTAAACCCGGAATTGGGGCTTGCGTGACGCTAATTTTCTAATAGCCGAATAGAGAACTGTAAATAGATTAAGTTGAAAATAACGTATTGTAAGGGGCAGTGTCGCATGAAATAAACTCCTAATTGGAATTTTGAAAGCATAATGATTGTTTGAAGTCAGAGCGACATTTTAGCCAAACCAGAGCGCGAGCTCTTGGATCGAGACGTTCAAATAGTTTCGGGAAAAACTTGGACGACAACGTACGAATCTTTCAAAACAGCGATAAAATTCAAAAGACGAATCTGCGGATTGAAATCATTGAACTCCATACCACAATGAAGAAGATTCACGCCGGAATGGTTCAGGCAATTACCAGTCATACTCTAATTTTTGGTATAAGTACAGACGCTGGGGTGACGTAGCGGTTAGGGTTTTAGCCTTGCAGCAAGAGGGTACTGTGGCACTGGGGAAAAATCTGGGAACAAACCCTTGGGCGTAGAGTTTGCAAGTTCTCTCCACATGCACTTGTTAAAGGAGTTTTCCCCTGCAGTGTTACACGATTTCTGCTTCCCACAAAAACTTGGTGTGGTTAACGGTAATACCGCGTTTAGATTTCCAGCTTATCACGCTGACCAATTTTTGACACTATCCCTGACCATTTTAAGTACGTGTTTACCAGAGCCCACTTCATGTAGACACCTGGCCAGTATTTAGCATTGCTCGAAGCTATCGTGGTATGTTGTACCAAACGAAATCCCTGACCTATCCCTGACTTTTTAGGAAGAAACTTTAAATCCCTGACCTATCCCTGACTTTTTAGGAAGAAACTCTAAATCCCTGACTCTTCCTCCATTTTACAAATCTCTGACTTATCGAGGTTATCAAGCTTTCGTTTGAACCCTGTATGCAATTTAAATAGACCCACATGCGTGGACGTCCCTTCATAGACAAATAATTTTCAACTCTGGGTTCAGTAAAGTAAACTGCAAAATAACTCTTGACTTGAATTACAAATGTCTAAGCTTAACAAATGTTTATGCTCTGTATAACAATGATTTCCGTTTTAATAATTAGGAAGGACAAATATTAGCCTACACGGATGCAGTCATGAAATATTTTATGCCGTTTATTGAAATCATATCAAACATCACGTAAGTTCCAATTGGTCATCTCTGAAATTTCAATTTTAATTGTAACAAACTATCGGTTTCCTTCGAAAGTTTTGTCACGTATATAAAGGAAGCAGCGGAATTGTATTTTGAAAATGGAACACTGAAAGATGTTAAGGTGAGAAAATTGACATACACCCAAAGAGAAAACAGAGTCAGTAAGGGAAGCTCTGTAAATGAGCTGGGTGATGTCCTTCTGTACAAGATATACCATTATTGGTTGAAAAATGTAGTCCGCTTTACCTTATATCCTCTATGGAGGCCGATAGGTAACGACGTGTCTGACAACGAACCGAGGGCTGGAAGTTGCTCCAAAAAATTTAATGAACTTATTACAACAACCGTCTACTCCTCTATTTTATATCCTCTATCGTAAAATCATGCCATGTTTTAACCAATGAACGGCATAGCTTGAGAAAAGGCTGCTTACAGAGATATTGGTCTCACCAAACTACCTTCAATTTGTGCTCACTCATCAACGTTGTATTCAGTGGGCTGACAGTGCCATATGTCCTCGGACATAAAATAGCAACCATTTTGATCTGAATCACCATGTCACGATGTTAGTTTGATCTATGTCGTATTAATCAATTTATTTTAATGTACAGACACTGAAAGAGGATTTTAATGGTACTATTCCCGAATTGGACATGGTTATTCATCCAGTTTCAGTTCAAGACATTGCTAATTACAAGGGTTGGATTCCAACCAACACTTTCGTAGAGACCGACGTCATAATTTTCAGTGCGGCTCCGACTGCAAGCGATAGTTATTCCTTCGATTTCATCACAAATAGTCAACCGGTATATAATATTACAAGGGCAATTTAAGAAGTTCAGAAATGGAAACATATTTCGTTTCAATTCCAGGTTTTTGAACTTCTATTCGGTTGCAGTTTCTTGGTTGCATTAGTCATGACCAATTGGCGCCAAAGAAGCACCGTGAAAGTTTTCATTGAGATGATGATTCACGTCTGGAATCTCATTTTCATATACTTTTTCGAACGTAGGTTTACAACCTTAAGTATAAGCAGGGATAGATGTAATTTTAGAAGTAGGAATGGAGAAAAGAATAATCCCGGACGGAACGGGGGGCATGAAAAAAAGAGGCGGGTCATAGCGACAGATGTAAAAACGAACTACGTATTTTTCACCGTCCCCGTCATCAAAGTCATCAAAACGTAGTTTAAGTGAGCCAATAAGATAATTGGGTGGGATATGAATACTAACAGTTCTCCATTCCTACTTCTAAAATTTAATTTATCCCTGGTATAAGCATAAGTGTATGAGATACGTTCCATGAGTATGCTTGGTAAAGCTAGAGACTTGCTGAGAGCTAGTTCGAGAACGACAAGCGAGAATTGATTACACTCGGTTAATTTTGACGGACTTACATCTTCCTATTTAGTCTGTATTACTAAACCTTTAACAGCGCCTCACCAGGCGTTGCTTTACCCTGAATCTATAACCTACCTCATTCACTTCATGACAAGCTCTCAGTAACCAGTGGCAAACTTATGGAACACATCTTATGTACTTATGGTATAAGACATAGGACAAACGTTACCGAGGACCCCTGACCTAACATCTTCATCCGGAACCCAACTGATTTCAAATGTTGTTCTATCCGATTTAGCTATCTCGGAACCATCTAATAACCTACCTTGGAGACTTCTGTACGGATTTTGGATTATATCAGCGTTATTTTTGGGAGCCGTCATCTCGTGTACTTTCAAAACGGACCTTTACAGCAAATACTTGACAATTGACAACTTCGAAGATTGGAGATCGAAATTCAACACACCAATGTGGGTCATGCAATCGAATGGTGTTTCCGTGATTTTCATGAACTTCGTGAGTATAAATCCGTGAAGTCAAGAATGAGTTCATTTACTCTAAATTGTATATTTGGGCAAGGAGTAAGAGGGCTTCAACGCATGCGCGAGAACGTACACTCTCTTGCCGTGAGGGGGTAGCGGTCACCATGGTAACCAGGGGAACGGGGGACAACGTGCATTTTGTCAGACTCCGAGTCTCCCCTCTTGTAAATTCTATTTGAATTGGGTTTGCAGGTGTCTTCGTTTGATAAAAACAACTTAACGAGTCGAATTCGAATGGGTGAACCTTCGGAAATAGTTGATCCCGAATTATGGGCTGAAGTGCAAGCGGGAAATCTGAGCGTAACGGCGGACGAATGGTTTTTGAGGCAATTATTTTTCATGATTACATCGGAAGAAATCTCAAGGGATAAGGTTTACATAAGCAATCCAGGCGACGATCCAATATCTTTCGTCCTTTCCTACAGCGACAAACCCACGAGAGACGGAGATTTATTAGAAATCATAAATATAGCGTAAGTATTCAAAAGACTGTTCAATTGTCAGTGAAGAGATGGAGTCTCGCTGAGATGCAAAATGTAGATACATACGATGAGCTATTAGTTTCATCAGAAGTGAGATGAGACTAGAAGTGAAGGGCTCTAGCATTGGTAGTAGATCCTGGCACTAGTGAACAAATTTGAGGATTTTATGCCACTTCCATCGCGCCTACACTAGA
Organism: Phalangium opilio; assembly: GCA_019434445.1. Lineage (NCBI taxonomy): Eukaryota > Metazoa > Arthropoda > Arachnida > Opiliones > Phalangiidae > Phalangium > Phalangium opilio. The sequence goes on from JAEQBA010001806.1 coordinate 390,930, forward strand.
GAGGAAAAAATTGGTCGAGTTCCAAAAACATTTCCTACCCCCGTTCCCCTCAACCTAAAGCGGCCGAACACGGACGCGGCTCCTTGAATCTAGTTCGGCCGTCTACCACCGCGAGCGTCTCACGTTTTGGAGGGAAAATTCAGAAACCGCTACTAGAGGGCCAACCGCTCTTGTGTTATCAAGAATATTCACCTTCGCCGAGTGAAGAATTTGGTTAGCTCAGTACTTCTGGTCTCATCTCATTTCTGGTTTCATCATAAGTTCATCATGCCACTAAGTACACAAATATGGGTTACGACTGGGCATCTTCCGCAGGTTACTGTGACGTCAGAACTCGTATAGCGCTAAGATGCGAAGAGAGAAAATTTTGAAATTTCTGTCGCGGTGCAGCCACCAAGGTCGAGACGATTACTTAATGGGTCACGTGAAAAAATCATCCAATGGAATAAAGGAGATTTTTACGTTTCGTATAGGCATTGGGGGGACGAATTTTACTGTAGCAACCCCAAAATCCCTCTCTCTCTCGTGAGATAGAGGTGGTTTCAGTCCTGAAACATTCTAAAAGAGATAAAAGAAACGCTAGGCTAGGCAGTACAATTTTGTATCGAAATTGAGGTGATAAATGATACGGAGAGAGTATAGGGTTTCAGTAAAGGGAGCCAGACAAACACCATTGCCATAGAAGTAGCAGCCATATCTCTACTTAGAGGCATGATAAACTTATGGTTTCATCATAAGTTTATAAGATATGTTGAATACTTCTAGTTGATAGTCTTGTTTAAAAGTATTTCGCAAAAATGTGAAACGTTCTTTTTCGTAAATTGCAGGGCGTGCATCCTTTTCGAGACCAAGCCTTTCGATTACATTTCACTCGCTTCCTCCTACACATTTAACAAGGCTAAATGGTACAAACCTCTGCAAGAAATCGCTCCAATCACCTTCAAGGACACTGCATTAGCATTCTGGCTGTTAAACCGCTGTTACATGTTTTGTGGATTCTCGATACTTCTCGAATTATTACTGCCCTTTTTCATTAAATTATATTTCAGTGGAAGATAGGCTTAGCAATAAACGCTTTCGCCTCGAGGCAAGAGGGCCACGGTTAAACACTTAAAAACCATGGTTTAAAGCCTTAATTCTGCCTAGAGTTTTCGCACCATTTGTTAACTCGAATCCGTTCTTGATTACGCGTTGTATCTCAAAGTTGACTTCAATAAAGCTAAAAACATTAACTCGGTTTCACTTTTGTAAAATCACAAGTGATATGAGACCAGAAGTATCGAGATAACCAAATTCTTCACTTAACGAAAGTGAATATTCTTGAAAATACACCAACGGTTGGCCCTCTCCAAATCGTGAGACGCTCGCGGCGGTAGACGGGGGTCGAACTAGATTCAAGCACCCGCTTCGTCCGTGTTCCGCGGCTTTAGGTTGAGGGGAAGGGGGTAGGAAATGTTTTTGGAACTCGACCAATTTTTTCTCTCTAGTGTAGGCGCAGGGATGGAAGCGGCATAAAATCCTCTCAAATTTGTTCACTAGTGCCAGGATCTACTACCAATGCTAGAGCTCTTTACTTCTAGTCTCATCTTACTTCTGGTAATATGTAACTGCGGTTGATATTTTAGTAGTGACACAAAATAGTAAGAAAAACGAAAAGAATTTAGTGATTGTTAATCACTAACTTATTTCAGCAATCTTGCACAGAAGTTAAATTGCTGTTTTTCAAAAAAAAAAAAAAAAAAATTAAATCCTTCGCAAGCTTGAAAGTACCTAAGTATAAGAGGACAAAGAAAATCAATCAATACAGTGTAGTGTTAGTTTATACAATGTGTTCCTTCCGGGGTTTTCATTTTTTATACAGAAAACAAATGATGCCTTCATTATTTATTCAAAAGACACTGTGTGTTTTTACCTCTCCGTGTGACGTAGTCCAGGAGAGGTTCTGTAACGGCCGTGTCTGTCTGTGTGTGTGTGTGTGTGTCTGTCTGTGTGTCTGTCTGTCCGTTGTTACACCCACGTGACCGCGTTCGCAGTTTGCGTATCGGAGCAAACGTGTTCCCAATTTCCGGACCGCATTGACAGTTCACAGAAATTTGGAAAATTGTATTTCTCTCCTTTGGCTAGTCTATACTTGAGTTCTCACACCACCATGTTTGGTCTTCGTCCATCCCATAAGAACACCGGTCTGGTACTTTTCTGGCTTCCACCACCACCATCTTCTATTCTTTGTCAATCCCACATTGACACCAGTCTGCACTTACACTGGCTTCTAACACCACCATCCACAAAGTCTATTCCACATAGACACCAATCTATATCATTGGCTTCTACTCCATTATCATCGTTTGGTTTTAGGATATACGCGGCGATCAGCTAGGGTTACGAGAAACGTCTAGCCTCCCTAAGGTGGGATCTCCACCAAAGGTTTTCGCAATTGCGCTTTTTCCTTACTATTATAATGGAATCGAATCGTATATATACCCCAAATTTGAAAAAAGCGGGCAAGAGGGGTACCCTTCACTTTAAACGTCAATATTAGCAAAGTTTGAGATGATAATAGGTATAACTTTATTTTAAACGATTTAACTATTATTAATGTTAATTATTGAAGATTAAAATAATTAAAAATAATTATATTTATTTAAATATTAAAGATAAATCTCTCGTGCAAAGAGAGAGATTATCATTGCCTCCTATATCTACCAAGGCCCGTGCATGCGATATATTTCCTTCGTTGCCTCCTATATCTATCAAGGCCTGTGCATTGTGATATATTTCATTCATTGCCTCCTATATCTATTAAGGCCCGTGCATTGCGATATATTTTTCAAAACAACAACAAAAATGGGAAGCTCCTCTCAGAAACATAATAATTTCTTTTCTCTGTATATGAAATGAAAATATGGATAATATTGCTCTCCTTCTTTAATGGTATGAATCCTTGCCTGTCTATTAATATTTTACGTAAGAGAAATACGTATTTAGCGAAGCCTAGAGAGGATAAACATAAGCGAGATTGTTTCGGAAAAAAAATACTGCTTCCACTAATGGGTTTATACTCCTTGTTACTGTTGTATAGAGTAATCTTGATAAAAGCTTAAAAAATTACGAGAGGACAGATCTTTTTTATCCTTTTGTTTTATTCTTAATAAGAATATAAAACATTTATTTTGTATCAAAAAATATTTTTTGGTGCTGAGATTGCTTTAGAAAAATCCAAACGGTTAGGCATTGGTAAAAAAGACATGTGTAAGCTATTTGCAGAGATGATAATTGTTTCACATGTTTTAAATAAAACTGAAGCTTCCATTATTGTGTTTATGCTCCTTGTTTGTTTCTCTGAAAACCATCTAGGTGTAGATAACAGTTAGACCAAAAATTTCAAAAAAACCTAGTTGAAAATAGACCTTTTAAATTTGCGGGAGCCATTCTTGAGAATTTTTCTTTGCTTGTAGGTTGTCAATTTATCTACCAGTAAATATTTGTGTTTGGAAGTTGGATATTAAGTCAAATTAAGTGGTTGTAAAGAGCCAGCAGGTTTTTGCCGCTCCTTTTTGTGAGTATTCGATTTTTGTATGTAAAATGGAGGAAGATAATGTTGAGAGTAAGGATGAAATGCGGAAGCGCAAAGCGCGGGAAAGGATGAGGGCAAAAAGGTCGACGTTTTCATTGGATACTTAAGTTTATATAATCTCGACACGGAGAGGTAATATTTTGGTTTTCCCGACTTGTTTCATCTTAAGCTAGGTTTACACTGGGGAATTTCTCGCTTAAAATTGACTCGATCGTAAAATGCTTCTAGACATTTATGACAGTGTAAAGGAAAAATTGCATGGATTCTAATTATTAATTCAACAAGTTTCGATTTGCCTCTAGGAGAGAATGTAAGGTTTACCGTTTGATGTCACGACATCACGCCATTAAAATAAACAGGAGCTAATCACCTTGGACTTATCTCTTCTCTTAAACCCATATTTTTATTTGGTTGGGTTAGTGTGTCTATGCATTTATTTTCCATTTAACCGGCGTGGTTATTATATCATTGTTCGCTAGTTCACTCCTCGGTAACACACTCTTGATAAACTTTCAGTATTGACCGAAAAACCTTTTTTGTTAATATAACCCTTCGCCATTGTGTATTTTTCGCGATAAGATGCCGCCCAGATTTAAAGTGCACTCTGTTTCATCGATAAAAGGCTTCGAAGTAATTATATTTAAGTTCAAAAGAAACACAAGTCATTCTCGCAAACAAAACCTAACAACGATGGTTTGGGATTCATGTTCCTGTTGGGGACAACAATTGCGAATCACTTATATTCAGGTAAACTTTAAAAATAGACAAGTTTTATGAAACTTTTGAATTTTCAAAACTTTATATCATTATGATTTATCCCTTCGAAATATTAACAAAGGTATATAGAAATGACAGAAAGTAAGGAGGGAATAGATCTCTGAACCAATTCTAACTATGTTCTTTGGGCGATTTTGAGTCGAAAATGTTCTTTGACATTTTGTCGCCCGGGCCACTGATTTCGAGTTATGATTCGATTGTTTTAGGGATGACCCCTTAATTCTTAATTAAATTAGTAATCATTGTCTTAATCAGTTTAATTAAATTTAAGGGGTCATCATTAAAATACTCCAGTCTTAACTTGACGGCAAAATTAACTGAACATTTGCGACTCAAAATTGATTTCCCAAAGAACATGACAGACGTATCAGAAACATAATGTATATTTTCTTATGAAACGCGAAGTGGACTTTGATCTTAACACGTCGTTGTAGTAGCCTAATTTAATCTTGATTACAGACAATCTTGTTGAGTAAATTGAAGGGAAAGGATAATGACTCGCAATTAGTGGGATTTGAAGCCAATCTGCTTAAGGTTCTGTCATCAACATTAAATTTTACGTAAGAAAAGTTCACAAGTCGATTTCTAAAATGATTTTCAAACTCGCTCTATGCTCCAGAATGCTTGAGAATTATTGAAGGGATACTTCCATCTAGAACCTTTACTTTTCTTAATTGAAAGACCGTATTAAAATAATGCATATATCAATTGGAACCATGCTTCTATGTACAATATTAAGGAAGATACGTGCTATTAAGTTTCCGTAATGGATGGAACTACGCGTTAGGGTTCACCGCCCGCAAAGCCCCTATTGGACGCCTAGTACCACCTGACGCATCCATCCAATAGGGATTCACCCCAGTGCTTTGTGGGTGGGGAGGCCTAACGCGTAATGCCATCCATTACGGAAACTTAATTGCTTGTATCTTCTTTAATATTGTAGATAAAGAGATGGTTCCAATTTTGATATATTCATTATTTTATAAGCTCGTATGATTAAAAATGAAATAAAAATTCTATAAGGATGTATATCTTTAAATTTGGTCAATAATGATATTATAAAGAAGTACGACAAGCCTGTACTCACGACGCAGTATAGTATTTTGTCTGAATAAAATTGTGTTGTGCAACAGACATTTAAATATAATACTTTCTTAATTCAAATTTAACTTATGTTCCTGACACGTTATCACAATCTCTCACAGATACACACTAAACGAAGCCGCGAAATCAGACTTCGGAAGAATGTATAATAATAATAGAAGTTGGTCTGGAGTAGTTGGTCAGCTGTCCAGAAGTGTAAATTCAATTAGATTTCGATTTTACAATTTCGCCAGGGCTTAACCAACTTAACTATTTCCCTTAGGAAATGGATTTTGCTCTGGCTAAACTAACTGAGACTTACAAAAGACGTAGCGTCATTGACTTCAGCACACCGTATTATTTCGACAATAAACATTTCTTCATGGGATTAACAGATTATGCCAAATACCAAACTGACTTTTTCTTTTTAAGTCCTTTTCAATTACAAGTAAATTATATAAGATATTCCTCCTACAGTTCCCATTAACAATTAAACATTAAGTAAATTATCAGGTATGGATAGCCTTATTAATTTCTGTCGTAACTACGGCTATGTTCCTTCGTTACAATTGGTCCGGTGTGAAATTTTGGACTGTTATATACGGTGTCATTTTACACTAAGGTTTCCCACAGTTCGGTTCAAATCGGTTTTGGACTAAAACTGAAACTGAACTGAAACTTTTCAGTTAAGATTTTCAAGAACTGAAACTGAACTGAAATTATCAGTTCGGTTCAGCCAGGAAACCGAACTGATCAGTTCAGTTTTCAGTTATAACTGAACTGAACCGAAAACCCCTTCAGAGATTATCAAGAAGAAAAATACGGTGTCAGAGGCCCAAAATACCCAGATTGTATCTATAAACCGCTAACATTTTCTACTACTCTTATGTATTTTGGAATCGTGAAGTGCCAGTACCTTAAGGGTCATGTTTATTTCACTAACTATTAATTGGCCTTATTCCTGATCAACGCCATCGAGGCGTAGCGGCGGTTTTTGGAGCTATAATAATACGGTAGCCAATTACAGGTGGCACTGGAGTCGATGTACTCTGATGGAGATCTGTTATTTTCTATGTTTTGATTATTACCGCTTCAACTTCAAAAAACATGTTTTAACTAATTATTATTAACCTAATAATCTCCAAATAGACCAAAATCGAATGAAAACTTACTCCGAAAGTCTTATTTCATAATATTAGACAGAATAAGAAAGGTAAAATCAACTTTTAATACTTTTGAAACCATATCGCTTGTTAAGCCTTGGCTATTCACATGATTCAGAAAGATCAACAAAACATAGAAAATAACAGACCTCCATCAGAGTCCATCGACTCCATCGCCACCTGTAATTGGCTACCGTATTATTATAGTTCTAAAAGTCGCCGCTACGCCTCGGTGGCGTTGATCAGGAATAAGGCCAATTATTAACATTGTACAATTTAACTTTGACTAATTAAATAATTATGATACCCTTTTTAGTTTACTAATTATTGGTATTCTTTTAGCCAGTGTCTCTCTGCAGAGGGTCCCAGCTAATCACGGGACTTAAATTAATAGCTTATTTCCATGCATAATTAAATATACGCGACATAAATGATGAAATATACGCGACACTAATAAGGTAACTTTAGGCGACACATCCCCCAAAATATCATACAGCATGCAATACTAAACGATGCCAGTTTTCTATTGTTCTACTAATGTTTGCGGGAACGTATTGATATCGTTTCTCGCGATAGATCGAAAGAGTACTTAACTATCTCTTCAGTTCAGTTTTATCAGTTCAGTTTATGAAATAAACCGAACCGAACTGAAAACTGATCAGTTTGGAGATTTGCAAACTGAAACTGAACTGAAGCAATCAAATCAGTTTAGTCCCTAAACTGAAACCGAAAATAACTGAACTGAACCGAAAACTGAACTGTTTGAACTGAACTGTGGGAAACCTTATTTTACACAAAGGTACAGTACTTAGAAAGCTTGAACGTAAAACCAGGGATGTTAGATGTTTTAAGAGGGATTCGTGGGAAATTGTGGAAGCGTCATGCGCAGTAGGTACGGGTCTATCGGATTTCTAATTTTTAGAACCATTCAAGGTCAATGATGATGTGGGGACGGGGAGGATGTGAAATCTGAGAGAAATAGGCGCGCTAACTGTGGAACGGCTTAGGTCCGGTGGAACGCAAAAAATGGGGGATGAATGCTCGGAATACCACTTCAAACAGAATTTGTCCTTGAAAGGGAAAAACCAGACGGCATGCGTTTCAACGAAGACGCTAGATATTGCTCTAAACAACAAAGACATTGTTGGACCGGTAACTTTGAAGCCCAATCTAATATTAGTCTTTGCTGTTTACATACCCTCCGGATGTTCCGTGTTAACCCTAAATCAAGCAGACGATACTACGGATCCCCCCTTAGAAAACTTTGGACTTATTTTACACCTCTTTTTCTTTCAGGAGGATATCCAAGTCTTAAAAGAGTGTCCAATAAAATAATTACAACTTCGTGGTTAATATCCTTAACGTTTATAATTATATTCTACATGAATTCGCTGAAGGCATCAACTAGTGTCCAAAAATATAACGCTATCAAAACCCTGGGTCAACTGGCCAATCATCTTCGAGCAAACAAAATCCCAATTTTAATTCGAGAAAAAAGCTCAGTTGTTGATTTCATTAATACGGTAAGAACAGAAGCTTATTATGTCTCTCTTGGAAGTAAATAACTCAAGATAATCAACTTATTTTGAGGGGCCAGTCACTCTGTGTAATCGTTGTACATGGTTGTACCTTTGTCTGTACTAAATTCATTACGTCTAAAAATCCTTAAAAGTCCTGCCAGTGACAGTGATAAAATGATTGTACATCCCAATCAAGAAGTGATATCTAGTTTATTAGGCAGAAGGTATAAATTCGCCACACTTCCAGCTTATCTCCAGTCCAAACGTATAGTAGGTCCGGAGTTAATTCCCTCCTCTAAATTACAACCAGCAGCATCTCATTGGTTCTTGAAAACTCACGTCAGCGCAACGCGAATGAGTACGAAAATTACTAGTATTTTCCGACTGAGGAGAGGCACGAAATAGCCCGGCCACCTTTTACGTCCCCCTCCCTTGTATTTTGAAAGGGGGACTGGCCGGGACTATGGCGCGTGAATGCTTAGGCATCTTAACCTTCTCCCTAATAAACAAGATATCGCTACTTGTCCAAATTATAACTTGTTATCGGTGTGCCCTTGTGACAAAACGTCATAGAAAATTTTCCACTCAAATCGATTTCCTATAGAGCCATCCCATTATACTTATAGGTCCAATAATTACCCTCTCTTTTTGGAACACACTTAATTGTAATCCAAATTATTTCAGCTGGAAACCGACACTGGAGAAATCTATCGCAAATTATCGACTTACGTTAATGAAATTGGTCGCAAAGAACTACAGCAAACGTCCGAGGGCAAAGCGGCAATTATAACAGGCAAAAAGCAGTTGCCATTGCATATGGAAAAATTAAAGCTGCATTTTAATCTCAATATTATAAAAGAATCGTTGTATTTCTACAGTACAGCGTTGGGTTTTAGGAAAAACTTCACTTGTAAATATTGTTTTAACGAAATGTAAGCATGAAATAATTATATTATACTTTAGGGTATACCTAATTTAGGCCTATATTTAGTGTGATCAAACATTAATTTTAAATTTTTAAGTCAAGACACTTGTTCGTCGATTTAATTTTGCATTACGATATTTCTAGAATTCAATTATTGAAGGAACGAGGTCAGCTATTAAAATGGGAACGAGACGAATCTAATATTCGTCGATCGAAAAATCACGTCGAAACGACGGAGACCAATGGCGGCAGCGTACAAGCGCATTATATTCGCCTAAGAGATTTAAAATCCACATTTTTGGTCTTGGTTTTCGGTCTAATTTCATCCATTATTGTGGAAATTAACCTCACGATTAGAAACAAATTAAAGCGCCTTAAAATATAAATATCGACCGTCATTTTAGAGTCTGAGAAATTCGCCATGAAACGTGAGTAGCGCCCTAAAAAACTAAAAGGCTAAGCTAAGCTCGACGTCACGTGATGGCAACCTGACCTCGTAGTGAGTTAGATTAGGCCTTGGTTCGCAAAGAAAAGCAACACACCATGAGGTTAGGCCTAGGCTTAGGGTCAGGTTATCATTTCCAACCCCACGTGCTTTCAATTTTAATTCTCAAATTATTCTTAAATTTGCCTACAAATTCAACAAAGACTAATACAGAACTACAATTATAGTATATCATAATATCATCTACGCTACACGTTGACCTACGCCATGCTTACGTGGTTAGTTTCTAAAATTATTATTCAAACTTACCTTCTTTGTCACAATGTGGCTATTCGTTTAAATTTCACACTGGAAATTACAGCGTTCGTTACTAATTTCAAAACGAAATAAATGAAAGAACAAATTACGGGCGCGACTTGGGCTTGCCCCGAAAAAAAAGCGTGTTGTTCACTAGTGATCGTACGGGGTGAGATTTTTGTCGGGTCGGGTTCCGGGTCGGGTTGCGAAAAAAACCCCGGAAAATCGGGTCGGGTCGGGTCGGGGTTTTCCTTTTTAATAATATAAATGTAATTAACATATTCTAAAAAATTATACATAGTAACTATGTACTATGTAATGTAAGGAATTTATTTTCTGTAATTTAGTTCCAAGTTATCACTGCTTTAGTGCTAATCTGCCATATCATTGCTATCTGATAGAACGTCGTGGAAGGGATTGGGGTAACTAATTGTCCCAGAACAGGCGCAACTTCCATCTAAAAAAATTCCAAATTGTCCTTGTCCTATGTCTTTGGCAGTGGCTGAAAGCGGTTTCTGGTACTCGTGAAACTCTTCTACCACTTTTTCAATTTTGAAATCAATTGCTCGCAACTTAACACACAATTAATACATTGGCGTTTGACGGACGACCATGAAATTGCCGACATATATTAGTTTTCTACTGGCTTTCGAAGCCTCGAGATAGAAAAAAATTAAATATTCAAGCTCGCCCTAATCAGATTTGAGTTCCTATCTACTGTAACACAAAGCGCGACCGTCAATAATAGCTTACCCTCTACTTCGGGCCCACCCCGATTTTTTTTAAACCCGACTTCAAAATTGACTGGCCGGGTCGGGTCGGGTCGGGTTGGAAAAAACCGGGGATCCCCGACTTACCGGGTCGGGTTCGGGTTCCCCGTACGATCACTATTGTTCACCCTTGAACCGAGCAGACGAGGGTAGGAAAACGTTTCATGATGAATCCGTCCGCCAGATCACGTGACTAAATCTAATTTTAGGGGTAGGGAGTTAAAAGGAAGCCATGCTTAAACGCCAGACGGAAGTAATTTTTTTGCAATCCCAGAGCACAGAGCGTAGGGGAAAACATTTTGTTTCATACCCACCCCTTCTCTGAATTTAGAATGGCTTTGCTTTGAAAATGTAGAGTCCTATCTCCGTTTCTCGCTTCATTAAATATTGCTCTTTGGTAGCATATTGCCAAAAACCAATGTTTTCTATTTTTAACGACAGCAAATGACCTTTTATTATTATTTGAATAAAATAATTTCTTAAATTGTAAAATTTAAATCGAAAAAATTGTTAATGACATCAATTACATATCAAACCAAATTTTATTTTCTCAACTTAATTTATTTTGCTAAAATTTTAGGCTTTCGTTTATTTTTGGTAAAATTTTATATTTCGTATAAAAACCATAAAATATTCTTGTAACGTAAAGGTAACATTACCTTTACTTCGTCTATTTTTAAATGAAATAAAAATGTTTTAAGCCTAGTCTTCGAGGTTCTCGTCAGTCGTTACGTTCGGTTCAAAGTCATCCAATCCAATCATGCCTGTAATTATTTCCTCAGCTTGTCCAGCATCTAAATCCATTTCTTCTAACGGAACCTCTACAACTTCGCCGATAAATTCCACTTGGGGTTCATCAGTCCCTGCTGCTATTGGTTCATTAACGGGATGGGGAAGTTCACTTGTAGGTGTTGAAGTAAGGTCAGCATTAAGGAGCGGGTTTTCAGGGTCATTGCTTTCCACGGCTATTTCAGAGAAATTCCGTGAATGTCACGGTTAGATTAAAACATCTATAGCGATTGCCAAACACAGGGATAGATTTAATTTTAGAAGTAGGAATGGAGAACAGAGTAATTTCTGGGCGTACGTCAAAGTCCCGGACCCCCTTCCACGGGACGGAGAGGTATGAAGAGGTGGGTCATAGCGACAGAGGTAGAAAGGAATTACGTATTTTTCGCCGTCCCCGTCAGCAACGTCATCAAAGCGTAGTTTAAGCGAGCCAATAAAATAATTTAAAGTTTTCGTTACGTGTTGGAGGGAGGGGCTCTATACTGGCTGGTCTATGAGTCGGACTGAAGTAAATACTAACCGTCTCCATTCCTACTTCTAAAATTAAATCTATCCCTGGTAAAAACGCAAACTTACGTAAATTAGAAGATTCCAAGGATGAAGGTAAGTCACTTAGAATTGACGTTTGACCTTGATCGTTTTTAACGGATGTTATCATCAAAGGAGTAGCAGCACCAATCAAATACTGGGGTGAAACATCAGGAAACGATAATTCTTCAAATCTCAGGTACACCTGGTGAACCCTCAAATGACCCAGAGCTAAATATCTAAAGAGGACACGTGATTAATTATCACGTGAGTTCCAAGATAAAGTTCAAGGTCTTACAGTCTTTAAAAAATCATATTCGGTAAGCCTAACGCACCATTTTTACTATGGGAGGGGGAGGTCAGTTTGCCATCTTATTGCCAAAAATTCCATACTCACTTATTGCTCAAATGACTGGTACAATTGCCGTGTTTACATTGGAATGGCTTCGAAATTAAGTAATTCATTTTCGAATGGGTGTGCAGGTTGAGTTCTCTTGTGCACTTGATGTTGACATCGCACCATTTGCAATACATGAACAATTCGTCACCTTGTCTTACAACCGAATGCATCTTTGCCGTTAAGGCTCTGTGTCTCGCTTCAAGGGGCAGGTTACGATTGATGCAATTAACGCTAAGCCCTTGAGTTCTAAACACGCGAGGTTTGGGAATTGGTGCACTTATGGGAGTTACGGATTTCCTTGCAGCTCGTTGTTTCATTTCAGAGTTCATCCTTTGTTTTACTTGATCCGATAATCTCTTAGTCAAATTTGAGATATCAATACAGGATACGGGAGCGTTTCTTAAATAATCAGGTAGTACTCCTTGTCGCAACTAAACATTAGAAGGCTTGCAATTAAACCAAACTACATAAAAACAAGGTCAATTCATTATTTCTACTTACTCCTTCCAAATCTAGTAACAAGGAGATTGGGCTAGGTTGATGTCCTTTGGCTTGGTGTTCTTTCATGTGATTTTCCTCGTCAGTCTTAGAAAAAGCTGAGAATACCTTTCGGCAGATATCGCACGAAAAACAGTACAATCTCACACCATGAGCTTGCACAAGATGAAGAGCCAACTGCATATATTCTTTAAATTCTGCGTGGCAAGCGTTGCAACGGATGTTGCTGCTAGTGGCACCCACACCAGCAACAAAATTCGCCAACTCCAAAGAACGCGGTAAGTACGTCGAAGAGATCCCTACTTGCGTCCTTGAAGACCTTTCTGCCAGACATGGTACGATAGGCCTAGACAAGATAGATTCTTTTCTTGGTGACTTTGAATTGACGGTACTTGCTAACGAACAACTTCTTTTCAGCATTGAACTGCTTTTTCCCCATTTTGAACCACTCTTTGTAATGGGGAATGTTACATTTAGCAGGTCTTTCTTCGAACGTGGCCTTCTTGAAATGCTAGTTTCGCCGGAACTCAGACGCGAGTTTGATGAAGAAACGTCACTTTGCGAACTTGATGATCCTTGCGATTGGATTGTTCTAATATCCGATGGCGACGTGTCTTGCTGCATACTTGTAACACTCATTATTCCTCGTGAGTTTGAAGAACCAAAGGAATTCAACCACGAGTTGATTTGGATTTGGATCAGTGAAGACTCTATCATTGATCGATCACGAAGCTCCGCCACATTCGCTACACAATTTATAGCCATTATACTTTGTTCCAGACTTTGAACGTTGCTTTCAGTTGGCAGACCAGAACTTCCTGGCTGTCTACTGTTTTCTCGTGCACTCGCTGTTGAAAGGCCAATACCGGAAGTCGACAACGCAATATTAGGTTGAATAGTTACACTCATTATAGGTGGTGAACGATAAGTCCCAACTGTTCTTTGAAAGCTTGAAGATCCCGATATTGGTAAGCGTGAATTTTCACAAGCAACGGTAGCGCATAGGTCATTATGCGATGCGCGTCTACGCAGCCTTTTAACAGTCAGAATATCTGGTAGGTCAGAATATTCATGCGCGTTTGTAAGACAGACTGGAAAATATCTAGTATTTTGTTGGATATTTCTAAGGGTTTCTTTACTGCCTCCTGAATTTGAAAGAACGACCAAAGTAGGTCGTGTGGGATGTTTCTGAACGATATAAGAACCTCTTGGAGTCTGAACATAATACCACCTTTTAACGGGCAACGACCTATTTTCCGAAGATGCATTTCCTTGCGAGCTTGAAGCGCCAATAAGAGCCGGTGAAGAATTTCCCTGCGAACTTGAAGCACCAATAAGAGCCGGTGAGGAATTTCCCTGCGAACTTGAAGCACCAATAAGAGCCGGTGAGGAATGTTCCTGTGAACTTGAAGCACCAATAAGAGCCGGTGACGAATGTTCCTGCGAACTTGAAGGGCCAATAACAGCCGGTGACGAATGTTCCTGCGAACTTGATGGGCCAATAACAGCACGTGACGAATGTCCCTGCAAACTTGAAGGGCCAATAACAGCCGGTGACGAATGTCCCTGCGAACTTGAAGCACCAATAAGAGCCGGTGATGAATGTTCCAGAGAACTCAAAGCGCTAATAATAGCCCTCGCGTAAGGTCCTATCAAAGTCGAAGGTCCAATAAGAGGCTGCGTGTTACGTCTCTGCGAACTCGAAGGTGCAATAAGTGCCTGTGAGGAATGTCCCTGCAAACTCGAGGCGCCAGAATGTCCCAGCGAAGTCACAGCGCTAATAAGAGCCCGTGAGTAAGGTCCTAGCGAAGTAGAAGGTCCAATAAGTGCCGGTGAGTTTGAATCGCTATTGGTCGTTATCGTTAAATTTTGTTCCAAGCTCAAAGCAGTGGCGTCAATCAGCGATTGAGTTTCTCGTGAACTTGAGGAAGCCGTTGATGACGGTTGATCGTAAATATAATTTTTATCCATAACTAAATGTATTTATCCTTAAGATTTAAATTAGTTAGAATTATATTCAATTAAATGAATAAATATTTTACTTCTAACTTATTACGATCAAATTCAGAATCCAAATGAATTGCTTTGTCAAAACGTAAACAAAGTACGTTTCTTGTTTAATTTTCGTAGCTTTAAAATGTTAGACTTACCAAGATAAACGTACGGCCATTTTTTAAAGAGAAGATTTTTTTTATTTTGTTATTAGGCATGATAAAACATGGAATTTTCTAGCAACAAGATAAGGGAAGTAACAGTGAGAGGTCCTATGGGAAGAAGTCAATAAATTTGACGCTAAAATACAATAGGCCTTTTCGAAGTAAATACGTTTGTAAGCAACCCTCAGTATCGGGACATAACAAGGGGGTTGATACATTGCCATCCGTCTATGCGGACTCTCATGATACAAAAACACCACGGCGCATGCGCCGAAAAGTGAGATGGAAGGCAAAGTTTTACCCCGTGTCGTTCCCTCTTAGTTACATCGAAATGGTCGGTACCAATCTCACTTCGTATGATAATTGAATATGCCTATTTATGAACTCCTTTCGCCTGAGGGTAGAACGCCCTGCTTTTCCCCCCGGCAATATTATGACTTTATGTAAACTCTTATTGAAAGAGGTCAGGGTTTCAATAAAGATAGTCAAATCAGTAATTTTTTATTTGCATAGCATGTTTTATTATAAAATGTTGTTTCCTCCATTAATTATTTTCTGTGTAAGAAGTATCAATATACATTTTTTGTGAAATAATATCTCCCAATTTGACCTTACAGAAACTCTTAAATTTATCGCATCAAAGTTAAGTTTTCACATCAATTGAGGGCAATCAAATAGATTTCAAACATGGGCCTCTTCAGTGAAATATTAAATTTGTAGTATAACAAAGTCAAAGAAAATGTAAGTCTATGTAGGAAAGAATTTGTTCAGTGACTCTTAACAACGGAATGGGAAATGATACTTAAGAAACATCTAAGAAATTAGCAAAAATTATTTATATCAAATTCAGGTTTATTATCTTATTTCTCAAATAATTATAAATATACAAAATTTCTTTAATTTCTTTTATATAATTCAATTTAAAACACATAAAAGCAGTTATATCTTAATATCATTATCTAATTTTACAATTTTAATTTTAATACAGTGAAACAATCATTATCGTTGATACTTTTTCTCTTCAAATAAATCCATCATAAGTGCAAGCTCATAAGTTAATTAAAATTATCAATTTAGAAAGTGTAACATGCTTGAAAGTTATGTTCCATGGGGAAATCCTTCAGCGACCTTATTCTAATGGTGGGACCTCTATTGTCTTTCCTAAGTAAAATAGCTCCATTTTGTGCCCAGGCAAATTTGAAATTGTTGACTAGAGCGAATTCTTTGGTACGATTCAGCAGTTGTCGGTTGTAGACGGTCAGTTTTTGATTGACAAAGATCTGGTGAGGTGCTAGCGAAGGGTCCACACTGGTAGCCACAATGCCAGAAGTCTTTTTGGCCTAGAAATGGTTAAGGTACCACTTACATATCACATTCCCACTAACTTCTTAACAGGTGTCGTTCTTGCCTAAGTTTCGAGTCATTGTTTTTGAGAACAAGAGAGTTTAACCCTACCCAACCGAACTTAAACTAAGCATTGTTAGTCCCATGCCCACTTCTGTGGAATCGAAACCCAGACAAACACGATACCTTAAGGATTATTAACATATGATAACCTTGAAAGCCGCAATCCAATTCTGGGCAATTTCACCATCCTTAAACTGAACTTCAATAATCCTTGGTTTGAAATTCTCCCAGCTGACATCCGGTGTTCGCTGGGTTTTGACGACATCTTCCTCTTCCATTTCGACCCCCAAGACCTTGGCCAATGATTTCAGTATGGATACCAAATCTTCATCCAAAGTTTCTTCAATGCCAATGATGACGATGGTGTCCTTGAGTCTATCCTGGTCCAGATCATTCTGTTGAAGGTCATCGAAGTCCGCTTGAGGGCAACTTGGTTTCTCGTAACTATCATAGTGACCCGAGTCCGACCAAGTGTTCTGGTATCCAGGATCAACTTGGGGGAAATCTCGATCGTAGAAACGACGTTCCAGTCGGCGTACATCCTTGGTCAAGTCGTGGATGTCCATTTTGAATTTGATGGAGTGTTCTTCAATGGTCTTTTTCAGCTCCGACAAGGTTTTGTTGAAACTGGTAATTGTACGGCGTAACTCGGCTTTCTCGTTCTCTTGTCGATCGAGGTATTCGTTGATTAGAACGTTACTGCCAGCCTGTGGAAAATTGCTTTACTATAGTGTCAGGAACTTAAAGTCCTAATGAGGACTATCGAATAAGTAATTACGTGTCCCTCCCCTGTATTCCTAGCCTTAAACAATTCTAAGAAATTCAGAATGACCTTCATATACTATAATCCTAATCTACCCTTGATCTAGGGTAAGCTAAGCCAACTTACCAATTGATTTACTTGTTCCTTCAACCTTCCATCACCGTCTCCGAGAGTTTCCAGCTTTGAGCTCAATTCCACAACATGATACAACAAAGGCGCCAAGGCCCGTTCCACGCAAACTGTTACGGATTTCTTCTCGGCATTCTTCAACATATGGGCGATGTCTTTGAAGCACTTCTCTTCGGCGATATCCAATGGTGACCTCCCAAACTGATCATAGGCGGAGCAATCGGCTCCCTTGATCAACAGGTTCCATACCATGACCCTCTGATTTGCCATGACCGCCGAGTGAAGAGGAGTTGATCCATCATTGGCTAAGGCGTTTATGTTGGCACGGTAATCCATCAGGATAAGGGCTACGTCATTGTGTCCGTTGAGAGATGCCCAATGTAAAGGACTAAGACCGTAATGGTCAGCGATGTTGACGTCGGCTCCGTAACTGATTAGTGACTTCAGGGTCTCCGTCTTGCCGTAAGCGGCTGCCCAGTTTAACGCCGTCCAACCGTGCTGTTCCTCCGTGGAATTAACGTTAATTCCTTGACCAAGTAGACTTAACAGGACATCGATCTTGCCCTGGTAAGCCGCATCGTGCAAAGCGGTTATATATTCTGCCATTTTTAAAGAACTTCAAATGTGAAATGAATTTAACGTTGCACTTGAATAATAATTATTGCATCGGTTTTCTAACTAAACTCAAAAAATAATACGTATATAATCTAATTGCTAATCACGTGACCATACGTATATGCGCCCTCTACACTATCGTTAAAAGCCCGCGAAAAATAAAATTAAATTAAAACAACAAAGGCTTAACGATGTGTTGGTTTCTCTTCTAGTAATTTATGGAATAGTCTATAAAAAATAGAAAGATTATTGAAAACCAAATAAGGGTTAGTTGCATATCTACTTTAAAATAAAAATCTCTGGCATGTAAGCTTTGATGGAACATAGTACCTTTGATGTTTTTTAAATCACTAGTATTTTAAGAAAAACTTTCCTTAATGATGCTATTTTCCATTGGCATTTTAGTAGAGCACGGAGTATTTAGTTTAATGGAAGTGAAGCTAAAACCTTGACTAAAAGTGCGTGATGTTAACATACGACCCTTTAAATATTTCTCCTTGGTGACAAATTGCTCGAGGGCAATAAAAAACGGTATTTTGTAAACGATAATTTTATGGCCTGTCGTTTAAAATTGATGTTTTTTAAAGTTTCGTCGAAGGTTTCTTCCGTGCGTTGGTTTGATTAGTTAAGTCATATCGCAGTCGATTGTCGTCTTGTAAACTTCTTTGTTTTGGTGCTTCATTCATTGCGTGGTATCGTCTTCGGTGTTAGTCTCAACTTGTAATCATTACTAAGTACTTAAGAATGGATTCAACTGCCGCTCCAGATTATAAGAAACACATTGAGACTCTACGCAAGAATGTCCTTGAAGATACGGCGAAATTGGGTAAGTTTATTTACTCTTAAATTAATGAGGCTAATTTATGTATTTGTAATTGTATTTACCATTGTAAATAACTTAATTAGTAGTCAGTTTTTTTGTCGGTTATTATGCTGTACTTTATTCAAGTTAATTATATTTAGTTTTAATGTTTTAAATCGCGGTTTTTGGTAGATTAGTTTCGTGTCTCTCGTCTCATAAACGGTTTCCTTAATTAGTTTACTTAACTAAAGGCGTTTAAGTCTTAGACTGATTTTATACATTTAATTTGCACGCTCAGATACTAGAGTTCAAAGGTTATCTTATACAATAATTGAGTGATGACTAGCAATTTTGGTCGCGTATTTTATTACTAAATTGCTAAACTACTTGAAGGATCCGATGCAGAATATCTGCAATTGGTTGCAAGATATGTAGCCTACATTACAAGCTGATCTTCAGTTTAAGGCACTAGGAAGAAACCAAGTCAATTAAAGATTAAGTCTAAGTTTAATTGCCCGAAGAGGCTGTAAATCGTTCGTGATGTTTTAGCAATCAACCTTGAAATCCTCTAATTATTATTCCTTTTACGTTCACCTTGTATTAGCTTTAATCTATTATGTGTGACGTCACTAGTATGTGTTGTTTCTTTAATAGGTTATTTATTGGTAAAAATGAATATTCACGAAAAGAATTTTATAGTCTATAATATGAAATATGGCGTATTACGTGGTCTTTCTAATGTAGAGGTTCAGTTAGCAATTTGCTTCAAAGAGTTAGTGTTTATAATGAATTAAAATCATCGAATGTTAGATTAGCGCCTCATTAAATTAAATGAGCTTTTAGTCATAGCAATGCTATCAGATAATACGAATTTTATCTTGGTTTAAATATGCTTTGTCTTAGCATTCTTCCACTAAGTACACTTGAACGTGAGACGCTGTTTTATCGACGTCAGATGCAATATACAAATAAACCTATAATTAAAATTGAATATGAATTAATTTTGTCACTTCCTCAATTTAAAATTTAAATTGATCAATCATCCATCCGTGACGAAATGGGTAAATTCTGCCAAACAAGCTAATTCTTCATAATCAACATTTTATTTTAAAATCCACTTAATAATTTATTAAGATTTAACCTTCAAACTTATAGTGCTTTTTTTGTTAATTGAAAATCGGCTTTTTTTTAATACGTCATACTTTGGATTAAGGCAACGATACATCGAATATATTTGAAACTGATATTTTAAATTTTACAATTGCTTTACAAAGTCTAATTTTAATGCGGTGGTTTACGTTTTGGGGTGTGCAAAGTTCGATTTAGAAATCGACTGTTTTTAGTAGGTTCCAGCGGTTATTCAAAATTTAATAATTAGAAGTTCAAATAGTGATTTTTAAACAATGAAATAGACCAAAAATGTTTGAATTATAAAATATGCGGTGAGAAGTATTTATTTAGCTTGTAAAGCTCTTAATCGCATGTATATTTTTACTGTGTAAAGATGAATCGGTTCAGTGAAGAATTCTTAAGTTTTCGTATTTTAATTTCAGCTGACTTCGATGAGATGGACGTGACCAAATTTCGTACCGATGATAATTATTGCGAACGTTTCCTGATTCATAATCAAGGCGACGTTGACAAATCTACCGCCATGGTTAAAGAATCATTGAAATGGAGGAAGGAATTCGGCGTTCGTGGTATGAGATATATTCTAAAAAGAACCCAAAAACCACCTGAGAAAGTTCAAATACTCAATAGTTCCTGAGAACATACTATGGTCTTCAGATCCCCTCCCCTTTTCATTACCACTGCTCTCTCAGAGAAAACCATAAGAGCTAGTTGAAACTACTCCTTCATTCTCGTAATTTATGCGGGTTCTAGTTCATAGCGTTATGATAGGTAGTTTACTTGGTAGGCAATTGTCTTGTTTTTTTTCACAGGGATCAAAGAAAGTTCGATTCCACTCGATATGCACAAACTGGAAAACATCTACAACTACAATACGGACAAAGAAGGCTCACCGATAAGTAGGTTTATTAACATATACCTAAGGAACATTTAACACACAAATTTGGCGAACGCAACTGGCATGACAGAGTTAGGCCATTAATGTGACTCATTAGAAATTCCATGTTTAATTTCGATACCTGTTTGAGGATAGCTTAAAGGGGATGTGAAGAGGGCAGCGACTGGTGTATATAAATAATTTGAAATACGTCATGGGCACCACGCGACAAAGACGTGGTTTAAATAAACTTAGTTAATTTAACTTGGGATAAAAAAGCTCTGGAGGAAATTGTAGCCACAATCTCGACAAAAAAGGACTAAGTGCCTAATCCCACTCCATGAAGAGTCTTTGGAAATTGGCGTCACGTCGTCTGACGTATTTCAAATAATTCTTACCCATGTCTTCTTAACAGTCACTTCAAGTCGGTTTTGATATTACATGAATGCACTTAATATATTCTTAATATGGTTCATCACTCGTTGATTTCTAATTCGATCTTTTCAGTTATGATGATTGTGAAAGACCACAAAAAGGATTCGGAGAAAGTGGAGGATGCCAGGAGAAACGTCGTTTACTGGGTCGAGAAATGTTTGAAAGACTCGCCCACCCAGAAAGTTTCAGTTGTCTACGATTGCACTGATTCGGGATATGCTAATATGGTAAGTGATATTGCAACGACCTTAGTACGTTGAGGTTGTGTTTGGGGAAGGGGGGCGTTTTAAGAATGAAGGGAATTAAGTTCTTCAATTATATTTAAATTTCTATGCAGGATTTGGAATTAACGATGTTTGTCGCTAACTTGTTCATCAAGTTCTACCCCGAATCCTTGGGATACATCATTGTCTACGATATGCCATGGCTGTTCAACGGTAAGTTTCAAATTTTTAGAGCCACTTGTCACTCATGTGGTGGTATTAGTGATACTAGGATAAATTGGGTTATATAAAACCGAGGAACATTCAATAATATAATGGATATTTCAGCCATCTGGAAGGTGATCAAGCCATTGTTGCCAAAACACGCCCGTCATAGAGTTGTCTTCGTCAACAAAACTTCCATCAAAGAATACATCGATGATAAGTGCCTTCCGATTAGAATGGGTGGTCAAGTAAGTAGCCTTTAATGTCCAGTTAAAATTAAAATCTAATTTTTCACTCTTGGGTTTAAGGACTCCACCGTGTACCAATACAAACCAAGTTCTTAAACAAGCTATCTCCGTAATTAAAATAATTCTTCAGCAAGAAGTTAATTTATACACGTTTCATTTTTCGAAACCAATTATTATTGTCAATCTAATTTCAAATATTAATAAATTAATCAAATATTTTTTCAAATGAATTTAAGTCTTTTGATTTCAATGCGGTTATTTTTAGTTTAATAATTAACAATCGTCAAGGGAAACATTTATCTTTACATTATTTTAATTAATGTAAATATTGCAATATATCCATAAGCTAATACCCCTCTTTAAGTATTCTTTTCTGGGTCTATGGTGAATCATTCCGAGCTGCCACTTTCCTTCAAGTCAGCGAGCGGTGCTTTCAAAAGTCTAGGAGAGATTTTTTCATTGATAGTAACGCTCATGGCTTGTAGAGAAGTGTACAAAGTATTTCTGATGTCTGCCATAAATTAAGGGGAATGTTCTTTGGGTGATGTTGAGTCGAAAATGTTCTATGACATTTTGCCGTCCCGACCACTGTTTCCAAGTAAAGATTCCTTAAATTTAGTTAAACTGAATGACAATGGTAATTCAAAGGGTTATCCCTAAAATACTAAAATCATACTTCAAAAATAGTTTCCGTTAGGACAAAATGTAATGGAACATTGCCCATAGAACATCCCCCTTAATATATGACAGACCACTCCTCTATTGAAATAATTCCGACATGTAAACTTAATGATAGATTATTAATTTATGGTATAACGCTATCACATTCTTCTTCCGAATTTAAACGGACCGAAATAAATCTTTTCTCAGTACTAACGGAACCTGTATAATACAATCTAATCAAAATTCATATCTTTGAATATTGTCCTCTATTTTGAATTCTAAGAGATTAATCTGAAGGTACGAAGTGCAGTTAGCCACTCGTCAGGCGATTTTAAGGTGGAATTCATTGTCTATACTCAATTACATTGAGTCCAACGTTAATGAATTGATCCTTCAAGAGTGATTAGCCCCTCGCTACTGAGAAGTAACTAAATCTATATCTATATAAATCAAAGTCCTGACAGACTGACTGATAATCAACGCCCAGCCCAAACCGCTTGCCCTAGGAGGCTGAAAATTTGCAGGAACGTTACTCATAAGTAGTAGGCGCGTACTAAGAAAGATTTTTCCAATCCGCCGCCATCTTAAAAAATGGCGCCCAGAAATGTAAAAAATATTCTCTATGCAATTAAGTACGCCCGTTTCAACCGATTTCACAAGTGTTAAGTACACTGGTTTGCTTTAACCTTAAGACGGGCTGAATGGTCTTTCGGGTTCGATTTTTCGCCATATTTTAAATTGGCGCAGAAATGTAAGAAAATATTCTCTATGCAGTAAAGTCCGCGCATTTCAACCGATTTCACTAATATTTAGTACAATGGTTTACTTTAACCTATAGACGGGCTGAATGGTATTTTGGGTTCGATTTGTTGCCATCTTTTTAAATGGCGGCCAAAAACTTAAAAACCCTTCTTTATGGAATAATGTCCGCGTGAAAAGTAATAAAAAATATCCCGACGGACTGACGGACTGTGCCGAGTGCCTTCGCTCCTAGGGTGCCACAAAAATATTAGTCATCAGTAAAATGTACACATTCTTAATATCATTTTAGATGGAAGTTCTTATTACACGCGAGCGACGCCGCGGGTAACGGCTAGTCAAATAATAAGAACAAGTGTAAGACCGTCGTCAACAGACTTGGAAGAGTGATTAACCTCTCGCACTAAACTGTTGATATAAATTTTATCGATATCTGTTTTATGCAAAAAACGCGCAGTTTTATGTAGAAGTCTCTTCGCTATCGTGTGAATGCTAAAATGTTATCGGGGTCAGATATCGTCGCCTACCAAACTCTCAATCAGTTTTTATGCTTGTTTATTCATTCCAAAGTACCATTCCTAATGAGTGACGCTGGTGAAAACAAATCGACAAAAGCCATGTTTTAAAGGTATTGTGAAGATTAAATTTGTCTGTAGTTTTAATAATTAAAGAGTTCAGGTTCACAAATAAGGGTAATTATCTACTTTTAATTAATATGTTTCAGTGAATGAATTTAACAGTTTATCTTAAGGGATGGGTATTAAATTAAATAAGTAGATTTTACGTGCATTTAACTACAAATAACCTAATCCCCCTCCCCAAATGAACTATTCTGCATCATTATGAAGATTGCATTAAGTTACTTAGCCAAATATTCATGAAATATTACATAGTGCTTCTGATAAATGCGCCGTAAATTAGAGGGGTTTGTTCTTGGGTCAAACTGGGTCTGAAGTGTCAACCAACATAAGCTCCCAAGATGTAGCATAAGTTCATAAGTTGTTCCGTAAGTCACTGATTACTGAAAGCTGGTCATGAAGTGACGCGTAGAAAATGTCATACCTTACTTAAGGAACGTATCTTATTCTACAGGGCCGGTAGGCCCTTGTAGATATGACTTGATACTCTTTAGTAACGTTAGAGCAAAATTCACATGCTTTTACCAATTTTCCTATAAGCTTATGGTGTAGTAAGACATAAGACTTGAAGCACTTAGACGCTGAGCACTCGTGTTGACCCAAAGAACAGACTTATTACTTTCTGTCAGACTTATCAAAATATCCTTAATTTTTGACTAGATTATATAAGAGGCTTTCCAATATCTCAAAGTCGTAATTATCAAAGTCCAAGACTATACTGAAGTTTATTGATATAAATATTTAAATGGATTTATAATCACGTCTTTGAGGCCAAAAGTAAGCCATTAAAAAAGCAGCAGTTTCATCGTCTCTTTGATGTTAACCTTGGTGTCTTTATTATTTCTTTTTTTTGTATTCAAATCGTTCAACTGGTGATTTGACTCCATTATAATTATTTCTAAAGGTTTCCTTGTACGCTGTTTTAATACAAACAAGGCTTGGAAATGACGTAGACTAGTTCGCCTTCCGTACCAGCCACTAATCTCCACGAGAAATCTCGTACTATTCTGGCAAACTACGGATATATTAACCCATCATCGAGGAAATACATTTAGATATTAGTTTTTGTCTCTTCATAATGGATGAATCAGAAAATAATTATAAGCGAGATGTCGAAATTTTGAGGAAAAAGTTTGAAGAATCTTGCGACCAAGAGCTCTTAGGTAAGGACTAAGGACTTGTAATGACTTAATGATTGATCATTACTTATCTAAAAGACATTAAGTCGGTTTAAATTTGAGTACTTGTAGTTAACTATTTTGTTAAGTTTTATTAAGTAATTTAGGCGAAGGTCTTTTCATGACTAAATTTTATGAGATCGTTGGTTGGTGATGCTACTTTGGTAATTAGTGTAATTTAAGCGTTTTAATTTAAATTACCTATAAATTTTGACACTATTTTAGTACCATTTGAAACTGATATTGTCAACAGAGTTCGTACAAAATTTCCCCAAGACAAATTTCCAGTATATAAAAAATATATTGTTATATATAACTAATATAAAAATATTTACTTATATTTTCAAATATAATTATTATTTTACCTGAAATATCATATAACCCTTGTTCGTATGAACCATGTGTCCTTAAAGGGCAAGCCTAATTTAAAATGCAATTCTTAAATCCAGTTTAATGGGGTAGGGGTCTTTTTTCTCTTAAAGTCGGTTAAAATCTCATTATGATAAAAAATTTAGAAATTTTTCTAATGAAAAAATGGTTTACGACTAGTTTTTAAGAGCAATTATGGTATTAGTGGATTAAGATGTTTTTTAAGCAAGTTGTGGTAGGATTTTCACCTAGTTTTGCTTAAACTTTAGAGCAATTTGAAGAATCTGACGTGGAGAGGTTTAGAAAAGATGATAGATACTGCGAATCCTTTTTAATACATCATGAAGGAGACATAAACAATGCCTTGAATATGGTGAAAGAGTCCTTTAAGTGGAGAAAAGAATTCGGAGTTCATAGTAAGTTTATTAAAATATTTTCATTAGTCTAGAGTTTAAAGTAAGTTTCCGTTTCACGAATTTCTGATTCTAAATTACTGCGTGAAAGCCCAAAATATTCAATATGGTATTTTAGAAACAACAAGACCCGACCTTGAATCTGGTTTAGCCTCGATATCGTTTCGAATATGTAGAATTAGAAAAATATTTTAAAATTAAAAGTAGGGTAATTTTCTTTACTTAGATCTGAAGGAAAGCAACGTATCAAGCGACCTTCTTAAACTGGGTATCATGTTTCAATACAACCACGACAAGGACGACAATCCAATTCGTAAGTTTTATTATCGCTTAAATCGTGAATAACATACTAACAATAAGTAAGATGTGCGCGTTCCATTGCCGGAATGCTAGATTTCTTTTGAAATTTAGTTTTGTTCCTTATCATGTTAGAGGAAAGGGTTTTGCTTGAACACTGGAATCGTAAAATGAGCAACTCTAAACCCATGATTTGGAAGTGGTTTTTCCCTATTGGCGGTTGATTGAGTCCTTTGTGCTTAGGAGGTGGGCGGGGCCAAGTACAATGGCAACTACTAGGGCTTGCCAAGACTATGATGCTAGCGACAGCACTGTTCGCGGCCGAGTTGCGCAGTAGAGATTTTACTAGTACACCCAAAGAGGTTATAGAGGGGGAGTGGAATGTGGTGCAAAACTTGTTGTACATTTTATTGCGAATCTTCAACGCGCAATACAAGGAGTTCCGTGGATAGTGTATCGTAGGTGGCGCGACGGTTGACAAATTAAAACCGCACAAACAGGAAACACTCTTACCTCTAGTTATATTTTGAGCAATGCGTGTGCACTAACGAGCTTTCACGCCTCCACTTTATTCTCATTGGTACACGTAGGATTTGAACTTGTAAAACACCATAAGCATACTGATTTCATTTCATTTATACTAAGTAGTCGCAGCAAAAATATAACAAGTTAGTTGGCGGAAATAATTTTTCACTAGGAAACACGCGCTTCAGTGTCATGCCATATTGTTACGTTAAATTTTGTGAAAGTAATGAAGTTCCATTTTTACTCATTATAGTCATGATGATTGTGAAGCGTTACAAGAAAGATTCAAAAATGACAAGTGAACAGAAACGGTTGTTGGTGTTTTGTGTGGAGAAATGTGTACAGCAAAGCCGAAATAATTCCTTAACCATGATATTTGATTTTCAAGGCGCAGGATACTCTAGTGTTGTAAGTCTAAATTTGTTTATTGTTAATCCTTCAAATGTAATTTAATTACATAATTTGAATTTAATGTAGGACTTTGAGATGGCGCTCTTCGGCACAAATCTCTTTCTGAAATATTACCCTCTATTAGGTAAGCCTAGTCTACGTCGAGTTGTGAACGACTTTCGAGCAAAAGATTTATTAGTCTTCTGAGTTAATGTTAGGGATTTGTTTTAAGTTTTAAAATTATTTAGTTATTTCTATCTCTTTTTCGAACAAAGGTTGTGAGGTTAATGTTCTTCCTTTGTTTTGCAGGACATATGTTGTTGTTTGATATGCCACGCATATTTGATGGTGAGGTTAATTTTAAGGGAGCTGAAGCAAACCAGTTGCAATGTTAATCTTTCACTTTTATTTCAGTTTTATGGAAATTAATAAAGCCCATCGTACCTAAACATCTTCGTCGCAAAGTGGTATTCGTTAATAAGGAATCAATCAAGCAATATGTCGATGATAAGTGCTTACCCGTAAAGATGGGTGGTGAAGTAAGTAAGCCTTTAGGTTAAGGAGCCACTATCAAGTAGCTCTGGTTGTTGTAAGCATAAGCGGATGCGAGTTTAAGATCTTTGTTGAGGTTGTTAGGCATCAAGAGATTAGTTGATGGATTCCCAACTAGACCAAAAACCTTCCCACCAAATATGGGTTACAGCCGAGGATGTGAGGTGGAACGAGCTAGGTCACGCGGGGAAAGGAACTATATCTCTCCCGAGACTCCTGACTCCTGAGTGGTGGCTCTGAAATTCCGCCCATGCGCAGAATACGAAAAAATACGAATTTCTCTCTCTCTCTCTCTCACACAATCAGTCGGGGGGATTGGAAGTCATATTTTTTCTCTGCTGAACTGGCGCTTAAACCTTGAGCTATACCAAGCCTGGGAAAACCAGGATAACTTATCGAAAAGTTTCGAGCTCGGAGTGAAAGCCAAATCACCAATCTTTTTAATCCTAATCAATACTTTTAATCCCAAGAATATAGCATGTTCTACCCTACTTTAAGATTATTATTTTAAAACCCTAATGTCTTCGAAATCTATTTCTTTACTTACAGGACTCATCTGAATACGTTTACACACCAGCGGCATAACACGATGACTCTCCTTACTACCATACATAATAAATTAATTTTCATGTTCATAATGATCACGAGTTCGTAATTCAGATGAAAGAGTTGTAAAAAAAGCGAAATTTACAAACTAAAATTGCTTCTAAAAACTATTCTGCTTGATCAGTTCATTATGAAATTGAAGATCAAACGCCAAGCGTCTTGCGCACTATCGATCTGGCATCGAAGGAAAACTTTGAGAGGAATCCACTGTCACTTCACTTAGGTTTAAGTGAACATTGAAATAAGAGGATCGAAGTCAAATTTAATTTAAATTGAAAACATACCATTTATTGGCAGCAAGTAGTTGTGTATTTAATATTGGGTTACGATAATACCAAATAAAAATATCGAATACAAATTGTTGTCTCGCCATTTAATTATCTGTCTAAGGTTTTACTGCCTCTACATACCGGTTTAGCTCAAAGTTATGATTCATTATGGATTAAATATTATAATAGATATAAAATAAATAAAAGGAGTAAATCAACTGGGAGTTAAAATCTTGTAATTGTGATCAGGCGGCTATGGGAAAGTGTCTGAGACAATGATGAAGCTCTCGAATTTTTAGTCAGTGTTTTTTATATAAAACCTTCCCTTTTCTATGAAGTGGTATCATAGATTTAGGAGCTTAAAGTTTAAAGGAGAATTCAACCCCTTATCTAAAATAGCATTTTCTTTCCATGTTTTCTTGAATTTAAGGGGTCATTCGTAAAACACTTAGGGTGTCCCTGGTGGTGGCATATTGTCATAAAAGTGTCATTTTCGACTCAAAATTGCTTTTCCATAGAACCCAATGCACTTCAGTATTATAATTACCGTTGTAAATTAGCGGTCATCGCTACGCTTCGGTTCTGCTAGCTCCCCCTATCCACTGGTTATCGAATCAAAGGGCTATTCCAGTAATATCACAAAACACAATACATAACATTAGACCAGAACCTTCGTATGAGGTGTCTTGGTTTAAATGAAATGTGTTTCCTCATCTTTAAAAAATTAAAATCCCGCTACTGAGCGTCTCTGCTGAGCTGGAATGAAGTTAACTCCGTTTTGAAGTTTACTCCTGGTTTTTGTAAAGCCAGTTAAGCGTTTATTTCCTTAAATGTCCGCAGGGTTTATTTGGTATATAATAATTTAATTTTTCATTAACGAAGTTGTTTGCCATTTATCTGAGATAGAATCATTTGAGAGTCTTTCACGGTCGCGTAGACTCGATCAGAAATTCAACTATGGCTAAAGTAAATGACGGTTTTAAATTAAGTGTTGGTAGTTTACGAAAAAGGTTTTTTGAAGAAAATGACGAACTCGTAGAAAGTACGTTCAAAAAAAGGGTTGTTAAGTAAAAAGACTACAAGTGAATCTTTCAGATGAATTTGTCGAAGCTGATTTGCAACGATTGCGCACAGATGATCAATATTGCGAAAGGTTTTTGATACATAATCAAGGGGATATAGGGAAATCCTTGAATATGATTAAAGAATCATTTAAATGGAGGAAAGAATTCGGTGTTGACAGTAAGTTACTTTAAATTGCTCTCTTTTATTTTGTTTAAGTGTGAGTCAATGGAAAAAAATGTTTTTTAAAAAAACGTTTTGAGAAATATTTTTGTCTCTAAAATAATTTTTCTCCATAAAATGTTTTTTCTCACTAAAATGTGGTTTTTTTTCACACTAAAATGTGGTTTTATTTCACACTAAAATGTGGTTTTTTTCACACTAAAATGTGGTTTTTTTCACACTAAAATGTGGTTTTTTCTCATTAAAATGTGGTTTTTTTCTCACTAAAATGTGTTTTTTCTCCCTAAAATGTGTTTTTTCTCCCTAAATAATGTTCTTTCTTCCTAAAGAATGTTTTTTCTTCCTAAAGAATGTTCTTTCTTCCTAAAGAATGTTCTTTCTTCCTAAAGAATGTTCTATCTTCCTAAAGAATGTTTTTTCTTCCAAAAGAATGTTTTTTCTTCCTAAAGAATGTTTTTTCTTCCTAAAGAATGTTTTTTTCTCCCTAAAAAATGTTTTCTCCCTAAAAAATATTTTCTCTCCCTAAAAAATATTTTCTCTCCCTAAAAAAGTTTTTTCTTCCTAAAAAAAGTTTTTTCTTCCTAAAAAAAGTTTTTTCTTCCTAAAAAATATTTTCTCTCCCTAAAAAAAGTTTTTTTCTTCCTAAAAAAGTTTTTTTCTTCCTAAAAAATATTTTCTCTCCCTAAAAAATATTTTCTCTCCCTAAAAAATATTTTCTCTCCCTAAAAAATATTTTCTCTCCCTAAAAAATATTTTCTCTCCCTAAAAATATTTTTTTCTCCCTAAGAAATGGTTTTTCTCCCTAAAAATTGAATGTGGCCTATGAGGAAAATTTTAATACATCCGGAATTCACATAAAAACATTACATATTAATTTTCCAGATATTAAAGAAACCAGTTTACCCAGAGAGCTTCTTGAGATTGGAGCTCTGTATCCTTTCAACCACGATAAAAATAATAACCCAATTCGTAAGCGTCTAATAGAGTAATCTCACTTTCACCAAAAGTGTACAGATATAAAAAAAAAATTACACTTCAGTAAAAATTCCCTGCCTTTGACTGTAGACGACATGTAAACTGAAAAGCAAGCTACCCTCCTCTAAATTAACCGCCTACAGGAACTAACCAATCAGGGAAGAGCTTCTTGACGTCATAGGTTTATACAAAGTAGTAAATACATGATGCTGGCGATCCAAACGTTAATTTTGGTACTAGAGCTAGCATCTCAGCACTACTTTATAAGCCTTATCACGGCTTGTTCCCTGTGCCCACGGTCGGGCAGAGTGGGGGGTCGACACTATTCTGGTTGGTAAAGGAGCCTGGGCTTCTCATATTATACGTCGCAAGAAACTTTCAACGAAATGCACTTTTTGTTTTTATATCTATAAACTTTTGCTTTCACAAACCATTCATTGACTGTTAATTAACTTTCAGTCATTTTGGAAGTGAAACTTCACTTGAAAAACGCCCATTTAGCCGAGGAACAAAAACGTGGATTTGTTTTTGGAGTTGAAAAAATGTTGAAGGAGCGTGCACCGAATGGAACCCTAACTTTTGTGTTCGATTGTCAAGACGCAGGATATTCGAATTTTGTCAGTTGAGACTCTTTTCAAAGGTGGAGGGGGTGCTTGAAATAGGGTTAAAGACGGAGCATCCAGATGGTACGAGGGGGTAGTCACTTGAGAACTCAGATGTACAATATGTCTTGAACTCAATGGAATGTCAAAGCTGAATTGTGAGTTCCGAAGGCTTTGAACTCAATGCACTGTCAAAGCTGAACTCTTTTGAACTCAGGTGTACACAGAGATCCAAAGCGTCTACCCCCTCGAGATGGTATGTGGACAACAAAGAGTTCAACGTTACCCGTCCATTAAAGTCCTTGTGGTTCGAAGTCATATCTTAATTTGTCTTTGTTGTTCACATACCCATCAATGTTCTGACTTAAAGGAAAAGTTCTCGTATCATAACATTATGCCTTAAAAGAACGACGGCTTTTTCCTAAATATAAAAGGAATTAAATATTGAAAGAGATAAATGATCCCTTATTACAAAATAATTAGCATTTTTAATTAGTCTTAAAAGCGATCAAGGACTACTGTGCCGCTGCCATTGGTCTAGTGGCGCTTGCTAAATCAAACCACTTACCCCTAAAGGGATTGGTTGAATTCTCACTGGCTGAGAGAGGTAAGGGTAAGAGGTTCGATTTAGCAGACGTCACTAACCCAGTGGCGTAACACTAGTCCTTGATTTTAAGACTAATTGAATCCTAATTATTTTTTCCTTTTACATTTAGAAAAAGTGTCGTTCTTTTAAGGTGTAATCAGTTATGTTATCTAAACTTTTGAAAGGTGGCCAAACACCAGCTTCTATCACCCCAGGCACTATTGAACCAAAAATAATGAAAAAGAAACGCCTTTCTCCGAAGGTTTTAACAACCATAAACGCTTTTTTTTTAGGATTTGGACTTGGCAATATTCGTAAATAATGTTTTTCTGAAATATTATCCCGCTTCAGTTGGTAAGCCAAATATGGTTCTGTCATTTGAATTCAAGTTTTATAATCTAGAATCTTTTTTCATCAGCATATTGTTTGGTGTACGCAATGCCATGGCTTTTTGATGGTATGATTTACAAGATTTTTTTAATTAATCAAGAGCAAATTAAGAGAAAGAGTATGTAACTATAATAGACCAATTGAATGGAAATGTGCGGGGGTAAAAGTGGGCGTTTTTTCTCGCTTTCGTCGTCCGCTCTCTAAGCGTTTTGAATGATGAAAAAGAGCAGACACGGCAATGGATCGACCCACTTGTTTGACCCGATACTCTGTGTGGCCTGCTACACCCATTTATAAAGTATAAATGGTCTATGCTAGGTTGTTAGGTTAAATACCGAACCAAACTCGCTCAGGTCAAAACGTGACACTGTAGGGTTTTAGCTTGAAAACATGATAAACCAATTTAGGGCAACTCTAAAAGCATGTTTACTCCTTGGAGGGTGTTTATACCTATTGGCTCTGTCTCATCCTACGGGATCAAGTTAACCCAAGTCACGTTTTAGTTAAAAACACACAATTATTTTTATGTTACTGATTATATACTGTACTTAATGGTTAATATTAATTAAGGAAAAAATGTCTCATTTAAATACGTAATTTATAGCTTTGTGGAAAATAATTAAACCCTTGGTTCCGAAACACGCTCGCAAAAGGATTGCGTTTGTCAATGAGAAAACGATTAAGGATTACATAGACGAGGAATACTTGCCAATAAGAATGGGAGGAAAAGTAAGATAAATGCGACCTTGACAAACATTAAGGCATAAATTATAAAAATAATTGTACTCGTTTTTAAAACAATTTTTATTTAATTTTTCTTTCGTCAAGGATGAATCAGTGTACAAGTACATTCCTGGCCAATGGAATTAAATTGAACTTAAAAGAAAAGTTTAGATTTTTCAAATTTTCATTGCGTGATATTTACTATTATGTTATTTGTTAAAATAAATATATACTTAATTAAATTTGTTTAAGTTTTCAAATATAATTCCGTTTATATTGATATTTTGCAAGAAGGAACGTTTCTGAGGCGATAATTGAAGGTGGTTGCAAAAAACTAGCAGACGATGGAAAACTGTTCGAGTGTATCGTAACTAAGGGCGCTAAGGGGTTGTTAGCAAATTATGTTTGGTAAAAATTTAAAAAGTAAGTGCGAAAATAAAAGTGATCTAGAGTACGTTGGCATCTTTGGCCAAATCGTAAAACATGGATTGATCATTCTTCAAGAGGGCTTCTGGAGAGTCGAATTCCGTAATTCGGCCCTGATCGAGAACCATCACCCTATGAAGAGTTAAAAGATATATTAGGGAATCACCCGATTAAGCCGGTTTAACACGTAGGCCTACTAACTTGTCGTAGTCCAAGATCGTGTTTATTCTGTGCGCGATGGTGATGATGGTAGAGTTGGCGAATTCCTTCTTGATGGTCTCTTGAATGAGATCGTCGGTGTCCATGTCGACCGAGGCCGTCGCTTCGTCCATGATCAAGATTTTGGTGTTCCTCAACAAGGCTCGAGCCAAGCAGACTAACTGACGCTGACCGACGCTAAGATTCTGTCCTCCTTCGGCCACGGGGTGATCCAGTCCCTGCTCGAGTGACGCCACGAAGGACTTCAGGTGCGAGTGTTCCAGGGCGGCCCACAGTCGCTGGTCGTCTTGTTGACCCAAGGGATCCAAGTTGAGTCTGAGCGTGCCCGAGAAGAGTACGGGCTCTTGGGGGATGATGGTCAACCGCGATCTCAAATCGGACAAGCCCAATCTCTCCACTTCCACTCCGTCTATGACGATCTGACCGCGCACCCCTTCGATGAGACGGAAGAGCGCCAACGTCAACGATGACTTCCCGGCGCCTGTCCGTCCCACCACGCCCACCTTCTCTCCGGCTTCGATCCTGACATCGATGTCCTTTAAAACCAAATCCAATCCTTCTCGGTATCTGGTGCTGTAGTCGCGAAATACGATTTCTCCTCGTTGGGGCCAGTCGGCCGGCGGTTGAAATTCTGGTTTCTCCCACTCGGCCTCTGGCTGCAAATGGCAGTATTCGTCAACCCTTTCGACGGAGACAACATTCGATTCCAACCCAGTAAGTGAAGTGATTGAGATTTTGATCACGCTTAGAAGCTATAATATCATTCATAAAATTAGTACTTCATTGTAGAAGGTAAATGATTATTTCAGGAGAAAGAAATCCCTTCTGTTTTAATTTCGCAATTCAGGAACATATCTTACAAAGCTGTCACTTTAAAAAGTATGATATTATACAGGATTGAATAGATCAGAGAAATACTTTAAGTACAATGTCTCTATACTACACGAGAAATTAGATCCCTCATTAATATTACTATAACTTTACACTAAGAAGAAAAATACCTATTTAGGGAACGTTCTCGGTAATAAGTGGTAAACAAATATTCTAGGACTTAATTTAGTCTAGAAAAAGAATTAGATTTACTTGTTTCTACTTACAAAATCAGCAATAGCCAAAATCATTCCCACAAAATCGGTTGACGTAGTCCCTTTGTTCAAAATAATGAAAAAAGCGGTACAAAAATTCAAGCAATTGCCTAAGAGATTGTAACGTATTGTTAGCCATCTGGAAAGGAAGAACGCATTTTATCAACAACAAAAAGAAAGGGGAGTTGAAATTAAGCTTGGGAGATCTGCTTTCATTCGCATCTACATTTTCGTCTCAGTTTGCATTCGAAATTCAACACAACATAAATATGCCATTTGTTTCGCTAATTACCAACACTGAAAGTCAGTGCGTGAGATACCTTTGCGCCATGTTCATCATGTAGTTAGCAGCAGTGCTTTCGTCGATAAGTTTGAGGGAGTGTCCTTCGAAGTTCTGTCCGGCGTCACACGCCCTGATGACAGTGCTGCCAGACACTGATCCTCCCACGTGCGAATACAAGAAGGAATTTCTCAAACTGGCTATCCGCGTAAATTGGCGATTGCTCGACATGAAGAAACGCTACAGAGACACAAGAAATTCTTCAAAATAGGCGAAGTCACAAAATAATTCGTGCAAAGAGCTCCCACCAAAATTTGTGCTCACTGGTTTTATTGATTTCGGGTTTAGGACCTTTCTATGCGTTTAAAATGCGAAATGATTTAATATTCTCGGTGTACCTCATATCAGCAGTTCCCAGAGGAGCAGTCCTCAAAATAACGGCGTTGTTCAAAACAGCTGTTTTAGAAATAGCGGCCGTTGTTTTGGGAAATAGACTAGTGTTAAACTTGAAATAGTCTTAACTCTACGGTTTACCTTACCTATTAAGTACAAATAGATCTTCATACCCTAGCCTTACCTCAGCTAATTTTTACTATTTCAACACTAGTTATTTAGGTTCAAATAAGAAAAATCAAAACTAACCTAACCTTACCCGACCTAATAGTATTGCTGTTCAAATAACCAAACCTACACCATCATAAATGACTAACATTTTTCACATTACGGCTGCACAGTTCTTTAGGGAACTGCTGTAACATTACGCCGCGTTTACGAGAACCGCTGAATAGGGAATTGCCGTAACGGGTAAACTGCGTTTTTGGGAAACCGCTGTTTATGGAACGGCGGTTATGAGGACGGGAACCGCTCACGAGAGGTTCCCAAAATTTAATTCTTCTCCCATATGTTAAATCAAATACGATTTTCTAACGTACTGTACATCCGCAAAACTTTCAAGGTGAAGTGATACTGATGATAGGAGGCTAAAATCTAGTTCCTACCTGAAGCAAAATGTATCCAAATGTAACAACAACGCAGGGAATTATGAATAATGGTAAAAATATTGCATTTGCCAACGTTGAAATAATTATAAATGATATTCCGACAGCGGTCAGTCTTAACACTGCGGGTAATTGTTGGTCAAGGGCGTCGATATCTTGGGAGAAACGATTGAGTATCCTTCCAACGGGGGTCGTGTCGAAGAAGGACATGGGAGAACGAGATACGCTCTCGAGCATTTTCCCATGTAAACAGTTTGCCGCTCGTAGACAGCGAAAGACGTTCATGGTTGTTTGTACCGATACAATAATGGAGAAGATTAGACCAAGAGCGACTAAGACCGCTATACGGGTTGTTTTTAAGTCTGGGTTCGCTTGAAAATCTTCCTTGGAGTCCGCGCACCACAGCGACAACCAGTACATACTCGCCAAATTAAAGCATACACTAATGATGATACCACCAGTGATGATAGCACACCATATTATCCCATAGGCTTTAAAATATTTTTTAAATTGTGACAGGGATATCTGCAATGTAATAAACCATATCACAAGAAGAAATGACTGGAGAACGCATTAGTTATGAAGAAATGAATAAAATTGACTGCGTCTCCAATTCATACACCCTTTTCTATCGAACAGTATGTACATACGTTTCCTTCGTCGAGCGTCTCTTTAGTCATCAATTTCGCCTCATCCGCGTCCGATACTTTTCCTTTGGATGCAATATGAAATCTTTCCACTACAGTATTTAACTTTCTGCGAAATAATACATTTGAAAGAATCACTTCAGACGGGTTAAAATCAGAGCAATCTATGCAAACAGTACACATATTGACATTGAGGCTCAAGGCGGGAGTCGACTTTGTGTTGCTCAAATTTTGAAAGGTAATGGGGTTTTGGCTCTTAATTAGTGTTTTAGTGGGGTGTACCTTGTATCAGCAGTTCCCGAAATAACAAACGCGCTTCCAAAAAAGAGCAGCGTTGTTCAAAACTGCTGTTTTAGAAATAGCAGTGTTAATGTAAAGTATTCAACAATTCTTAACACTACAGTTTGCCCACCCAACCTCACATCACCTAATTTTTACTATTCTAATACTATTGATTTTCAACAAACCTAACCTAACTTAAACTGACCTTATACTGTAGGTGTTCAAATAACCACACTATTGGGAAGCACGGCAAATTTATGACTTAAACCTTTCTTCCTGTGTTGGACTTTGTTCACAATCATTATATAGTAATTTTATGCAAATATAGCCTCTGTTTACTCACGTCGCTTGAACTTTATCATCCTCGTTCATGTGTTGCGCGAAATAATCCCTGGCCATTCCCTGACGACTCATGATTTCGTCATAGGTTCCCCTTTCGATGATTCGTCCGTTGTTCATAAAGAATATCTCGTCCACTTCTCGGATGAAGCTCAAATTGTGCGTCACCAAAACTCTCGTCTGTTTGAGGAAGAATTGTTCAAGCAACGAGGATATTACATAAACAGGCTAAACTTGAAGGATGAGAGATAAAGGGTCATGTGCTTTTTTATTTTAGTCCTTGGCTTACTACGCTTTAAAAAATTATGATTAACCAAAAGACAAACTGCCGGTTGAAATTTTCCTTTCTGACCAGCTATAGACAAAGACCTTGATTCGTTTGTAATAAGTTTACACTTAAAAGCGATTATCAGAACACTTTCTTGTCGCCTTGTTCAAAGATTACCACAAATTTAAACGAGGTGTTAAAATCGATAAAAAATTGTCCTTATTTAGATAATGCACAAATGTTAAGGTAAATTGCTTTCAACCTATATTCTTCTCGGAAATCTCACTCTTTGCTATATAAGACCACTAGCCGTTACCCGCGGCGTCGCTCGCGTGTAATAAGAACTTCCATCTAAAATGATATAAAGAATGTGTAGATTTTACTGATGACTAATATTTTTGGAGCACCCTAGGAGCGAAGGCACTCGGCACAGTCCGTCAGCCCGTCGGGATATTTTTTATTACTTTTCACGCGGACATTATTCCATAAAAAGGGTTTTTAAGTTTTTGGCCGCCATTTAAAAAGATGGCAACAAATCGAACCCAAAATACCATTCAGCCCGTCTATAGGTTAAAGGAAACCATTGTACTAAATATTTGTGAAATCGGTTGAAACGCGCGGACTTTATTGCATAGAGAATATTTTCCTACATTTCTGGGCGCCATTTTAAAAGATGGCGAAAAATCGAACCAGAAAGACCATTCAGCCCGTCTTAAGGTTAAAGCAAACCAGTGTACTAAATATTTGTAAAATCGGTTGAAACGCGCGTAAGTAATTGCATAGAGAATATTTTTTACATTTCAGGGCGTCATTTTTTAAGATGGCGGCGGATTGGAAAAATCTTTCTTAGTACGCGCCTACTACTTATGAGTAACGTTCCTGCAAATTTTCAGCCTTCTAGGGCAAGCGGTTTGGGCTGGGCGTTGATTATCAGTCAGTCTGTCAGTCAGTCAGTCAGTCAGTCAGTCAGGACTTTGATTTATATAGATATAGATAGGCTTTTTACTTTGTTATGAAGTAATCCATTTGCTCCAATGACTTCGTCAAAGAGATGCTTAGCCACGTGCGAGTCAACCGCCCCCAATGGGTCATCCAATAGATAGAGATCAACATTTCGATAAATTTCTCTGGCCACGTTGACCCTTTGTTTTTGACCGCCACTCAAATTTATACCCTATGATAAACAGCATTTAAATTAGTAGTGTTGTGTTTTACGCTTTTAAGGAGGGATTCTCATCTTCCCGGTTAAAGACTATACACGATTACATTGGGCATATGTTCACTCTTATATTTCCATTGATACGTACTCTTTCTCCTATCTCCGTCTCGTCGCCAGCTGGTAGCTGGTCGAGATCCGGTTGTAGGGCGCACGCGCGTATGACGCTCTCGTATCTTTCCGGGTCCATGTCGTCGACGAAGAGAATATTCTGTCTGAGTGAGATGTTCTGGATCCAGGGTTGTTGAGTGACGTATCCTACTCTCCCGGCCACTCTCACCTCCCCCTCCACCTTCGGAATCTCGGAAACCAGAGCGGACAATAGGGAAGACTTGCCACAACCAACCGGACCCACCACGGCCACCAAGGAACCACGGGACACTGTCAAATTTATGTCCCGAAGAGAAGCAGCTTCCGGATCATCCAGGTTCCAACGAAACGTTCCCGTCTGGATCTCAATTGCTGAAATTTGTGATTGTATTATTGTATCGATGTTTGTGGATTCCTTGCTCAAAAATTACAATAACTAGAAAAACTTCAATAATTTAAATTCATAACATATTGTTCGACAATTGGCTTTACTAAAGACACGCGCATTGGTTAAAACACTAAAAGTCGAACGTAAATCCTTTTGACGTTAAATTTGCCTGAGCTTCTCGTTCAGTCGTGTAACTGACTTACCATCTTTTGTGTCGCTAGCCATATGCTCCACATAATCCTTTCTATCATCACGACTCAGCAAGTTTCCAATTCTTCTCACTGAGACGTGCGTCTGTAATGAACAGTTTTTACTATATTGGTGTCATTTAAGCTTTCATTAAAGAGAGGGTAAACAGGGCAATCTTATCTGTATATTTTTCTAAAAACAAAAGCTCTTTGCAAACGGAAAGAATATCGTCCAAATAATACTGTCACTATGGAAAGGTGTCCGGCAGAATTATTTCAAATTATGCATGACGTCAGGGGTGACAGTTTCTGAACCTCATCCCCTTTAAGGTCCAGAAAATGACCCTATAAAGATTCCAAGTAGAAGAAATCTAACTATATTTATAGATAAGATTCCTCTTGTGACCTTCCCTTCAATCTGATTGACACTGTTCTTACCAAAACTAAAGTGTTTAGTGTTTCCGGAAAAGAAAACATTGACATCATTAGTAATCGTACCAACTGGTAGGAGACGAAGGCTTTCCTCATGGTAAGAACGTTCTCGTCGTCAATTAATACGTACACGGCGAAACACGGGGAAGTTATCTAAATATTTAGAAACTATATATGTAGGGACTAAAATTTATATGAAAGTAAAAATGAGAAAGTGAGCTTTGGAGTTAGTTGAAAGAACCAGATGAACAACAGATTTGGTTTTGAGTGGACCACTGGCACGGTAACGGCAAAAAATATTTTATCAGTCTACCTTCGTTCTCAGTCCATCTCTATTTACTTTTCTGGAGCTTCTCGCGTAACTTAATTTCGCGACGACGGAAACTCAACTGGTACTCGCTATGGCATATCCCGCAAAGCCATATACAAATCAGTGACTTATTCAAATTCTGATTCTCATTCACGAACCAGTGTTACGCTGTACTAGACCATAAATAAAACAGTAAGATATTGTCGAGTTTCCGTCGTGTTCTAGATTAAAAACTATGGACAAGGATACACCGCGCTCACTAATTCTTTTAATACACTTAAAGATAAATATTTACGTTCGTACCAAAATCGGTATGACACATGTTATAAAAATGTTTATTCCTTGAAAGGGCGCTTGTTTCTTCATGAGGGCAATTTCTTCTTTCCTGATTTGAAGAATGCTGCTTTGAAACGATCTTTCCCAGGCGTACAATTTCAAGACGCGGATTCCGTTCAGGATTTCGCTCATCATTTTCATCCTCTTGTCCTTGAGTTTCATAAGTTCAACCTATTATTCGAACTAATTAAATGCGAGGAGAACTACTATTGCTTAACGCGAAATTTTCAAGAATGAGAATACGATCTACTCTCTGGGAATTTTAGATAATACAGCATAAAACACGGGTTGCGAAAGTAAAACTTCAATTGTAGCAATAGGTTGCGGGCCTTGCCCTTGTAAAGCTACTAAAACTTTACGGAGAATACTGTGTTCTAACCGTTAGCACCTTTATCGGGTTTACTAATTCAATCAATTGATGTATCTATTGGATAAAATTTACCTGAAACTCTTTGTATTTCTTGGTGCTGATATAGTTAAGTGGAAGAACAACGACAATAGGTACGATGCCAGCAAAGGCCGAATAACCTAGTTCTTGATAGAGGAAGGCGAAGCACAGGACTGTTTGTACCGGGACCGACCACAAGAGACTCAGTTGCGACGAAAGAACCTGGAATCTGTTTGTGTCGACGTACATCGTGTTCAGTATTTCGCCCATTGTCAAGTCACGTCGATCGCTGCTCGTCAAGCGCAATGTCTGCTTCGACGAATCTCATTAATGAACTGTCGTTTCACTGTCTCGATAACATTAACTTACTTTTTTGTACAGAACGTGCATGGTGGCGGATTTAAGTCTCAGCCCCAATTTGGTGTGGAAAATGGCGCTGCCTTCTTGCAACAATGATTGGGCAATACCGGCCAAACCGTAAAGGCAACCGTAGAAAATCCCCTTCCAGAAAGGATCTTCGCTCGTCGAGTAATCAATAATCGAACTAAAGACAGAAATTAGTTAAATACTTTACTCGATCTATAATGGGTCCTGGCGCTTTAAGAGCTAATGGAAACGTTGTTAACAGCTTGTAAGCTCAACTACAGTTTAATCAGTTAGGTGACCAATAGAAAAAGGATATTGCACATTTCTGATCGTTGCTTTGTAAGAACGTAAATCGTTCAATGTAAGAACTGATTTATCCTTTTAGCCTTAATTCTCGATTAGTGATGGTCCATGTAAAGCCAAAATAGTAAAAGTATTTACCCTATCAAGAGGGGACATGCAAATGACACTATGTCAGCCAACACTTGAAAGACCACCCCAGAAATCAAGCACGGTCCGATTGTCCTCAACAAGGGCCAAGCGATCGACTTGCTTTGACATTTTGTTCTGTTTCGTTCTTTGGCAAATATTTTCATTTCCATTTCTCCGCCGTCACTTTTGGCCTTAGCTCGAGTTTTCCAGTGTTTTTCGAAAAGGCGCGAGACAGTCAGCGCTTTCTCCGCGTCATTCAAGTCGTACACATCCGACGGACCCAGGTTTTTCTTCCAACCTTTCCACAGAGCACTAAAATTCGTTTAAAAATTTTAAAACAAAAATTTGCAAGTAGAATTAAACTTCAATCAGCTTCGTTGAAATTATGGGCAATACATGAGAACGTCAGATTTACCTGGTAATCCATGAATAAACGACTCGAGAACAAAACGATGCGTCATCTTCCTTTGATCTCTTCAAGTTAGAAAATAATGTTTTGGTTAATGATATTGTTTTCTGTAACTATAAGACTTCGACACTTTGTAATGCTAAAACCTTAATTCTTGTTATTGTATCAGTAGAGATATATTATGCACTACGTTTTACTAAAAAGGGAGCGACAACTAATCAACTAGTTCATGGTAAATAGTGTCGAACTAAGTTACTAAAACTTGCGATAAAAATGTTAAGAATATTACCGATTTGTCTTCCAGTGAATATGTATTTTTTCCGTAGTGCTGCGCAGTATCAGTCAGTGTGTGTAATACGAGGGTAACTACTACTAGAGGGTAAATCACCGACTGAATTACGAGCTCAAAATATTCATCTTTGTAGTTCTGAAACATGTCACATTTTTTATTTCAAATGAACATTTCCGTATTAGGTGTGTGATTGGTGGTGGGGAGGAAATGTTAATTTCTTACGCTCAAACGTAGAACAATACCATTCTAACTCGCTAAGGTATAGCTAAAAATGGGAAAATATTGTCTCTAACCTGTAAATAGTATTTCATAATGGTGGACCTCAGCGTAATCGTTTCCGTAAGTGTTAAGAGAAACCAAAACAATGTCAGGATTCCGGACAACACCGGACCTCCCACTCTGCCATAAATAATGAGAAATAACGCCAGGATCTGAAACACGAAATTTCAGTTTATTTTATCAAGAATTTGCCAAATTGTCTTACATATGTTCCGAATTGGAGGACGACTGCCAAATTGTCAACGACTTCAAAATTGCCGTAATAAATTTGCTTTCCAAATTTCAAGGCACTAATTGCGGCCAGTAACAAAGTCAAGAGCTGAAACGACAAGTTAATAATTAACAACCATATTTTATGAACATTCTACGAAGTTCGACAGGATTGTTAAAAAATAACACAAGAATGAAGGAGCTGTTATTCTCTTTAATGAAGGATCGTTCCCAGGGATTTGCTTAGAAGAGTTTCTAAAGTTCCAGGCCATGTCACGATGATGGACCAAAAATAACCCAAACTTTGGGCTAAGAAATCCAGTCCACTTCTCTAATGAAGGTTCTCAGAAAAAACAACTCTACGACATAAATCCTAACTTTGTTTATGTCAAAGGTCAAAAAGAAATACAATTCCTAAAACGGCATTCGCAATTCTACCCAGGTTGAGAACTTTTCGAAATTCTAAACGATCACGCTTTAGAAGGTACGAATAAGCATTGCCAAGAACAAGAGCACCTAGCTTTGGCAGGTGTACATATATTCTGTGTCCAACAAAGGTGCTCATTGAGAATAGAGGTACTTACACTTTTCGTAATGGAAAGGTGAGAAAAACTAAAGCTTCTCCGTGGCGCCTTGACGATCACAGACACTTCCAACGGAAGAAACAACCATAGTATTGCACATGGCACCCAGACTAAAATTGTCTTTTGAAAACACGGTGTAAAATCCGGATTATCAGTGTACCGTGTCAAATTAGCGTCCTGCATGTTTAATAACAAAGACAAAATCATGAGGTTTCCAATTTGGTAAGGTTGTACAGCACCCAAAGAAAAATCTAAGCTAGGCTATTGTCTCGAATACACTATACTAATACGAAGAGTGACATATAAACTTGAGAAATGCCTGCCCAATTCAATACTCTCGGGATACAGTGACCACGGCACTATAAGGTGCCATTTCAAGTTTAGCTTAAATTGTTTCTCTTTCCGTATGTCGAAGCAAATCAACACAGTCATAAATAAACCCTTGAACAAACAAATTTCACAATGGTTCTGAAGTCGTAAAACTGTTGGAGGTCAGGGACTATCAAACAATGCGAAATTCTTTATTTACAGGACGAGTTCAAAAATG
This sequence comes from Phalangium opilio, assembly GCA_019434445.1. Classification (NCBI taxonomy): domain Eukaryota; kingdom Metazoa; phylum Arthropoda; class Arachnida; order Opiliones; family Phalangiidae; genus Phalangium; species Phalangium opilio. The sequence continues at coordinate 434,881 of JAEQBA010001806.1, forward strand.
ATTCAACACTTCTGCAACCTCTTATAAGATACGTTTCACAGCTCCTTTTAGAACCCGAGCTTTATACTCAACTTTAAAACCGTTCTCGGGTCACGATTTTTGAACTATCAAAGCTGTCACTTTCACCAGTCCCCTTTACGATTGCAATATCCATGGAATCACCTACACTGCCTTTTCGCGTGCATCACACTAAATAACTGGGTATCAGAGCATAACTCAGTTGGTTATTACATAACCTCACAGCTAAGGTTGAATATTTCTACCCCATTTTAAAGATTGTAAATGTTATAATCAGAACCCTGGTAAGTAAGTAATAAAAACACGTAACGTACCCAAAATGGAGATTCGCAAAATTCATCCAAAATGTACGAACCCATTTCAAATTAAACAAGACTCACGAGACTCTTCAAACGACGAACTAAAACTTTCAATGTTTTCCAATAAACCCTACACTAAGACCTTTATCGATTCTCGTCCGTATAACACAAGTGGTTCTGCATGAAAACGAATGCGTCTACGTTAGAGCTGAAAATACGCAACGTCTGGCGATAAATACGTGTATACTTTTATGAAAAATATATCTTTTCAAAGAAACCTCTTTGGGAAGATATTTGGATTATAAAATACGAACGATACGCAATCGCAGATAACAGAGTAAAATAAAGTTAACAATCTCGGCTTTTAAAGATATTTTAATCCTTAATAGAATTGTAGCCTTCGTTTCAAATCGACGACAGAGTCGTTGTCTCAGAAACCCATTTAGCAAACCGTGTCAAGGATGGAAATTATCAGTCCAGATTAAAGTCTTGGGGATTATAGGAGCAAGCCTTTTAGGAGCGATGACCTATCGCTTGTTCATTTGAACATTTCGGAGCCCATGTTCTCATTTTGGATACTGGAGGGCTGATCAGTCTCGCAATATAGCAAACGAGGCGTCAAAGTTTATGCCGAACTATTGATGTTTCCGACTTTATGGATTAAACTGTGACTGTGTGTAGAGGAAGAAAAATCCTCTGTACTACAGACCTTGCTAAACGCAAGTGTTCTACATCGAAAATAAAATTCCAGAATTATCGCTTTCAACGCTTTTATACCGTTTATAAAACGGTTATTTTTCTTATGAAGAAGATAATATTCCATTGAGGTTGTATAAATATAACATTTTTTGATAACATCCAATCGCTGAGAAATTTAAGAGCAAATGTAGAATAAAAAAGATTAATGAACAGAAATTCAAAATATCTTTAATTAATTGTGACTCTTGAAAAGATATACAATCATTAAGTAAATTCACCAAACATGACACCATTAATTAACAGCAAATTATTAAAATTCCATACTAAAATCTCATTTGTATACTGCCATCAATCAAATAGACCCTATTCAAGGAGGGGGGGGGGCGTATTGTTTGCTTTATATAGATACAAAGTTAGTGGTCCACCAAGATCCGGATTTTTTGAGGCCACAAAGAACGTCAACTAGGTGAACTTTTGAAAAGGGTTGTCTCACAACTTGATTGTACGAACTGCGAAGCTCAAATATGAAACTAAAATTATAACTGTAAATGTTTGCTTGGGTATTATAATATTCCACTAAGAGCAAAATCAAGTAATTAAATATAAATATATGTACTAATTATAAGACCAATCTGCATAGGGATACATCCAAAAAATACCTGTGAATGATTTTAAAAATCTAATTAGCTAGAGATTTCAAAGATAATTTGAACAAAGGGGCAGTGACATGTGAGAATCATGATTTGCACAATAGAGGATAAACAGTAGAGGAGTAGACACTTTAGCCTTTACCAATACGTAAGAGAATATCTCGGCAAATTTTTACTATTTCCCATTTTTCTGAACAAAACATATCATTATTGGTTTAAAGATGTCGTCCTTTTTACTGTGTATCCTCTACGGAGACGGAGAGTGATATTTAGACAGAGGTTCAACTGAGAGCCGAAAGTAGCTAGAAAAAATTTAACGAGATCTGAATAAAAGTACAACTGTCTCCTCCACTGTGTATATCCTCTATGTTTGGACAAACAAAATTTATAGCAGACGTTATTGGAGGTAGAGTGCAACGACATTACCGCCGAGTGCCGACCAGGCTTGGAAATAAGGTTTATTTCTGAACTAGTCCTCCGGACCAGTGACCCCTGATGTCTTAAATATGAAACTGGTCCCGGGACCAGTGACCCTTCCCCTATTTATTTTTCTACTGGTCCCAGGACTTGTGGTCATTCTCTCTTCTAAAAAATCTCTCTCGGCTTAGGGTTGTATACACAACTGGACTCATGGAGTCGAAATTTATGTTAAAATGAAAATAATTAAAGAGGTCCCTATATCAATTTTTAATAAAAGTAGGAATTAATAAACTAGTCATTGGGACCAGTGACCCTCACGTTTTGAATAAAAAAAGTGGTCCAAGCTATTAATAAACTGGTTTTTGACCTGCAAACCTGTCTTATTTCCTAGCCTGGTGCCGACAGTCGCGTATCGTCTTCGTCTAGTACAGTGTTTGACAACTATCTGTACACTTTTTGACTGAAAGCAACAGCTCTATTAATTATTAATTAAGCGTTAACTGTAGTCTTTCAATTGATACCTTCGCCAGATTTAACAATTTAGGCACCTTAATATTTCAAAGCTAAGCTTATTTCAAAATAAAGTACGATAATCAAATGAGCCTGATTTAACACTAAGGTGGGACTGAACTTGAGCTTGTCACTCACTAGTGACCAGTGACCACCAATCAGGGGCCGCTAATTTTTATCTTTTGAGCATCTGACACTTTCAAATATTAATTTTGACACTGAGGCGATGATAGCGGGATTTATAACCCATAATTGAGTCAGTTGGGATAGTTTGCAATGTAGTGTTATAGGGGCCTAGATATAACAGCTATTTCAGAATTGCGAAGTATCGCAAACAAAATGGAAACTGTAAAACAAGAAATCGTAACTCCAGAAAATTCAGACTCCGATGATAATAATAGTAGCGATGGTAATGTCATTGCATGAAAACATTTAGTTTGTTTTTAAATAGAAAGTCATGGTTTCAGCAAGTAATAATGAAGGAGAAGACTCATCGGACGAAGAAGACTCATCGGACGAAGAATTCAATGATGACGATAGCAGCGGCGATGATTGGAGTTCTGAGGAAGAATACACGCCATCTTCCAAAAAGAAAGGCCAAAAAAGCAAAAGTCAAAAAAGCAAAACGCGAAGGACTACCGCTGGTCGCAACAGTGAAGAGAACAAGAAGAAAATCCGAGAAAAACGCGCCATCCAACGGCTAGACCCTGCATTTCGCGAAAGGGAAAGACAAGCTCGATTAAAGAGACTTGGAAAGCAACGTCAAGCGCAAAATGAAAAAGACCAGAGACAAAGTTACCCAGATTTGAAGACTAAAAAGAGAGAATTTCAGGCCCTCAAGCGAAAAGACCCCAATTATCGTGAAAAAGAACGACAAGCAAGGGCTCTTAGACGACAAGACCCTGAATATCGCGAAAAGGAGCGACTAGCGAGGGCTCTTAAACGACAGGACGCCAATTATCGCGAAAAAGAGCGACAAGAGCAGGCTCTTAGACGACAGGACGCCAATTATCGCGAAAAAGAGCGACAAGAGCAGGCTCTTAGACGACAGGACGCCAATTATCGCGAAAAAGAGCGACAAGAGCGGGCTCTTAGACGACAAGACCCCGAGTATCGCGAAAAACAGAGACAAGAGCGGGCTCTTAGACGACAGGACGCCAATTATCGCGAAAAAGAGCGACAAGCAAAGGCTCTTAGACGACAAGACCCCGAGTATCGCGAAAAACAGAGACAAGAGCAGGCTCTTAGACGCCTAGAACCTGAGTATCGCGAAAAACAGAGACAGGCGACGATTCTTAGACGACAAAACCCCGAGTACAGAGAAAGAGAGAGAAAAGCTATAGCCATGAAACGACGCAACCCGCAGTTTCGTCAATTTGAAATAAAAATGGCCGCTTTGCGAAGGAAAAAACCCGATTTCAATGATAAAGGCGATGTCATAGAAGATGTCCCAGGTAAGATCAGATCGGACATCCGAGAGCTCGAAGGAAGTCGTCAAGATTTTTTAGTACTCGATTTAATTTAGGGCCGACAACGACTACAAATGTAGAAGAAATTGAATGCGAAATTCACGATGATTTCGATGACGATGATAGAAAAAGGGAAAGACGCCTATTTATGGAGAAACGTAAAGCTCAGGCGTCCGAATATGCGTTGTTGGAACGCGCCAAAATGGCCATTATGCGTAGGGACCCGGACTATGCGCTGAGAGAAAACGCATTAGCGCGTTTAAAGGCCCGTTCAGACGACACTCTTTTTCTCGCTACGCTCGCTGTGCTGAGCTCATCAGATTTTCTGGCTTCACCGGCTTCTAGAAAATGCACTGTTCACACGGCCAAAAATTTCTCATTCTTGATCTCGGCAAAGCGAGAAAAAAAGTTGAAAAAATTTAACTTTTTTTCTCTCTTCGCTCGGCACAGCCAATAGAATGTTTCCGAAATGACGTCATTCTTTGTTGTGTAGTCTGCTACTCTGTAGAAATGTGTTTTCTTCGGTTTCATTAGTCCGAATCTCTTGAAATTTTACTGATAAGTATATTGAATGATTTTAAATTATCGTGCAAAGTTTTAAAACGATTAGTTGTTTTCCAAAAAATTCATTAAAGTTTTATTTATGCATAATTAAAACCTTTTTTTTAAGAAAAGAACTATTCGTTTTAAAACTTTGCAAGATAATTTATAACCCTTCGATATATATCTCATTAAAATTTCAAGGGATTTGAACCAGCGAAACCGAAGAAAACACCTTTCCACATAGAAGCAGACTACACAACAAAGAATGACGTCATTTCGGAAGCATTCTATTGGCTGTGCCGAGCAAAGAGAGAAAAAAAGTTGAATTTTTTCAACTTTTTTTCTCGCTTTGCCGAGATCAAGAATGAGAAAATTTTGGCCGTGTGAACAGTGCATTTTCTAGAGGCCGGTGAAGCCAGAAAATCTGATGAGCTCAGCACAGCGAGCGTAGCGAGAAAAAGAGTGTCGTCTGAACGGGCCTTTAGGCATAAAAAGAAGAAAGCAGAACCTGGCCCAAGTACTAATGCGCAAGCTCAAACAAATGAACGAGATATTCGCGATGTGCCCGTGGGTTAACGTAACATGAAATACCATCCCAAAGCTAATAAAATCCTTTAATGTTTTCGTTCCAGGAACCAACGGAAATTCTCAATTGATGTTTAACGTAGCTTATAGCGGACAGAGGGCGCCACGATAGGGCGTCGTCTGCTAGCTACAGATGTAAGCTTAAACTCCGAAAACTCCATTAATATCAACGATGTTTTTGTGCGTTTTCCGTCGAAGTAAATGCAGATCTGTTTAAAACAGACTTTTGTAACTGTATGTAATACAGGGGGACGGTGCGCCTCCTGGTGACAAAGATCGAATACAATAATCGCGCCCTTATAGTGTCGGGTCCACGATGTAGCAAAAATTATTTTTAAATAAAGAATGATCTGAAATTATTTAGTTAATCTTGTGCTCAGAACATCAGGGTTGCAACAGCTTATTCTGTATATAGTCTGTTCCAGCTCCAGACGAGCAAAGCCAAGGTCTGTATACCGCTCAAACAACAACATTGAGACCTAGGGCTTTTGTCGTTGAGCGCGTGATCGAGTGGGCTATGTATAGCAGACGATACTGGAGGTAGATTATTGTAGCCGGGAGTAGAGCGTTCTCTGTAGCCATAACCGAGTACTAGTACTAGTACTACAACTACATCCAGTACATCGTCTGACATCGATATCCAGATTATTTGTATTAAAACAATAGCTTTAAATTTTTAACCATTAAATTTAATTTTTAATTGTTAACCTTAGTTTAATACATCATTAATCATTTGATTGAATACTTCAAAATTAAGCTTATTTCAAATTAAAGTAAGAAACGAAAATGAAATAAGGTTTATTTTGTCACGAAATTGAGGAGGGACTAAAATTGTCATTGAGCATGTCATCATCACCAGGGGGCGCTAATTTTTTAACTTATGAGTATAGGGACTTGGCAGTACTACGTCATGCAACGTCAGGCTACCTTCCACTAGCGCTAAAAAACATACCAGGAGGAGGGGCTTATATAGCTTTCATTCTGTTAAAAAAACATACCATAATGGCGCTGGGGGCCGCAGGGGGCGGAGTTAAGAACGAATTGCCAAGTCCCTATTTAGCATTATTTATTTTTATTTTTGACACTATGAGGAGGTGATGGCGTTACTGATAACCCAAAATTGAGTCAGTTGGGACAGTTCGCAATGTAATGTTATAGAAATTACGGTTATTGCAGATTGCAACATATCGCGAAACTAAATGGAGATGGTAAAGGAGGAAATCGTAACTCCAGAAAATTCAGACTCCGATGATAATGATAATAATAATGGCGATGGTAATGTCATTGCATGAAAACATTTAGTTTGTTTTTAAATAGAAAGTCATGGTTTCAGCGAGTAATAACGAAGGAGATGACTCATCAGACGAAGAAGTCAATGATGACGATAGCAGCGGCGATGATTGGAGTTCTGAGGAAGAATACACGCCATCTTCCAAAAAGAAAGGTCAAAAAAGCAAAAGTAAAAATAGCAAAACGCGAAGGACTACCGCTCGTCGCAACAGTGAAGAGAGCAAGAAGAAGAACCGAGAAAAACGCGCCATCCAGCGGCAAGACCCTGCATTTCGCGAAAGGGAAAGACAAGCTCGACTAAAGAGACTTGGACTCAAGGATAAGAAAAAGAAAGCGACGGAAAAGAGGGTCAACAGGGTCAACAATCGCCGCGAAAAAAAGAGACAAGATATTTCTTGCAGACGACAAGACCCTGAATATCGCGAAAAGGAAAGACTAGCGCAAAGTGAAAGACGACAAGACCCAAATTATCGCGAAATACAGCGACAAAAGTTGGCTCTTAGACGACAAGACCCCGAATATCGCGAAAGAGAAAGAAAAGCCTCGGCCCTTAGACGACAAGACCCCGAATTCCGCGAAAAGGAAAGGCTAGCGCAATCTGAAAGACGACAAGACCCAAACTATCGCGAAATACAAAGACAAAAGGTGGCTCTTAGACGACAAGACCCCGAATATCGCGAAAAACAAAGACAAAAGTTAGCTCTTAGACGACAAGATCCCGAATATCGCGAAAGAGAAAGAAAAGCCTTGGCCCTTAGACGACAAGACCCTGAATATCGCGAAAAAGAAAGGCAATCGTTAGCTCGCAGACGACAAGACCCTGAATATCGCTCCAAGGAAAGACAATCGTTAGCTCAAAGACGAAACGATCCCGAATTCAGAGCGAAAAAGAGAAACGAATTAGCGCAAAAGCGGCAAAACCCGCAATATCGCGAACTGGAAAGAAAAATGACCGCTTTGCGAAGGCAAAACCCTGAATTTAGGGCCAAAGAATTAGAAGCTAATAAAAAACGGCGCAATGATCCTAATGTGAAAGTAGACGAGTTCTACAGAGTATTAAATGAGGAAGGCGATGCTAATGGAGATGGCGAAGGTAATATCACCCGATTATTCGCGATGCGCGTGCCAAGGCTTATCGCTAGACAAATTTGGGACCAGACTTAGAAATAGCACACGTCCACTGGTCCAAAACCAGTTTATTAATTGCTTGGACTAGTTTTTAAATTCAAAAAGTGGGGGGTTACTGGTCCTTGGGACCAGTTTATTAATTGCAAATTTATAGGTGAACAAAGGCTGGGACCACTCCGGAGACCAGTTTATTATTTAGGACACTAGGCCCGGGATCACTGGTCCCAAGGACTAGTTTAAAAATTATCCTTATTTCTAAGTCTGTTTGGGACTGTTATTAATATCTTCGACTTTGAAGCAGACGACGCTTCATTTTGACCCAGATTTGCGAGTTAAAATCGCCTGATAAGCCTTGTCACACGCAAATTTGGGACTTTGAAGCAGACGACGCTTCATTTTGACCCAGATTTGCGAGTTAAAATCGCCTGATAAGCCTTGTCACACGCAAATTTGGGACTCTGAAGCAGACGACGCTTCATTTTGACCCAGATTTGCGAGATAAAATCGCCTGATAAGCCTTGTCACACGCAAATTTGGGACTCTGAAGCAGACGACGCTTCATTTTGACCCAGATTTGCTAGATAAAATCGCCTGATAAGCCTTGTCACACGCAAATTTGCGACTCTGAAGCAGACGACGCTTCATTTTGACCCAGATTTGCGAGATAAAATCGCCTGATAAGCCTCGTCACACGCATTGCGAATAATAAGTGCTCGCTTTTATTTAGGGTCGACAAAGGCCCAAAATGTACAAGAAGAAATTGACAACGAAACTGATGAAGATATTGACGAAGGCAAGAGGAAACGAAGGAACCGCCCAACCCGGGCTCAAAATCGGGACGACCCCGAGTGTAATATTAAGGAACTGAGTTGGGTGCAAATAAGGCGTCAGGACACAGAGTACAAAATGTTGGAACGCGCCAAAGTGGCCATTATGCGTAGGGACCCGGACTATGTACTTAGAGAAAATGCGCTAACACGCTTAAGGCGTAAAAAAAAAAAAGGGTTAAGAAAGAGTGATGACGTTGGACCAGCAGAACCTGGACCAAGTTCTAATGCGCAAGCTCAAAGTGATTGTCAGCTGGAAATAACTGACGTTCCTGATGTTCCAGTGCGTTTATATGACACACATCATTGTTCCTCGGCTTATAAATTCCTTTGTTTGTTTCAGGAAGCGACGGTGCCTCCAGTTTCAGAAAATGTTAATTGATGTTTGGCCAGCTACAGACATAGCCCACTCAATCACGCGCTCAACGACGCAATCTGCTCGCTCTGTCTAAAGCGGCCTGCGTCGTTGAGCGCGTGATCGAGCGGGCTATGTTACAGACTAACCCTATTTCAATAGGGTGTATGTATATAAATCTGTAAATATTTTAAGATGCGTAACCAACACTATAACCCCAAATGTTTTCCACTATTAGCAAAAGTTTTTGTGCACTTTGCGCAGAAATGAACGCAGATACGTTAAAAATAATTCTTTATAAAGGGGAGGTAGGGATCTCACAGGAAAAGTCTGATGTCCTAATAATTGCGCAACCTCGTGACAGCTAAAGAAAATACTGCACTTAGTAATATTGGGCCTATGGTGTAGCAAAGATTATTAATTTATAAATAAACATTATTTGAAATTATGTTATTCATAAGTTTTCAATTCCGATTAATTTCATCCAATTTATGGTATTTCTTGTCGGATAACTTGACAAATACGATAGATTTCTGCTGTTTATGGGATAAATGGTTGATAAAAATATTTGCTCATTCTCGTATCTGGTATTAATTCGTGGCCGAACTTATAGCAGACGTCGTTGGAGGTGTTTTTCGAAAAACATCGTAAAGGCTTTTTATTTTCTAATCTTGTAAGCCAAGCTTCTGAGCGACAAAGTTTCAGGGAATACTACACATGTTGGTGATCTTAGCCCTACCCTATAAGTGCGCCCAATGTCCACCGGAGTTTACTTCACCCCAACCCCATTTCAGTCATCTCCAAATTAAACCTCATTTCCTTCCCAGATTCATCACATACTGTAACCCGATTAATAGCTTACTTGCCCAGGACCCTTTTAAGGAGCGTTGAAACCAAAAAAAAAAGAAAAAAAAAAAAATTCAGATGGTATCGCAGGGTTGCCATATTAGGCTGGAAAGCCGCCAATTGGGCTTCTTCTCCAAAATATTGGCTGGAAATAAAAGGGTTGGCTGTTGGCTGGAAATTGGGCTTGTCGGGGTTTTTCTTTGGCTTTCTGTACTTAAAATACCGCCAATAGGCGAAGATCATTAAAATGCCAAAAAAAAACTGATTGTTTTGGGTTTTAAAAATGGTGTCAGTAGGTAAATTCATTGAGTTCTAATATATGTATTTCTAGAGTTTTTGTTGAATTTCCTCCTCGCGTACTCGGATTCGTCGAATTTCATTACTTTATCATTAGTCGGTAGCGCCATCTGTCGCCTTACGTGAGAAGCTTAAAAGAATTTCCCACGATTTTTGCGGGAAAGCGCCCCGCAAAATCGTCGCAGCTCGAGTTTGAAAATTAGGCTTAGGAAGAAGTAAAGCGCGAAATATGAAAGTTAGGTAATTGAAAAACCGTAAGTGGAGCCTAATAAATAAAATTTGATATTTAATAAATGGAATATTGATCAATTTCTTATTAAATGCGTGTTTTTACTTGGGAATTATATGTTATTAGTTATTAAAGTAACACATAATGTGAAAATGTATTAAATTTCGAAATGGGTCGAAAATGCTCAGTAGAAAAGTGTGTCAACACTGGTAGAAATAAAAATGTTTTGTGACATAAGTATATACGTATAGAAAATTAATAAATATTGAGATAGTTCAACCCTTTTTGAACTGTACCATTAAGATTCCATGCAAAAAATTCGGAATTACCAAAACAATGGTGTCAGGCCATTAATGGAATTGTATGGACTCCAAAAAAAGACATTTGCAGTGATCATTTTTGTCAAGTTGACTACCACGAAAGCTCAAAAATACATTTACTATCGGTTAATGCAGTTACTTCTCTGTTTTTACTCGAATCTAGCAATTTACTTCCATTATCATAGCGGTTTCTAAACATTTTCTATCTATATTGAGAAATTATAGCAGACGCCATAGTAAAAAATATGTGTTTTTAAGTGAAATAGATGGCGCCACCACCTAATGATAAAGTTATCCGTCCGTCCCATAATTTCAAAAACGATGGTCGCGCGAGCGCGAAAACCCGATATCCAAATAGAACTCGTCGTACCAATCCTTACCTATAGAAAGATATATGTTCTGAACTCAATGGGTAAATTTCAAAAAAAAAAGCAAATTCCAAATTTTCACGATAAATGTTTGGCTTGTTTTTGGGCTGGATTGTTTAAATCTTAGTCAGTTTTTGGGCTGGATTGTTTAAATCTTAGTCAGTTTTTGGGCTTCTTTTCGAAATATAGATTGGTGGTTTTTTTGGGCTTGTTTCCAATTTGATTTTGGCGGGTTGAAGGTTTTCAATCTGGCATCCCTGATGGTCTGTCACCGACGGACGACGGTGGTAGCTAAGCTATATATCTGATAGTTGTAGTTCCATGCTAAAATTATGAATTACAATAACTGTAGCATCTTACTCTTTTAGTTTTGAGTAAACCATTCACCGTCCATTGTCCAAGGCAGCTTGATCGTAATGCAAATAAACATGCTTAGAATTACTCAAAAGTAAGCTGGACATTTGGTAGCTGCAAGTCCTGCAACTAGTATTATAAAATAAAATGCCAAAAGCTGAAATAATCAGTCCAGAAAATTCGGATGATGATCAAAATAATGTCGATGGTTGAGTAATTTTTGTATATTTGAGCATGTCATAAATATCAAGTTTGCCGATTTTGAAACTTGGAAGTTTTGCTAATAAAATACTACAATGCTGATCGAGTTTGTTGTGTAATTGTAACCATGGTCAGGGATTTTCAAATTTGTTAAGTAGGGACGGTTTGCTCCAGCCTCCATGGAGGGGGCTGTAGCCGCTGTAACCTTGATAAGTCAGTGATTTCCAAATTTGGAGGGGGGGGGAGGTCAGGGATAGCCAAATATGGGGGAAGAGGTCATGGGTTTCCAAATTTGGGGGAGATAGATCAGGGATATCGAAATTTGGGGGTGGGCGGAGATAGATCAGGGATATCCAATTTTTTTGGGGGGGGGCAAGATAGATCAGGGATATCTAAATTTGGAAAAGAGATCAGGGATATCCAAATTTGGGGGGGGAGGAGATACATCGGGGATATCTAAATTTGGAAAAGAGATCAGGGATATCCAAATTTGGGGGGGGGGGTGGGAGATAGATCTGGGATAACTAAATTTGGAGGGGGGGAGATACATCGGGGATATCTAAATTTGGGAAAGAGATCAGGGATATCGAAATTTGGGAAAGAGATCAGTGTTATAGAAATTTGGGGAAGAAATCATGGGATATCTAAATTTAGGGAAGAGATCAAGCATATCTAAATTTGGGAAAGAGATCAGGTATTTCCAAAATTGGAGGACGAGCTCAGGGACTATTGCAAAGCGCGGGTCCTGAGGATCCCCTACAAGTTGACTATCCTCTGAACTCCGCGTTTAGCTTGGCGAAGGCTAGTGGGCGGGATTTATAATTGCCAAGCCAAAACTGGAGTTCGTAAGGAAAGTCACCTTGTAGGGGATCCACTGGACCCGCGCTATGCTTTAAGGGGCTGTGGTAAAAACCTAAAAAATGTTGATGACTCGGAAATATTTAAAAAAATGGGTCAGGGATAGATAACCTTAGAAAGTCAGGGATTTTCAATCCTAAATTCGTGTTCGTCAAATCAATGGCAATATGCATGAATTTGAGTGCGTCTTATTTGGTTCAGATAATGAAGGTCACGAATCGTCCCAATCGGAATTCAACAATGATAGCAGCGGCGATGACTGGAGTTCGGACGAAGAATACACGATATCTCCACCCAAAAAAAAGCCGCCCAAAGGGGGGAAGAAACGTGGTCAAACGAGTACGAGAGCAACCAGGGGCAAGAAACCAACTGGCAAAATTGGTAAAGGTATTTATCACGACAAGTGGCTTGTTCGCTCGTTTAGGAGACTAGACTTAACCAAAAAACTATTGGAAAACTAAATTTTAGGTCGCAAAGCAACGTCGCGTAACAACAGAGAAGAGCAATTAAAAAAGCAACGAGAATGGCAAGCCCTGAAACGGAAAGACCCTGAATATCGCGAAAGGGAAAGACTGGCTCAAGCTCTCAAACGAAACGATCCCGAGTACAGAATGAAAGAAAGGAAAGCGCAAGCCCTGAAACGGCAAAACCCGGAATATAAAAAGAGAGAGTTGAAAAACTTGCGTCTCCGAAGGCAAGACCCGGAGTACCGCAAACATGAAAGACAAATACTCACGTTAAGAAGACAAGGGAAACAAAGCGAAGGAGATGACGAAGAAGTTGAAGAGGAAGGTAATAGTCGTGACGTCATCACACCCTCCTATCTATTCTCTTACCTGATCGGTTTTGGCGACCATATTGTCATAAGTCGTCACAGATCAGGCCATACACTTTAGACCATACCAATATTGACGTAACGTCACGTCCCCGTAGCTCCTCCCCTCTCAGTAGCACTTACAAGTCGATTAATCAAAGTGAATTTATTTCCTGTAACTCAGATACGGCAGCTACAAAACTCGAACCGGAAAGTGAAGAGGAAAGCGTAAACGATATTGATGACGAAGAGTACGAAGTAGTCAACAAGAAAAAGACGAAGCGAAAACGCGTATCAATGACGAAACTTCGTCAAGACCCTGAGGTTCGCGCTAGGCAACGTCAAGCTCAAGCGCGTCGTAGACAAAACCCCGAAGTTCGCGCTAAGGAACGCGAAGCCCAAGCTTTAAGACGCGCGAACCCCGCTTACAAGTTTAAGGAACACACGTGGATTTACATGAAACGTCAAGACACGGAATATCGTATGTTAGAACGTGCCAAAATAGCTCTAATGCGTAGAGACCCCGATTACGTTTTAAGGGAACGGGAATTGAGTCGATTAAGACATTTACAAAGAAAACGAAACCAAAATAGCAACGCTGTTAGTGAGATAGCGTTACCCAAAGTAACCGAAGCAGTGTTGCCGGTTGAAGGGGGGCAGAATGAAACGGACGTTTTATTGCCAGACAATGTTGTCGTTGACGATGATATTCAAGAAGAAATCGAACCAAACATTCCCGAAGTATGCTATGAAACGCGTTAAAGGGACTCCAAAGAAGGCATTGGCGGGTAGGTAAAATACGTCACGGGCACCACGTGACGCCATGAACCAAAGACTCCATATGGAGTGGGACTTTACACCTAGTTGCATGATTACAACGCCAATTGTAATTGGTTCATCTGTGGCCCTTCTTAGCCAATTACCATGAAGTCCGACTATTCTACCCCATTTTTTTGGCGTCCCACCCGACCTGAGTTGTGCCACAGTTGGCGCGCATGCCGATTTCTCTCAGATTATGCATAATCCAACCACTATCATCGTTGTTTGAACCACGCCATTCCTTAGTCACGTGGTGCCTATGACGTATTTCAAATAATTTTTCCCACCCGCCTATGCCTTCTTCACAGCCCTTTAAGCATTATTGTTCCTTCGCAGAGTAAATCCAGTCATTTTATGTAACTATTTGTTTTCAGGAAGCAACAATGTCCGTTGCTCTAACTTCGGAAACTCCGACTTGATGCAATTGACTTTTTTAAGTGATTTTAAGTAGAATAGAAACCCCGCAGTTTTATTTGTTTTAAAAGATTGTAGTGTACATAATCCATTCTTATTAATTTTAAGTAAGCCTTCTTATACCTATAAACATGATCTATGTTTAGAGCAACATCTTGACCTAGAAAACGACATCGTTATGACGTTAGTCTCTGTGTTGCTATAATTACATGGGGGGGGGAGGTCACACGTAAACCGCTCTATTGAGCAAACGAAAGTCGCGATCCTCCAGAAGACGATACCATCATGATGTCATCACTCATCACAAATCCCACAGCAGGCTGTTTGTCTTTTAATTTTTCGAAATATTATTCATTTAACAAAACTCGCTTATTAACCATAATTTTCATGCTTTTTGGCATTCAAAACTTTAATTAAAAAAAACCTTAATCTGAGTAGGCCTAGCGAAATTAAACGCTGCTATCGCTCTAAAAATCTTGACCTTCAAGCACATTCTAACAAAATTACCTCAATTGTGTCGCCAACATTTGTTGGTCCGTTTGATTCAACCTGAACAGAAATTGAAAGTGAATTACAAAAATGTCTCGTCGGTTACTGTTGGTCTATTAATGGTCTGTTTTATTGGTCTATTAAAGGGCTGTTTCATTGGTCTATAAAAGGCCTGTTTTATTGGTCTATTAATGATCTATTTCATTGGTCCGTTAATGAAATATTTTGTCTATTAATGACCTATTGTATTGATCTACTAATAACCTATTTTATTGGTCTATTAATGACCTATTTTTGGCCCATTAATGACCTATTGTATTGATCTATTAATGACCTATTTTATTGGTCTATTAATGACCTATTTTTGGCCCATTAATGACCTATTGTATTGATCTATTAATGACCTATTTTATTCGTCTATTAATGCCGTATTTTTTGGTCCATTAATGACCTATTTTTTGGTCCATTAATGACCTATTTTGTCTATTATCCTGTAAAACCAAAATTTAGGTTGATTGTAATGTACTTTAAGTCAACGAAAAATTATGATTATGTTAATCATATCGGCCTAGTTATATTTGAATTTCTTTAAATAATAAAATAAAGAGAAATTAATCAATCACAAATGCAATCACTCATTGCAATTATTTATTTATTTCAGTAATAAATAATTCAGGTACAATTATATTACATTAAATCCTGGTACACGCAATATGCTGATCATAGACGTTAATTCCTAAAACCAGCAGTTTCTCAGTATCAATAGAGTGATATAGATAAGTCACAATAAAGTCTTCTGATGTCCAGCCTATACAACTTATTTTGTTTCGTCCAATAATCTCTTCGATTCCAACGACGTAGTCTACAAGCTTGGTTTCAGGTAAGGCTTCGAAAGCGACTGCTTTTATGGGATTGATGAATTTTCCCGTATTTTCTGGTGGTAATTCTGATATATTTTCATAAAGAACTTTTGGGGTTTTATTTTTTCTTCTCGGCATTGTAACCCTAAAATTATCGTTAAGCTGTTAAACAAAACCCGTTGCAATATCGAGGCAATTGCAGTTTACCGGGCACTTTTAAAATTCAAAATGAAGTCGATGTTTGTGCTCAGCAACTCAAGATGGATAGAAATGATGAAAACCTTTTGTAGGAACTCACAAAAAAAAATTTTTTTTTCAAACTATTAAAAAAATAAATGACAACTGTTTGACCTCTCGACCCGAGGACGGGTTCAGGCACGCAAATTTGTTAAGCGTAAATATTAGGCCTCTCAGTTTCAATGGCGTCGCAGTGCACGAAAAAAACTTCAATATCGGCCTACAGTGTACAGTAAGTAATATGATTATTATATATCAATTATGTTTAAACAAATTAGTCGTAATTGAAGTAAATTAGGCTTAACAACTTGTAAAAATAATTCCAGAAACACCTGTCGTAATAAACACCTTTAATAGTTTAATCGGTAATTTTTAATTCAAAGAAGTGTGAAAAGGAAAATAAAGTTATTTTTTATAAATTCTACTAATTACAAGACCAATCTGCATAGTGAAATGATTTTAAATTTCGATTATAAATTTGCACCTCCAACCAATCACGTAACGCTGCCTTGTTAACAAAGAGTTAAATTTGTTAAGCTTGTGCTGGATTTTGATTTTAGGTCTGAACTGAACAGTATTGAACTATAATTCCATTATCCCTGAACTGAACTGAACTGAACTGAACTAAAAATTCGAACATTCGAGTATTGTCACCATTGACGCCTACATAATTTGACAAGAATCATCATGAACCGCGGATTGTTTCCTTCGATCACCGGGTCGAGAAGACACGGGTCTGGATCGAAGAACAAGTTGAGCCGCGGCAGAATTGAAATTGTTGCTTGGTAGCACTTTGGACAGGTATGTCTCGATTAAATACTCGTCGAATTCGACCCTGGAAGTAATTTGGTGACGCTGTCTTCGGTGTTCATCCATGTTTATTCCGTGTTCTTTCTCGATGCCTTTCATCATTGCTTCGTAATCATACCCTAACACAAAACCAAATGATAACTTTTGGCCTTGGTTTTAAGTTGTAAGTGGGAGGAGGGTTAATGTGAATAATAGTTACGAAAATCGGGGCTATGGTACCGGTAAAAAATGCGGTGTTAACGTTTATAGAATGCTTACCTTCGTGATGAATATCATGTTCAATGAAATCAGCACCCATAATTTCTTCTTCCATTGGCATTCGAATTGGTAAAATCAAATTTACACTCTGCAAAGAAACCATTACGCCCAGCAACGCCCATATTAAACCATAGTCATTTTGTGTGAATGTTGCATCAGGGTCGTTGAAGGGGAGGGGGCAATTCGGTCAGTTAAATTCCCCGGGACACGTGTAGGGCTGCAATATGGACAATTTTTCGAGGGCCCACAAACTTAGGACGGTCCTGCGTGTCATACATAGCTTACCTTGAGAATTATAAACGTTGTGGTCACACTCCATAAGGTAATGCAAACGCAAGCCAGTAATTGGACTCCTAAGAGGTAAAAACCGCCTCCACGTAGCAGTCCCCTTCGTCCTTGTGTCAAGTTCAGTAGGCGGTCATCTTTGGCGAAGAGACCAACTGCCACCATCCCCCAAACTCCACCCACGGCATGCACGGCAACTGCTCCAACTGGATCATCGATATGGTACTTGTCCAGAACTCCAGGAACGGGACATACGATTATAGCCCCAATTATGCCCACAATTACAGAGTCAACTGCGGTGTAGTATCCGGAACCGGCTATGGAATAGATACCCTCGAAGTTAGAAAGAGTTAGGTATAATTTACCCGCAAGATGGCTCTACCTGTAACGGCTACCAGAGCTGCTAGAACAGTATTCATTATGTCGGTGACGAGAAACTTCTTATGAACGTAATGGCTGAAAGTTATACGTAACGTTACAAGCAGTAATCTATATTTATATTCTGTAAAAACTCAAGTCATGGTTACTCTTCTGGGCCGCCATTTTAAAAGATGGCGGCATACTCGAACTCAAAAGCTATACAATTGGTGAACGCGCTCACTGAACGTGATTTAAATCGGTTGAATTGTGCAATAGTTACCTGTAAAAAATTCCTACGAGGCCTCCACCTAACGAGGCATTTATGGTTGTCACAGCTGCCCTGTGTTATATACCATAGTGGGTCGATTTAAGTGTCATCAAGAGGTAAGTATCTTATTAGTACTTACCTTCCTGCATAATGCCATTTGTTATTTGATATTCCAAAAGTACTTCCGCAGTTGAACACCAACCAACCCCACCTAAAAAAGGAAATAATCACCAATACATGATTGCCTACATTGTGACAGCACACATTCGATATTTTACGAGTCCCAAGCAAATATTTGCAGTATCCCTAATAGGGTCTGTCTTGAGTGCTCGGTTTGTAGTGTCGCAGAATATTCACATCCGAATATAGGCACCACAACGGGGAACAAACTCGTTGGCAAATAGCGAATATTTGGCACTTGTCGAATAGCAAATATGTGCCATCTCTATGATAAGGAAACCTACCACAAAGTGAATGTCCCAATCATGGCGTTTGTCGGGTTTCCCATTTGAGACGACCCTCCGGCGTCGTATCTGTTGAGACGAGGTTTCAGGAGCAAGCAGGCCACTAGGGCAGACGCCCCTCCAAGTAAATGAACCCCGCTAGAACCGGCAAAGTCCAGAACACCCAACTTATTCAGGAAACCATGATCTCCCCATAACCACCCAGCGGGAATGCAATAGGTGATGGTGTTTAAAAATGAAAATACGCAATAAGCGTTGAAGTCCGTTCTCTCAGCCATTGCCCCTGATACTATGGTTGTGGCTATGAGATGGGAATCCATAATACGTTAAAATTTATACATATCCATGATCTAATGAAGTTCTCATTGTGTAAATTTGAAATCGTATGATAAGAAATCAGCTCATAATTTGCAAAATAAATTTTCTCTCATTGGAGGATTTGATAGTTCCTAAGTAGGTCTATAAAGATAATCTACACACCTAATCACAAGTTCAAGTTTTACATACCCGTTGTAGCGAAAGACAGTTGAAAAATGAACGTTGTAAATACTTGAAAAAAGAAAAAAAGACTCAATTAAATCTAAGTAATTAGTTTGGGAATATTTGCTACACTAAGGTATGGTTTACCTGTCCCCATTTTGTCAGGCTCAGCATCTAAGAGAAATTTTCCCACGCCACAAAATGGGTTAGTCAAGGGTCCATCTCCGTACTGAAGCCCATAACCGTACATCCAATAACCTATACCGCCCAATACAACATCCGCAGCGTTCTTCATCATTATGTTCACCTCGTTTTTCTTTGTGACTGCTCCGGACTCCAATAATCCGAAACCTAACAAAAGGGTAAATTGTAAATAATAGAAACCAATAACCATAAGCAAGTTTCCATAGAACTATCGTTAAAAGACCAGACAAAATTGAAATGTTTCGTAACTTCTGCAATACCCTTGATGTTATTTCTTTACCTATGGTGACTTTACATCATACACTTATGAATGACTCAAAATGCTTTGAGAATCTACGTTCACAAGGTACAGGTGCGAAACTACATGTTTTCAATATTTACCTGTTTGCATAGTAAATATGACAAAACTGGCTGTCAAAATCCATGTCGCGTCATCGGATGTTAATTCAGCACTATGAACATTTGCAATAACGGGTGCTTTAGTCGTGTTCAAGTTAGACGTCCCATTTAGATCTTCTGGTAAAATCGACGTAAAATTTGACATTTTTCTTGACGTTACTTCAAGGAAAGTCCGAAGGAAACTGCACCGTAGATACGTTGGTTAAATCGAATCTATACCCCGGTTTGGAAAATGTACAAACGCTTATTCATATTTAGTAGCATTAGTAACACAAAGAACATTAAGTATGACAATTTCCGTATATTGCTGTGCATATTGTTTCAGATAAGGATGGAAAAATTAAGGGGATGTTCTTTGAAAGATTTTGAGTTGAAAATGTAACTTCTAAGACATTTTGCCACAAGGACCACTGTTTTTAAGTTAAGATCGTCCATAGTATTTTACGGATGACCCCTTATATTTAACTCAGAAACTGAAAGACAGCATGGATGAAAAAAAACTAACAGGGATAAATCAAACTCGTAGACTTTACATTACTAAGAGGGAAACACGTTTGTTACCAACAAGGCTGCCAGATTTGATTTCGATTTTATTTTTTTAGCTCATTTACCGATTCAAATTCGGAAGTAGATTATAGAAATTTTGCCATCTCGTGGTAACCTCGGGAACTTTAATTTAAAAATGTCGATTCCAACTTTAGACGTTTGAGAATCTTCGTATGATTTGTTAGGGTTGGTAACTTGCATACGTTATATTCAACGTTTTAAAGCTAAAGTTTCGAAACTTTTCGAGTCATTTAAAGTCTTCAACTAAATATTATAAGTTTTTTTTAATTTCAACAGAAAAATAGCTCTGCGAATAATAGTAGACTTGAAAACTACACTAAGCCTTGACTAGGTATCAGCGGAATCCCGATTCCCGAGCCGCCGGCGGCTTAGCTCCCCGTAGCCGCGGGAATAGAAAACATTCCTCGTAAAAAACAGATACACGGCGTCTTAAATAGGCCAAGCAAAAGCTACCCAGATTGATAAGATCTTCGTGCCTTACTCCCAAATAATCTTTCGTATTGTGAATAGTTTTAACTAAAGAATATTCCAGACACTATACTCAATATTTATAGTAGTTCCCTAATTCCAACAGAAAAATAGCTCTGCGAATTATAGTAGACTCGACGAAAACTACACTAAGCCTTGGCTAGGTATCAGCGGTATCCCGATTCCCGAGCCGCCGGCGGCTGAGCTCGCCGTAACCGCGAGAACAGCAAACATTCCCGGTTACGATTACGTGGGTACAAAAAGCAGACGAAACAACAACCGACTTGACCCCGTGATTGAATCGGTAAATTGAATGTTTCCGGTTCTTATAATTTCGGCCGCGAGGGTGCGTTTCGAACAAACATTTTACCGCCGTGATTTATCCCTGTTAGTTTTTTTTCATCCATGAAGACAGTGATTTCTTATTAAATTTAAGGGGTCTTCCGTAAAACACTCAAATCATAACTCGAAGACAGTGGCCCGTTAACGTATTTGATTGAGTATTACACTTACTGTTGTCATCTTACTTAAATTCGTATTCATTTTTAACTTATTTCGTTGAAATCTGCTGTCCTAGGACTCGATATCCTTAAAGTTTGTATCGGTAAAACGGAAACCGCGGCGCAGATGTCTTACTAGACCCAAATAAAAAAAGCCAGGCTCATATATTGATTCAGACTTTACGTCTAAGGCCTTTCGTTGTCGACAAGCGAGGTCTGTGAGAAAAATATAGTCAATACGTTAAATTATTCCGAAAAACAATTTAAGGCTCTTGTAAAGTAAGGTAAGGTACGGGCGAAACGCAAAGTGAACTTTCTTGTTAGCTCAAAGAAAATGTAATTGGACTTAGACGTGACATTTCTTTCTTTGGATGTAAATTGGCTGAACGCCTTTCCCAATAGAAACAAATTCCGTACTTAAGAGCTTTTTCCAAAGAAGGGGGCCAAAAACAAACTTGTGTTTGACCACCTTGTTTTGTTAAGACAACAAAGACCAAACTAGATATCACTTCTTGAAAGACGTTATTGTGAAAATAAAAGGGTTTTTTGGGCCATTGGTTTGAAATCACTGTTTACTCCAATTTGTTAAACAAACCAATTACCAATATGTTAATCACACTGAGCCTCCTGAATTAAAAATGGTTCGGACATTCTTTGTACTTGCACCATTTCCGGTTAATCACCGAATTTGTTTCTATTTTGTAAGTAAAAATATATGAAGCGGTTTTTACACTTTTAAGTAGGTATGAATTTTAGTCGTGAAATTTCGTGAGGTAAAATTTTGAAAAGTATCTAGTCTTTAACCAACTACATTGTCTTTGTTAAATGATCTTCACATTTAACTATATTAAAATCCAGCCTTAAAAGCTGCAACAGCTCCCGATAGAAACAGTTTTTTTTTTCTTTTTATATCATAAGAAATGTCCCGTAAGTTTTCACTGGTAACTTAGGAACAGGAGCTTGTCATGAAGTGAATGAGGTAGGTCATAGATTCAGGGTAAAGCGACGCCTGGTGAGTGTGGCGCTGTCAAAGGCTTAGTAAGTTCAGACTAAATAGGACCTAGATGGATGTCCTGCAAAATTTACCACCTAGTTCTCGAACTAGCTCGAGCTGTAAGTCTCTCAGTAGCATTACGAAGTATAGGTAGGGTCATACTTATGGAAAGAACATATCTTATAAACTTATGCTAAGGCTGATTTCTACTATAAGGTTACTTTCCAAGCACGCTATGTTATGTTATGTTTCCAAGACACGAACAACGGTTATATCGACCCACGGTGTCGAAACAATATAATTTAAGGGATCGATACGATAATCGCTTTTGCAGTTGTTTTTAACACTTCGTTCGCGTTAAGAACGTTTCTACTGAGAAGCCTCCTATCACCAGTTTAATCATAAGTTTATTAGATATGTTCCTTCCATAATTATGACACTACCTATACTTCGTAATGCATACTGAGAGACTTACAGCTCGAGCTTGTTCGAGAACGACGGAAGCGAGAAATGAAGTCCCACACTCGGTGGTGGTTAATTTTGCATGCAGGATTTCCATCTAGGTCCTATTTAGTCTGTATTACTAAGCCCAAATTTGACAGCAGCGCCAAAACCAGGCCTCCCTCGCTTTACCTCGAATCTATGTCCTACCTCACTCACTCACTTCATGACAAGCTCTAGTTTCTAAGTTACCAGTGACAAACTTATGGAACATATCTTATGAACTTATGGTTCATTCAAGATGAAATTTATGCTTCCAGGAATGCGTGAATAATTTTAATTACGACATACCACTACGTATCAAAGTTTAATCCGTGTTCAATATAAATACAAGTACATTTGATTAAATAAATTGTCGCGGATATGTACAGGGAAAGATCTTGCATCGAAATATAGATTATCAGCAAAAGTTCATAAGTTTTTCACTGGTTACAAACTGGAGCTTGTCATGAAGTGAATGAGGTAGGTCATAGATTCAGGGTAAAGCGAACGACGCCTGGTGAGGCGCTGCTGTCAAAGGCTTGCTAATGCAGACTAAATAGGACCTAGATGGCAGTCCTGCATGCAAAATTAACCACCGAGTGTAGGACTTCAATTCTCGCTTCCGTCGTTCCCAAACTAGGTCAAGCTGTAAGTCTCTAGCATTACGAAGTATGGGTATTGTCAGACTTATGGGAACATATCTCATAAACTTAAGTTATAACGAAAGGAACCTGAGCTTTCCCATCAATATACAGCGCCTTTTCCTTTAATGAGGCTATTTGATTTAATTAATTTACTAATATATGAACTTTGAGAATTAATTGTCTCATTTTTAATTCTAATAGAAATTAGTTTTAATTGGTTTGAATATTAATATTAAAGTTCCAGTGGCACAGAGCCGTCGAGAGAGTTTTGTGGGCCCGGGGAAAATTAACGAAATCGTGGGCCCCCAGTAAGGCATCACGATACGTGATCTCCTGGGATCCCTAGATGGTACTGGCCCTAGGGAAACTGACCGAGTTGCCCCCTTTCTCTCGACGGCCCTGATCTCCAATTAGCTGATTGGCTCGATGATATAATTAACTTTAAAATATTGATTACAGTTGAAGTTATCAGCTCTTCCGGGTTTAATGAGATCAATCTAGCAATGACATACAAAATTTGTTGTCGCTATCTTTTGTGTCAGAATTTTATTTTATCTCGGGGTTAGATGGTTACCAGTCTCGACCACACTTTGAAATAATCTTCGATTGGTTTTGAATTGAATTCATTGGAAAATGATATGAAATGAGTTGATTTAAAGCATGAAAGGCCAGTAGTAGTTGCTTGAGCTAAAACTGAAGGTCACTACATGGGTATGTATAAATATTAACGTATTATGGATTCCATACTACGCCAAAAAAAGCTGGGTACCAAATACTCGGTACACCCGCGCATGTAGAGACGGCTGTAAATCGAGGCGGAAGGAGCTAGGTCACGTGGGGAAAGGAACTATATCTCCGGGGAATCCTGAGTAGTGCGTTTAAAATTTCGCCCATGCGCAGAGAGAAAAAATCGAATTTCTCTCTCACTCACACGGTTGGGGGAGGGGGGGTTGGAAGTCGTATATTTTTCTCTACTGAATGGAACGTAAGAGATGGTAGTCCATAATTCGTTAGTATTTATTCATATTCATGGCACCACATAGTTTTTACGTTAAACAAAATGTAATTAAAACAAAATTGATTATTTATATGTAAAAAAACCAGTCTAATGTGCATGCTGAAAATGTGTCTTCTCCAATAACATTTTTATATGGGGTCATCTTTGACTTCAAATATTTCAGACCACATGTTCAAGATCTGAAATGAAATCCGTCTTTATGACGTGAAAGATACTGGTTTAAATTCACTTTTAATTACGAAAATAATTATCAGAATCTGTTAAGTCACTTCTGAGAATCAGTGTCAGAAGTAATTCAATCGCTAGACATTTTTTAAATCTTCATTATTTTTTAAATAAAACCCAATCTAGAAAAATAAATATTGCGTTTACATAACTTTACACCAATACACTTTTTGGCAGACTATTTTCAAGGAACTGTCCCCAATTAAAATTTTAATCTTAATAGTAACCTAATTACAAAATATGAGTATTATATTTCTAAATGAGATAATAAATTTTGTATTTAATTTTTATCAGAAATAGAATGTAATTCTATAATGAATAAATTGTCTGATGATGATATGAAGGGATAGTCACAGACTATGGTGAGAGTGGTAGGACAGAAGTTCAGTACGATTTTGAGTCTAAAATTTTCCATGTCGAGTTATAATTAGCACCGCTAGAGGCACTGCGAGTTGGTAAGCCTCTCTGAGAGTCTCGGGCTCCGTCTGGTTGGCTCAAGGGAAATAACCCAAGATGGCGACCTTCTGCCCATGTGTGTGTGTTGGTTTCTCTAAAAGCAATTAATGGAATGGTCTATCTCGCTCTCTCCTTCGTTTCACAGCTCTCATCTTAATCCTTGATAAGTTCTAAATAATTTTCATTTTAATGACCTTAATTTTATCAAATATTTTGATAAATTTGAATTTATCAATAAATTTAACGCTCTTCATAGATTAATTAAGGATGTTCATTTGCGGTTAGATTTGTTTATTAATTATGTATTTAGTAATTGATATCCCAGCGTTATTACAGATAGACAGACCAAGCTGAGTCATCATAGCATAGCGTAGCATCTCTAGCAAATTCCTT
The DNA here is from genome assembly GCA_019434445.1 of Phalangium opilio. Classification (NCBI taxonomy): domain Eukaryota; kingdom Metazoa; phylum Arthropoda; class Arachnida; order Opiliones; family Phalangiidae; genus Phalangium; species Phalangium opilio. The sequence continues at coordinate 460,056 of JAEQBA010001806.1, forward strand.
TTCCAATTTTTAAATTCTTAAACATTATTCAGGTAACATAAAATTATACCTTAAAAAAAACGACTTTTTTCCTAAATATAAAAGGAAAAAAAATTTCCCTTCTAACAGAATAATTAGCATTTAATTAGTCTTAAAAATAATCAAGGACTACTGCGCCGCCGCCATTGTTTTAGTGGCGTCTGCTAAACGGAACCACTTACCCCTAACGTAATTGGTTGATTTCCCATGCAGTCCTCGTTTTTAAGACTTATTCAATGTTAATTATTTTGTAATAAGAAATCATTTATTGTTATTTTAATCATTTTCATTTTCTAATTAGAAAAAGGCCGTTCTTTTAAGGTGCAAAGTTATTTTACCTGAACTTCACCTTTAAAGATATATCGTCATCATAGCATAGCATCTCTACCCAACATTTTCCAATTTTTAAATTCTTCAAATTACCAAAAAAAACTAGTAATATTTTAAGAACGTAACTTACGTGAGGTAATTCCATACCTATATTAATGGCTGACATTAGCTATCAGTACATCGCGCTCTGTAGCCTTGATAGTACAAGTCTCAGATAAGTGGGCGGAACCTACACAAGTAACTTTGTAAAACTCTCATTTTCCAAAAATTCTTTAAACTCTTCTTATCCAATTGAAAATGGTCTCTCTAATTATGTAAATGTTCTACAGATTATATTACCAAGAAGCGATATCTAGTTTACTAGGGAGAAGGTATAAGATGCCTAAGTATTCGCGCGACATAGTCCCAGTCCCCCTTTCAAAATACAAGGGGAGACGTAAAAGGAGGCCGGGCTATTTCGTGCCTCTTCTCAGTCGGAAAATATGACTGTAATTTTCGTCTTCGCGCTGACGTGAGTTTTCAAGAACCAATGAGATGCAGCTGCTTGTAATTTAGAGGCGGGGATTACCTCCCGACCTACTATACGTTAGGACTGGAGATAAAGAGCTGGAAATGTGCAGGCGAATTTATACCTTTCTCCCTAATAAACTATAGATATCACTTCTTGATATTACTTTACATTTTATCACGTAAATAGAAAGACCTTCAAGTATATTTTTATCTTTTAAAATACAAAATAAATTAATTAAAAAATCCGGCGCGATTCATAAGGCCCTACTAAGTCACTTGTCCAAAGGCTACGATACTTGGTGCGCCATCGCAACCTTCTCTTTCAGTGACTAGCAATATCAGCACGGTCGTTAAACGAAACCTTTCTCAAGATCGAACGAAGATCAAGGATTAATGATAAGTGGGATCGATTCGAAATCGGTCGCGTTTTTAACCTCTGTTTATTGCAACCTGAACGTTGAGACAGCATGATGTCTTTAGTGACTACGGAGTTTTTTGACACCTTGGGTTTCGCGTTCAGATTGCTCTGCGCCGGATTTGTAAGTCTTTTGTTCTTGAAGTTAACGCGTCAGTTTATGCAATCGCAAGATCTGAAGGGGAATTATCACCAAGATGCGAAGCCAGCGCTCATCAAACCTCCGTGTCTCAAAAGGATACCCATCTTGGGGAATGCCCATCAAATACTCAAGACATCGTGGGATGTCAAAGATATGCCTCCAGAAACGTGTAAGTTAAATAATTTCGAAAATATTTGGAAAACGAAATAAGATTGATCAATCATATTTAGGACTAGAATGACTTTGCTGTAATGTTGAATTTTCTTATGGAAGGTGTGTTCCCACGTTATAGACCATTTCGCAAATTACATACAGATAAACCAACAGCACAGGGCGAGGCTGCCTTTATGGTATTTTGATTTTCCCTTTCTCCAAGTAGCACCACCAACTAGCCCCTGTGTTTTGGATTTCTGCGTGTAATTGTTGGAATGGTCTATAGATTCGATTTTGTCTGATTTGGGATAATTTTAAACAATTGTAAAATCTAAACCTAATCTAACAGAGCCTTATTTAAACAATAGTAAAATCTGAACCTAATCTAACAAAGCCTTATTTGAACAATAGGAAAATCAAAACCTAATCTAACAGAGCTTTATTTAAACAATAGGAAAATCAAAACCTAATCTAAACAAAGCCTTATTTGAACAATAGGAAAATCTAAACCTAATCTAACAGAGCTTTATTTAAACAATAGGAAAATCAAAACCTAATCTAAACAAAGCCTTATTTGAACAATAGGAAAATCAAAACCTAATCTAACAGAGCTTTATTTAAACAATAGGAAAATCAAAACCTAATCTAAACAAAGCCTTATTTAAACAATAAGAAACTCTAAACCTAATCTAACCGAGCCTTATATAAAAAACAGTGAAGTGTAAACTTAACCCTAAAATCAAAAACTGTAACCTAAAGTAATTTAAACTCAAATAAAACCTAAACAAAATCTAACCGAGGCTTATTTAAAAAATAGTAAAATCCAAACCTAACCCTAAAAGCTAAAACTCTAACCTAACCTAATCAAGTCTAATTTAAACTATATCTAAGCCAAGCCCCCCCTTACAAAGTACAAACGCTAACCAAACCTAAACTAACACGCAATAAATACTATCGAGGGTCAGGTAGTTTTATCCACTAAATAATTCTTAAACTTTTAATGGGTTTGTTATTCTCAAAAGTTTGGGGTTTTCCCCTTCAGGTAAAATATCAGATTGCTATCATCATAAATTTTTAGAAAAAAAAAATTTCATTTATTTTTGATAGCAATGGAATTTTTTTATTCTGTGTTTTCTCGTTCAAATTTCAAGGTCTTTTAATCATATTGAAAGAAGAGTGAAATGACCCGACAACAATTTTTTTAATTAATGCAGTCTGATAAATAATATCAAATGCGTTATAAAAATTTACCAAACCTGATAAACGAGGCACGTAATTTTTATGAAAATCGCCATCGGAAGGTCCGACCAATTAGAGACCGCTATCGGCATGCAATCAGCCGGTGCTTTTATACATAAGTTATTTTGCGGTCTCGAATTATTTTGAGTTGCCTATGGCAGTTTATAATTAAGAAATCGGTGGTAGAATTAAAAATTTAACTTGAAAAACATTATTAAAAATTTATATAAGTGAATGGATAATTGTTGGTACGTTTTTTTGATGTGGTTTATTGGATTAAAAATGACCTAGCATTCCAGCCTGAAATAATATTTGAAATTAAAACAGATTATAGAACTACATGAAATAAAATAAGCTATAAAACTGATTTTATCGCATCGTTCTGATATCATCTGATTTGCGAACGGTTTACAAGCTTAAGTATATCGTTAATTAATTATAAATATCGAAATCTATTTTTGATCTTTGTATGTAAATATTTAGATTACTTTAATGCACTTGTAGTTATTATATGTATAGTATATATATGGCTCGATAAAACTCTAATTAAATATTCAATTTTAATCTTACAGATACACTTCAAGCCATTAATGGTATGATTCACCTGTTTGAACAGAATGGTTTGGGAATTCAAAGTTACAAACTCGGCTCCGAGGTGATGATTAATTTCTTCACACCTGAAACAGCTGAGGCAAGTTGTCAAAAATTGCTCAAAAATTACACGTAACATAACAACAATAAGTATGATATGAACTCGATCAATAACTATAACGAAGAGTTTCCCAGAAAAACGTGATTAGGAATACATAGATTTCATCTACTTGTTGATAAGATATGTTCCATAAGTTTGTCACTGGTTACAAACTGGAGCTTGTCATGAAGTGAGTGAGGTAGGTCATAGATTCAGGGTAAAGCGAGGCCTGGTGGTTGAGGTGCTGCTGTCAAAGGCTTAGTAATGCAGACTAAATAGGAAGATGGAAGTCCTGCAAATTTAACCGAGTGTAGGACTTCAATTCTCGCTTGTCGTTCTCGAACTAGCTCGAGGTGTAAGTCTCTAGCATTACGAAGTATATGTAGTGTCATTCTTATGGAACATATCTTATAAACTAATGGTGTTACTGATATAAACCACCATGCAATTTGGTAAATCAAATTAGGAAGTTAAAGAATTGTGACTGTGCATGAAAAACCAAAAACAGAACAACTTTCTGAAATATACATAAGATATTGATAACAGTAAATAAAAAAAAATTGTACTTTAATTACAGAAAATATTAAGAAGTAATGATATTCTTGATAAAAGTAGTCTTTACGATTACATGGTACCTTGGCTCGGAAATGGCCTCATAAGCAGGTAGATCTTAACGAAAATTTATTTAGAACATTATCGCCAACGAACACTGACGATTATCAATATTGTCTCCTATCAGTAAAGCCAAACAATGGCGAAAGCATCGTAAACTCTTGACCCCGGCTTTTCATTTCAAAATCCTCGACGAATTCCAACCCATGATCAGCGACAAGAGCGCGATCTTCGTCTCGGAACTGAAAAAGCAACTCGACTCTGACTTCGTCGATATTGAACCTTTAGTCGCCTATTACACCATGGACGTCATTTGTGGTATGTCGAGGAGATTCTTGTCTTGTCTTTCCATTTAAAGGCCTATTCAGACTATAGAACAAAATCTTACGTTCCCCTCGGTCGCATCGTTAGTTTCGTTTCGGTCGCACCGGTACGTTCATTGACGTGAGAGCAGATGATTTAAAATCACTTGCCATTATAGTGATTTTTTTAATACCAAAATAGCCGAATTCAAAATGAAAAATACCGCAAAGAATTTTAAAACTTTTCATATATCGCCTACTAAAGCGTAGCTCGCTGGATCACACGTCAGTATGACATGATTGAGTGAGCTATGGCTGAAGAAAAGGTGGTGCCATCTCGTTGCACTGCCTGACGAAACTGAAAATTTTCAAACTAAACCCGCGAATCTTTTACGTAGTTGTTGACACGTGTTTAATTAAGGGAGAAAAACGACTTCACCGACGCGAAAGTAGGATTTTAGTTTCGTGTGAATGGGCCTTAAATTTGGAAAGGAAACCTAAACTTTATCGTCTTAAAATATTGTCCGTTTAAATTTTTAATTGCATTTTAAAAAATTTAATTGCTAAGCCTTGGTTAGTTATAATTACATTAAGACTCTAATTTAAGAAACTGCCATGGGAATAAACATCGATATTCAACAGAAGAAAAACTCTGCCTACGTCACTGCTCTGAAAAGGTAAGGAAATATTTCAATGGTTGATACGAACTACTTTCTCTCAATGAGATTTAACATTGGATGTTGATACGAATTAGCTTTCCCCATTTTATCAAGAGTCCTTGTAGGAAACTGTAACACCAATCGATTAAATTTCTTGACACAATCTCGCGATCTTGACATTGTCATTAATTAACTCTTTCGTGACAGAGCTGGTCGTTTAACTTTCAAACGAATAATGACCCCGTATTTATGGAACTCGTTCTTGTTCAAATATTTTCCAACTGGGAGAAAATTCTATCAATGCCTTAAAGAAATCAACGATTTTGTTAACAAGGTAATGTACCCTGATTTCAAGGTCAATAATTCAATATTGGGTGCGTCACGCTTGCCTCAAGGGCGGAATGAAGTCAGTTTACTAACGTCATATTAATAACACTTGGATATGTATAAATATAAGAGATGGGAATCCATAAAACCTTAGTATTTATACATATCCATGGGTTAACGCAACCAACAGCACTTGAATTATTTTAAATATGTTTTAACGAATGATACAAATCCGTCATATGCACCGGTCCTTGAAAATTCATTGCAATAACTTTGTTTTGCTCCCTATTTCAGGTGATTGAAGACCGAATTGAATCTTTAAGAGGAAGCGAAGTTGTCGAAGCTTACAAACACAAGGAGGACATCATGAAAGCTGCGAAAAACGGCAGGTTGACATTTTTGGATATGTTAGTCTTGCAGTACCTCGTGGACAGTGATTCCCTAACCAAAGATGATATTCGTGATGAAGTTCACACCTTCATGTTTGCGGTAAAACATTGAAGTTCGCTAGGACGTTTTAACAAAGTACACGGTCGTGTTTACCTGTTCCTTGCTTATGTTTAGGGTCAAGATACGACAGAAGTGGCCATAACTTGGACATTATTCTTGCTTGGAAACTACCCAGAAGCGCAGGAGAAATTGTACGAAGAGATTCGGTACAGGTTCGGCTCGGATAAAGATGGACCAATAACAATCGACGATTTCAAAGAGATGCCATATTTAGAAGCAGTAATAAAGGTAAGATTTTTAGCAGCCGAAAATTGGAATCGATACAATAGTTCAATTCACACTTCTCGAACAGGAAACACTTAGGTTGTACCCATCAGTTCCCTTCATAGCCAGGACAGCGAACAAGGAAATGATAATTGGTAAATATCTAATCTATCCTTCACCGACCTCAGTCAATAGAAGAAGTTTTAATTGAATTTTACTTCAGACGGTGTAATTATACCAAAGGGTGCGACGTGCGCCGTTCCACTTGTGTATTTACATAAAAACCCGAAAGAATTTCCTGATCCTGAGCGATTCATACCCGAAAGATTTCTACCTGAAAATAGCGGTGGAAGACATCCGTACGCTCATGTACCTTTCTCAGCTGGACCAAGGAATTGCATAGGTAAAGATGTTTTCAAATTTTCATGTCGTGAACACTCTATAGATGTATTTACACGAGACCCTTTGAAAGCGTTTTCAACCGCTTTGAGAAAGTGAAAGGATTAAAATCTAACATTTACTTGTTAATCATAGAGATCTTTTATGAGAAAGTCCAAGTATTATTATTCAACTTGGGTTAGGTCTTTCCAAAATGGTTCAGAACGCCGTCAAAGTGTCTCTTGTACACGCGCCTTAAGTTGGTTGTGATATTCGTCTTTAAGCAAGTCTCGGCGGTGGTTTAGTTTAAATATTTGCCACTAGATGCTCCCATAGTCGAGGGGTGGGGTTAACTACCCTGCTAAGCTTGGCAAAGGCTAGTTTTAGCTCCGCCTTAGACTTTAAAAGGTCTTATTGGTTCCTGCCTTTGGTTGGCGAGGTAAAATTGGATCAGCCAGAATGTTAGGGGCGCCTTAGAAGCCGACATTTCCTTTAAGGCGAGCAGCGTGAAGTTTACCTTGAGTGTAAAAGAGCGATGCGGGATTCGGTAATTTATTTTCATTTTAGGTCAACGGTTCGCACTGTTAGAAGAAAAGAGTGTAATTACAAACACAGTCAGAAATTTCCGTCTAATATCGGTCGACCAAGTTGACAAGATCGCCATTTGCCCCGAGCTAGTCAGCAGACCGAGCAAACAAATTAGGATAAAATTGGTACCCAGATAATCACGCCAGTCTATCTTCATTACTATTTAACAGTTAAAGAACTTTTAATCAAAAGTGACTTTAAAATATTAATTGTCCGTGAAATGTAGACAACGAAACCAATAATGCGATTTAATGTTTCGCCTATCTTATGGTGGTTAAACCAACCAGAAGTTCATAAAGTCATCCTTTGAAGTGTTCGTAGGAGTAGGGCGGTAATTACGTTTAAGCAGACGACAGACAGTCACGTGACTTTGCCCAATCACAACTCTAAGAAATAGAAACGCTACTACTGCAAAATATTTCTTGACACGCCCCTACATAACGCATTGTGCATCCCATTTTAATCGCCTTAGCAATACACATAATAAGAGAAGAAAAAGTATACAATGTTATTTATGTTAGTACATACAATAATCTAAATGAAAATAGAAATTATAACTGTCAGTTACCCTTTAATTTGAAGTGCCATTTACCCATTATAACCCAAACCCCGCCTCCTGTGAAATTAAAATAAGAAATGAAAACAAAAACGCATTACAGGTGCTTACTTCCAAGGACGATATTATGAACTTCTCTTTTTATTTCGGAAAAACCGAACATTTTAATAGTTTCTCGAGCAAAATAAAAATTACAAAATATTAAAAAAAAAGTATTTCACATTTATTTAATTTAAACAAAAATAATTCCCCATTTTTAACATAATTATTATTTAAATTATTTACATTCACGTAAAAATAGACAATATTGTTGAAGGCAGGAAATACAAACAACAACCAATAGAATCCGGTGCTTAAACTAAAGGTATTCATTAGTTCATTGGAGCGTAAAATAATATTATTTTGGTCACGTTCGCGGCCAAAATAAATATTCCACTCTCGTTTTAACTTGGAAAGATACTGTCCTTGAAATTTTAAAGTAAGTCTGAACCAGTCCTCGCAGCTTTGATTACTGCCTTACGTGATATGGTTTTAAATGAACGCATATTTCCAACAAATGATACTTGACATTAGAGTCAAATGATGCTATCAACGAGGCCATTACCTAATCTTATGACAGGAGACGTGGGTTTCGTTAATAAATAAATACCTAAGTTGAAAAACTTACAAGATCACCTAAGCTATTATTTCTTAAAATAAAAGTAATCAAGAGTTGATAATTAAAAGTATGCTTCTGTACAGTTTGTTAAACGTTTTTCTGTCTGTACCTTTTGGAGGCGTCCACGAATGACTTTAAAATGTTGCACATATTGTGTTACTATATTAGAGGGATGAAAGGTTTGTTTTGCAGTAGTTGAACCAAGCTGGGGTCCGCGGACCCTCCTAATATTTGGTTATTTGATCTATTATGATTATTATATGAAACAAATAGTTGTTTCTAAGTAACGGCTTACTTTTTTAAGAGGGATAAAAAGTTTGTTTATAAGATAGCTCTTGAGTCAAGTTGGGGTCCGCGGACCCTCTGATCTTTATTTTTTTACGACTACGATGGTTATGATATAAAACACAGAATATTTTCTATGCATAATGGCTTACTACTCTAGAGGGACAAATGTTTATTTTAAAGCCAGCTCTTTATTCAAGTTGGGGCCCGCGGACCCTCTAATCTTCTGTATTTAAATCTATGCACCAATACTAGATACTCAGATTATCAACTCCTGATAAATTTTTGAAGTTTTGTACTATTTTGTGGTATTGGTATTGTTAAATCCAAATATAATTTTTAAACTATTATTCTACATTATAGTTAAGGAACATGAAGGTCTGGTCTAAAAAGGGTACAAGGTTTTTTTATAAAAAAGAAATATTATCAAACTAACACAGAAATTGTTCAAAACCTCACAACTCGTTAAAGTTTCGCTCAACACGGTTAAAAATTCAAGAAATTGGTCAATTTTATTTGAAAAATCGAAATGAGTGAATCGTTAGGCCTAGGTTTATCGTTTGACTTAAGTAATATCTTTATTTACGCGTTACGATGCGTAGCCATTAGCTTAATCACGTTAATGGTGTTGAAATACAATGGAAAGAAGATCAGTTGGCCCGGATTAGGCATTTTTTATAAGAAGAAAAGCCTTGTGCCTACGGTAAAAGGCGTACCCGTTTTCGGTAATGCATTGCAAATTATTAAGTACAAATGGAATGTGAAAGATGTGCCACCGGAAACACGTAAGTCTTTTTGACATAAATTCTATCTTTTACTATAAGCCCCTAAAATAAGAAGAAAAAAAATTGGCACATATGTGGAGTAAGATATATCAGAGTGCTCATCTTGTTTAGACATTAGTTTGAAGTTAATTTTTATTTTATTTGTACCAAGTTAACATTGTTATTTAGAGGTATTGTTCAAAATGCCCACTCTCGTGCTATTACTCTTTGAACTACTTTAAAATTACAAGCTTAGGTACACTTCCACCTTTAATAGTACACTTATGCTAGATAAAGGCTCTGTAACGGTCTTAGATCGGAGGCTATTGAAATTGTCTTAACAAGATGGGCACTCTGATATGTCTTACTCCCCAAGTGTGCCAATTTACTTGTTATGTAGGGGCCCGTGTTTTGGGGGCCATAACTCCGAAACTAAATGTTTTAGCCCATGTTCTGGTGACGCGTTGAAATTAATTATAGGATTCTTAGTAACGATGATATAATTAGCAATAAAAAGTTGTAATTAATCATGCACCGAACTTAATAGCTTCACAATAATTAAAAATAAATTCTAGATTTTTATCCGACTGCCTCTCAAGGTCTTCTTGTTTGCTTAAATCAAAACCACATTTTTAATTTAATAGAAATGTAATCCGATATTTGATTTTTTTGTGTCATAAGTCTATTATGTAAAGTCCCTATAAGTGAGATTCATACATTAAAGCCTATGCTCGTCGTTTTCAAATTCATTTCTCTTTGCTGATACTTCAAGCTTTGAAAACGTAAGATTTATTCTGGAGTTGCATAGTTGTGTGCCATCCGTGACTTTTTAAAAATGGTTTATGAAAAGAGTTATACTTATTGACATTATTTTGATACATAAGAAAATAGGCTTATGGTGTGGTGACCTTTAAATAACTGGAACGAAGATAAATATTTACTTGGAATTTTAATTACATTGAAGATACCCTTCAAGCTTTAATGGGCTTCATACACTTATTTCAACATCTGGACGTGGGCGTACACCACTACAAGATCGGTTCCGAACATATGTACACGTTTTTTACACCCGATAAAGTAGAGGTAAGTCATATGGTTTCTAATCAACTAGCTTTTTTAAGAAGGGATTGTTGTGCCCTTGATGTTGTATTATTACCTTGTGATATTACTGCATGATCGACATTTTTGCCTAATAATCAATAAGAGTGATCAAAAATTATCAGTGGACTTCGAAACAGGCCTAAAATCTGGCCACCAAATACACGTTACACCCGCGGGAGTGAGACGGCTGTGAATCGAGTCGGAAATAGCTAGGTCACGTGGGGAACTATATCCCTCTGGAGAATCCTGAGTGGTGATTTTGAAATCTCACCCATGCGCAGAGAGAAAAAATACGAATTTCCCTCTCACCCTCACAAGGTTGGGGGGGGGGGTTAGAATTCATATTTTGAACGGGCGCCTAAGCTAAATGCCTCGTGGAACGTAAGAGATGGGAATCCACAACTCGCTAGTATTTATACATATCCATGACTACACACAAATGTTGAAACTTTTTGAAGAAGATCAATTTAAAAACTTGTCTCGAAAAATTGTTTTTGTGGTGTAGCTTTTTCTATCAATGAACTAATTTGCACATGTTTAAAATTCGATCATTAGTGATTGGGCAACGTAAGAGATGGGAATCCATAACTCGCTAGTATTTATACATATCCATGACTACACACAAATGTTGAAACTTTTTGAAGAAGATCAATTTAAAAACTTGTCTCGAAAAATTGTTTTTGTGGTGTAGCTTTTTCTATCAATGAACTAATTTGCACATGTTTATAATTCGATCATTAGTGATTGGGCAAAACGGGTGTCGATCATTTTAAACTTCTACCCCAACGAATGTTAACAATTAGCGAACTTCTCCTAGGCCTAATCATACAATTATTCTAACGGATATCACATCTCTACTCGAACTCGCTAATATTTAACTTCCTTCATAAACTGAAGAATATTTTGCACTTTTAGAAAATCCTGAGAAGCAATGAGATCTTGAACAAAAGTAGTCTTTACGACTACGTCATTCCATGGCTCGGCAGTGGTCTAATTACCAGGTAGTTTTAATTTACCATACTCAAGATGCAAAGACTGAAACTGAGTATTTATTGTTAACTAATATTTAGTAAAGAGACGCAATGGAGAAAACACCGTAAACTATTGACTCCAGCATTTCATTTTAAAATCTTGGACGAATTTCAACCCATGATGAGTGATAAGAGTCAAGTGTTGGTCTCATTACTGAAAGAACATATCAATGATGAATTCGTTGATATTGAACCCTTCATTTCATACTACACGATGGATGTAATTTGCGGTAAGTTAAATACTAAGAAATTTAAGTAATTTAGTAATTATTGCTTAGAACTGGTAATTTTATTTTAAAGTCCTTAATATTGTATCTAGGTCTTTGAATTTTAATTTACTTTTTTGAAATAATGTAAACTATTTATTTTAGTATAAATTTTGAAGAAATTCCTTATTTATTTTTTATAGAAACGGCTATGGGTATCGACATTGATAGTCAGAGAAAACGGAATTCTTCGTACGTTACAGCACTCAAAAGGTACGTAATGTTTCATTTTATTATAAGATAATGTTCCATAAGTATGACACTACCTATACTTCGTAATGCTAGAGAGTTAGTGAGAGCTAGTTCGAGAACGACAAGCGAGTACTACACTAGGTTAAAGCATAGCGCGGCTCCAGTGGATCCCCTTCAAGTTGACTTTCCTTACGAGCTCCAGTTTTGGCTTGGCGAAGGCTAGCGGCATTTGTGGGCGGGATTTATACGTGCATGTATAAATCCCGCCCACTAGCCTTTGCCAAGCCAAACCCGGAGTTCAGGAGGAAAGTCCCCTTTGTAGGGGATCCACTGGAGCCGCGCTATGCATTAATTTTGCAGTCCATCTTCCCATTTAGACTGAATTACTAATCCTTTGACAGCGCCTCACCAGGCGTCGCTTTACCCTGAATCTATGACCTACCTCCCTCACTTCATGACAAGCTCTCAGTAACCACTGACAAACAAACTTGAAACTTATGGAACATATCTTATGAACTTAAGATAACATTTGTTAATTATTTTCGAATTTATGCAGAGCGGGACTTTTAACGTTTAAAAGAGTCGTAACCCCCTATCTGTGGAATGATACGTTGTTCAAGCTATTTCCTGCTGGGAAGGAATATTACAGATGTCTCTCTGAAATTAACAGTTTTGTTACAAAGGTAATAACGCCATACTAAATTCATACTGTGGCGACATCTACCAGTCAAAATTAATAAAATATGATTTTAAATTATCTCAAAAAGGTTATTGATGAGCGCATCACTGCTATAAGTGGCAGCGAATTAGTAGAAACATACAAGAACAAGGAAATAATAGCGAAAGCTGCTAAAAATGGGAGATTGACATTTTTAGACATGTTAGTTCTGCAACATTTGGTTGAAAGCGATTCCCTTTCAAAAGAGGATATCAAAGATGAAGTTCATACCTTCATGTTCGCAGTAAGTACTTCGGCATTTTTAAAAGAACGTCACTGAACTAAATTGACCACCTTTAAAGGGACAAGATACGACGGAAGTGGCTATTACTTGGGCCCTCTTCTTATTGGGTAATTACCCAGAAGCCCAAGACAAATTGTACAATGAAATCCAACAACGATTCGGATCCGACAAAGACGGTCCCATAACCATTGAAGACCTGAAAGAAATGCCTTATCTTGAAGCTGTTGTCAAGGTATACTTCTTCTGTAGCATAAGCATATGTTATAAGTCGACATCGGTATATAGTATCGAATCGGTATATGTTGTAGAGATGGGTTATAATTTTACCGCGTTTTATTTAACATGGTATACATAAATTATAAAAACTAATTTTTCATTGGAAAATTAAAAATATTTTTTTAGGAATCTCTGAGACTTTATCCTTCCGTGCCCTTGATTGGAAGACGGGCAACCAAAGACATTGTAATAGGTATTTAAAAACATTTTCCTTTGCAAATGGACTCTTTTCAAATTTTGGGGGGTAAAATAGAGTCTGGTGTTTGACCACTTTGTTGTCTCAAGGCGGAACATCCGGTGTTGTGGGTAGCAAAGACGTTAGACGGGGCTTCAAACAACAGGAACTTTAGTGGACTGGTAACGTTAAAGCTCCATCTATCGTCTTTGGGTCCCTCTTAACCAAATATAATGCAGACGATATTGAAAGGGTCTATAACAATAGAACCAAGCGTACTTACAGAATTTGTGATGTTACCCAAGTATAATAATTGATTTGCCTTGAACTAACATTGAAATTCAAATATTTGCAGACGACATTTTGATTCCGAAAGGATACACGTACGGAATTGCCGTCCCGTTCTTGCACAGAAATGCGGAAATATTCCCGGATCCAGAACGTTTCGTCCCAGAAAGATTCCTGCCTGAAAACAGTGGGGGTAGACATCCATACGCTTACATACCATTCTCAGCTGGACCAAGAAATTGCATTGGTTTGTCCATTTGTATTTATAGTCAAATAAGTTCAAGTTCATGGCTTAAATTTTGAATACGTTGCAGGTCAAAGATTCGCGCTTCTAGAAGAGAAAACGGCAATAGCCAACATGGTCCGAAATTTTCGAATCAAATCTCTGGATCAAGTCGATAAGATTCCAGTTTGTCCCGAATTGGTCAGTCGACCAGGGAAACAAATCAAGTTGAAGTTGGATGTTAGATTATAACTGCAAATTAATATGAATTATATTTAACGCTTGTGATATTTTATCAACACTAGGTTTTTCCTACGATATTTTATGCTAGGTATTCCTACGCTCCATTTGCCACCATTTTATAAAAAAAATGTTAAAAAGAAAAATCGTTATGCGATTGGTCAGAGGTGCTAATTTCAAATAATATATGAAATTATTATAAATTCGCGCCACATTTCCAGCTCTTTATCTCCAGTCCAAACGTATAGTAGCGCGACGCGAATCACGAAATTTACAGTCATATTTTCCGACTGAGGAGAGGCGGCGTAAAGCCCGGCCTCCTTTTACGTCCCCCCCCCCTAGTATTTTGAAAAGGGGACTGGGACTATGGCGCGCGAATTCTTAGGCATCTTATACCTTCTCCCTAATAAACTAGATATCACTTCTTGATGAAATCTCAACGTAATTTTAATTTAGTTTCTAAAGCAGATATTTCATTTGGGTGTGGGTTCATAGACTGCTTAGTGTTAATTGTCTACATAGACTGGAAACTCTACCTGGTTTCTATATAATAACACCGACCAAATATTTTATGTAAAAATACGTTTATTTGAGCACAAAAATACTTTGTTAATACAAGTTCATAAGTCATTTGTCAAAAAACAAACGTTGTTTCGTTTAAAACATTTCAAAAATGGGTTAAATTGTATAAATTATATAATAAAAGTAAGTAAAAACAAAATGGGTATATTTATAAAAGAATATAATATAAATTATTATGGATGATGAATGATGGTTAATGACGTCACCTTCCGTATAAAGTTTCAACCATTTCGCTTAATTTGTTCTTTTCATTTTTTAACAACAACGCTTCGACGCAAAGCCAAAACGAATCGTTGTTGAAGCAATTTGATCTAAAAATAAATACCTAGTTAAAAAACCAATTAGGCCTTTGAACTTCACTGAACTGTTACACTAATTTCGGAGTAGACGTTAATGTATGGACTAAGAATCACGGCAACCAAGCGAGGCTTAGCGATTGCAATTGCCTAGTATGATATTGTTGAAATACTTAACTTAAGGGATTTAATTACAAGCCTTATTGAAACCAGTTAAACAAAAGTTTGCAGGTGGATAGAAAACGAAAATCAATGTTTTCTCAAAATTCGTCAATTCATGAACGATTACAGCAGCCATGCAGCAGCAAAGGCTTAGCAACTTAAATACAAGTCTGACTGAGACCAGTTGAAAAATCCTGGCGTTATCACTGCTTATGTTTAATTGTTAATTGCCCGAACAATTAGGGCGTGAAACAAAGCGTGATTTCGTGAAATTTCATCGGTAATTACCTGCACAATCCGTGGACTTCGCTTTCTCGGTACAGTTGGTAACACTCTTCGCAGAGATGGTTCAACTTGGAGAAGATGATTTTGTCGTATTTGCCCATGCAACCTAGTCCGGCGAAACTGCGTTTTCTGCGGGTTTCGACGGAAGATGGACCTTGCGAGCCAATCAGGAAAATGACGAGCAAGATGCTCACAAGAAAGCTGCTCAACCTTCTTGCGGAGGAGCAACTATTTTTCATCTGCAAGTAAAATGGTAAGGAGAACATTTTTAATAACAATTGGTAAACTGTTAATTTGGGTCGTGTGTACTCTTATAACAAGAAGACCCAGCTTGGTCTTACTGTCTATTAGTAACGTTATGATATCGTTGTAGAGAAAACATTTAATATGCTGATAGTCCTAAAATAATGGTTTTATGAATGAAATATTATTCAGGTTGTTAACTATTAAAATAATCTAATCGTTCAAACGTTGTTATTAAATTTATTGGTAATGATACGATATATAGTTTAGTTTGCAAAATTGATAGGTAACTGATCATGCGCAGTAGCCTGGAGATCATCCTCTGCGCAACAGTATATCGCCACGGAGCTGTATTGTAGAAGGAGTAGAGACTCGTAGCTTCCCCTCTACTAAAAAAAGCCAGACCTTATTTGTCCATAAAAAGGGGGTATGAATTTTGACCCTCCCTCCAAACCTAGGCGAGCCCATGTAAACAATAAAGATGGCCGCGAGCTACGAATGTTCAGGAGGGTTAAGCCTCGGTCTTTTGTGTATCGAGTCCGAGTGACGGGAGTTTCTCAAGCGTTTGCAAATCTTATTTATTTATTTCTATTTATGTTAACTATAATATGGAAAATATTCAAAGAATTAAGCCGGGAAAGAAGTAAACGACGCCTTCTTTAAAACACGTGACGCCAGAAATTGTTTACATAGGCTCGGTATGCGCGAAAATTGTGCGCGGAGCACTAGTACGCTTATGTCTAGGCCCTAGAGGTCTAGTCTCTACTCCTTCTACAATACACATCCGTGATATCGCTTACCGAGTTACCGAATACCGACTAGCCTCCGTTTAAATAAACGTGTAATACAAGGATGATTAAATGTGGAGTGATATAATTTAAAAACAAGGAAGGTTAAAAATACTGTGGGAATTAGACTCAAGATAAAATTTGAATACAAATATTTAAATGCAATTATAAGTCACGTGTACCATGGCTACGGCTACTAGAAATTGTTTAGTCTTAAACGTACATACGTACCATTCAGTACCAGCGAAAAAACCGAATACACTAAAACCATTCCATAAAGATTGTTATTTGCCAATATGCAAATAAAACAAGGTCATATATCGAATAACAAAACCTAGCGACCTAGAGATGACAATTACCGACTAAGATAATGAAACAACGATATTAGGCCTAGATATTTTTCATCCACGACTGCTAGTCTGCTACTAAGTTTATAGAGACTCGAGAGATTATCATCGTGATGCAAGGCTTAAAATTATTATGACTGTAAACAGAAGTGAGATGAGACTAGAAGTGAAGGGCTCTAGCATTGATAGTAGATCCTGGCACTAGTGAACAAATTTGAGGATTTTACGCCGCTTCAATCGCGCCTACGCTACTGAGAAAAAAATTGGTCGAGTTCCAAAAACATTTCCTACCCCCTTCCCCTCAACCTAAAGCGGCCGAACACGGACGCGGCTCCTTGAATCTAGTTCGGCCGTCTACCACCGCGAGCGTATCACGTTTTGGAGGGGAAATTCAGAAACCGCTACTAGAGGGCCAACCGTTCTTGTGTTATCAAGAATATTCACTTTCGCCAAGTGAAGAATTTGTTTAGCTCAGTACTTCTGGTCTCATCTCACTTCTGCTGTAAACTAGAGATAACGAAACTGGAATGCGTCGGAAAAATAGTCTGAAAAGTCTAGAAATAACGTTAACTTATCCACGTTGTAAGCAATGATACTAAAGAAATGTGCGATAACTTATCAACAACTTAATCAACACGTATTTCTTCTTTAAATATAATTATGACTCTAGAGTAATAACGTGAAATCATAAGATACGTTTCATAAGTTTGTCACTGGTCACTGAGAGCTTGTCATGAAGTGACGTAGGTCATAGGTTCCTGGTGAGGCGCTGTTGTCCAAGGCTTAATACAGACTTAAATAGGAAGATGGACTGCAAAATTAACCGAGTGTAGTCTGCAATTTTCGCATGTCGTTCTTCAACTAGCTCTTGGTGAGTCTCTAGCATTACGAAGTATAGGTATTGTCAAACTTATGGAACATATCTTTTAAACTTTTGACAATAAGTAGAGTTAAACAAAAGTGTGATATGTTAATGAATGTGTAAGCGTGTTTTCCAGTAAATTCTACGTCAGCCAAATATCTGAATCGTTGCATCAGATACTGAAGTCATAAATGGAGTTAACGATTCTTTATATTTAAAAAAAATTAATGAAAACTACGTAGCAATAACTAAATTATTTCAGTCTGATTTTAGTCCCGTATCTAAATATGTCAATGCCAAACATTTTGCTATTAATAGGCTTTCTCTAGTTTAAAATTAAATTTAATTAGTTTAGAACTGTTTTGCAAAACAAAACGGATATATTTCGTTTAGTTTCCGGAAAAATAAATTCGAGCCTGTTTTTAATTGCAATTAATGTACACGTAGAACGCGTTTATTGCATCAAGTGACACTCCTCTGGCGGCCCCACTAATATTACGGCGTTCGTTTCTAAGCGGTCGTCGCTGGCCAATTAGAAAGCGATGACGCAATAACACGCCCCCAAAAATATCGTACGATTCGTGAAACGTCATCATCGCATTCCACACCATCACAATCTAGACTATTATATAGCGTGCCAAACATGCTGCGCGTTTCGTATTTCTTATTTTTGGGAGGCCATCAAAACAGTCCTTCTTCAAGAGAAAGTCTCAAGATCCTAGGAAACTCTAGTCTCTTCACACTAGAATGGCTCATTTTTTCACATTTTTAAAGAATATCTTATATCAGAAGTATATAATACTTCTCTTCGAGAGAAGTGTACCACCTCAAAGCGCGTGATGCAATTGTAACATGATTCTTCCCAACATCATTTTACATTTGGAGTGCACAAGGTTACTAAATCGAATCACATACGCCATGTAAATAGTTCCCCTCATCATTACTCTATAGAGAGTTTTCAGTTGGCTGAGTAGTACGTCACACCCCGCTAAGTCTTACCAAGATTCTGGCAGCCATATTAGTGGGTATCGGCTCTCCTTTTGCATTCAAGCCACCAGTATGGCCGTGAAAATTTTCTCACGAATGTTAGCTCCTCCCCCAACAGAAAGCGGCCTATTAGCGCTTAACCATTGGCCAAGGCGCATGCGCTTGTGTGTTTTTGTCCCACGTTAAGACGAGAGGATTTAGTAAATACCAAAGAGTTATAGAATTCACCCTAGCACGGTGCCATGCCCATCTGAAGTTTGATGGGCGGGAGAGCAAGCAAAAAGGGCTCCCTCGCCTGGGAAGAATCATGAACATTACATAACTGAAGTATTAAAGTAACAGGCGGCTCCATGATCACCCCTAGCATGGTGGCTAATCTTCTGGACACGAATTTTACCTTGCCAAAGGCAGGAACCAATCAGACCTAATGCACTAGGTCCCATTGGTTCCTGCCTTTGGTTAAACTAGCCTTTGCCAAGCTTAGCCAACGTGTAGCGGAAAAGGCATCTTTCAGGGGCATCAACGGAGCCGCCCTTTGCTTTAAGAGGATACAGAGTGTCACCCTTCTTCTGTTATACTCTTCTGCCTAGTTAATAGCAACTGAATTAGGTTAGGTTAGGTTGGAGTGATTGTTGTTGTTACTAGTTTTCATCTCGAAACTTGTCCTTAATGTCGCCGAAGGAGGGAGAGGAAATCCGAAATAAAGCTTATACTTAGAAAGATTTATCTTTAATATCTTGATCCCATTCTCGTATGTAATTAATCTTGTTTTTTTTTTAAGCGGAATTCACTTTTATTTCAATTGGCTTAATGAACTTTTAATTTAAGCGCGTTAATTATTCTACATAGAAATTAGGATGAATCAGGCTATTGTAGAATGATGCAGACTTGAAAAGAGTACAATTTAACATGAGAGGAAGAGTTTTGTAACTATACTTTTTCCCCTTTCTAAAATTGATTCTTTGTAAATTTTAATTTACAAAGTGTTTCATTTCAAATAGGGTAATTAATTATTGCACGAAAGTACAGTTGGATGGTTTTATGGGAAATATATTTTGAGTCTAAAATGTTCTATACTTCTATGGTATTATGCCCAAAGGGTTACCCTAAATAAATTACGAACATTACAGTGTTTTAGGGATGACCCCTTAAAATTAACAAAAGTACCTGAAAGACAATGCTATTTTGATTAAGGGGTTGTCCGTAAAGAAATCCCATCATATATGCAAACGGTTTACCCTTTGGGTTAAAATTTCATAGAACATTTTCGACTCAAAATTGATTTTCCATGGAACCATCCCACTGTGCTTTGGTGCCTTTTTGGAATATCGCCTTGTTTTAAAATTACGCATTTAATTGTCAAGTATTTGTTTTGCTAAAGAACGTGCATCAGCTTGCATCGTGGTCATAGCGGACATATGGAAAACTGTGTCGCAACTGTTCAGATGAATTTTTAGTGGTCAAAAATTCATAATTCATTGACATAATATATGACCGGAAAAAGTATAATATGCCACGTGGGTGTTAATTTGTTAAGTCTATTATTGACCTGCAAATATTTATTGGCTGAGTGTCTCTAGTGTCCCTTTTTATAAGACAGTGTGTTTTCAACAAAAATTTTGGTAATGCAAAGCCAAATATGGAAATGGTTTGAAATATAAGTTTCCTAAAATAAATAATAATTCGCGTTCAAAATACGAAGTGTTTGATAAACTTTGGGAACACTGACGATCCTTTGAATTTCACTAACAATTCTAAAATAAGTTGGCGCAGCAGGAGCATTTTACCGCTATGACCCGGGGTCCATGGATGATGGTTCGAGAAATTCAACAGGTTATAACCTGTCGAAGAATGGTACTGCACATCGGTACCATCTGACTTATCCATACACTCGAAGCTACATTTTCACGTGGTAAGAAATCTTGGCGTAAGTAAGTACGGACGTCTCTTGAGATTATTTTCAGAAGTTGAGGGTATTTACCAACCTAAACTACTCCAATCATAACTCGAAACCCGTGGCTCGGAGAGCAAAATGTCATAGAACATTTTCGACTCACAATCGTTCAAAGAACATCCCCCTAATTTATGACGGACTTATCAGAAACAAATTTTCATGTATTTGAAACTATCAAAACCCAACCAAATGGTAGTTGAAATTGAACACTACTATGTCTTTAAGTTATCAATTCCAAGAATTCATAGAAATAGCCTTGGCTTCATGGAATGGTGGAGTTGGTTGAATGTATAGGAGAATATGGCGTGATCTTGTCGGGTGGGGTTATGGGAGGTTGAATGGCTGACAAGCCCCTATTTTCCCAATGATAAACGACTGACTTATTTTCCTGGGGCCCTCGAATGCCACTTTTCGGGACTCGGACCCGAGCTTGAAAACACCCTTATAAAGATAATCCGCGATTACAATATGTTAACAAACGTCATACAATATTGATTTGAACCAGTTATTTGTCAACGTTGATTTATCTATACCAATTATTGTCACGGATAAAAGTTAAAGATCAAAATATGATTCTAGTCATATTTTTTAATATTTGGATAACTTAATTTTCAATTATCCATGGAAATTATTGAGTAGATAATTGATCATTATTATTTTAAGTAACACACTTTAATACGCTACCGGAATTCGTAAAACTTATTTCAATTTATCCATGTGGATAATTCCATAAATAATTCAAATTGTGATGTTTTAATGATGATAATAAAATTCAATATTGGAATACCATATTTCAACTTATCCATATGAGTAATGATCAATTATCTGCGTGGATAATAGATAATAATCAATTTAAAACGGGCATCATTGAATAAATAACTTTTTAAAACTTTTTAAAAATTTTGGAATTTGAATTTACAAATATCGACGTATATAATTCGGAATTTAATAAAAAAAAATGGTGTTAAACTCTAACACAAATATATTATTATAATACTCGAGACAAAAGTGTAGCGTACAATTTTTGTTATCAAAATTAGAAGGACTCGATAAATTAAAAAAATGGGCCAAGGATTTAAAAAAAAATTAAAAATTCTTTTTGTATTTATAAATTTTAAACAAATATTATACACGATACTTAAATGAAATTAATATTAAATTTAAGAATAATTAGGTTATTAACTAAATTAAATCTGATAAATAAAATTTAAATATAATAACAATTTTCAACTCACCTTATTATAAACCTTTCCCTTTATAAGAAGAATGTGTTTCAATGTGGTTTCCTCAGTCGTTTGTTCAGTTAACGGTAGATTCGTGACGTTCAGAACGGCTTCCGACCGAACGATATTAGGGTACTGAGAAAGCTTGTAACTGTTACTTGAGTCAGTGTCTAACCTCGACTACGTAGTGTGTTGTAGTAACAACTTGAGGGGTGTGTCTCGATCCGAGTTTTCTTTGAAGACCACTAACGTGCCCCGTAGCACGTTTCAAATATATATATATTCTTTACGCTATTCCAGTGTTACTCGAGGAATGGTTAATATTTCAAAAAAATTCTAATGAACGCGATATGATTATTGTAAAACTGGGAGGACATTTGTCTGTTCAAAAACTACCTTGGGATTCTTG
>JAEQBA010001806.1:482874-532192 GCA_019434445.1 Phalangium opilio
CATAGAGCTTTTCTTTATATATTTATGCTAGATTTTGTTCAAAAGAGCGTATGAAATAATGAATATAACGTACGTTTTCTTACTGGAGTGTTAGACCTCCCTGTGAATCAGATCATGACGTAATGTTGTGTAGGGACCCTAATTGGTTACCCTAGACCTAACCTAAAACTTCATATTTCCCAACTTTGCAAACTTCGTTAGTAACTTCCATGTTTGCAGTCCAATAGTTGTTATGGATACAGACTTATAACGTAGCAAATTCTGTTTGACTTAGTCGTAATTTTGGTTTTGGTATTGTAATTGTACGCGAAGATATTGACGAATGTAGCCGAAACCCATGCGGTGCCGGAGCCATATGCAGCAACGTGGTTGGTGGTTACAAATGCGCGTGTCCTCATGGTTATCGAGGTAATCCCACACCGGAAGCTGGTTGCGTCGACATAGACGAATGCCAAGAACTAACTTACCCTTGCGGACAACTATCCAATTGCGTTAACACACCCGGTAGCTTCTACTGCCAATGTCCCGAAGGTTATACCGGAAATCCCAGACAAGGATGCATTGGTAAGTCTCTAGATACTTTACCGACCCAAAGAACGTGTCTTTACCACGCAGGCCTAATCAAACTAGTTATGTATAGTATATATACTTATTATTAATTACCTTGTTAAAAAGGTGAGCGAGTTTCTCACGTTTCGTGTGACTAAAGCCATAGTTAATTACCACAATGCGCTCTTTAGGCAGCTCGATCTACCGATCCCAGTTTAATTAATGAGCTCTGATTAAAAAGCGTGAGGTTTGGGATGTAATTTTCGACGCCAATATCTGATTAATGATATCATTTAAAACAAGAGCCTAGAACCGTCGCCGCCGTCTTAGATACCTCCCAACTTCAAGAATTATTATATTATTGTTATTATAACGAAAACTTTCAAGTTTCCACTTTCTTTAAAACTGGTTTATAAATTCAACTTTTTAATAAGCACCTATCCAAACAGTAGATTCGATTTTTCAAAAAAAAAAAAAAATGAAAAATCATATTTGAAACCACTTTCTTCGCTCCTTCACTAAACATGGGTGGAAACATAGAAGGGTTTAATTAAAATCTGTCTAAGAGTGTCTTCGACCTCTGAAGGAAAAGCGGAGACGTATCTTCAAAACTAATATTTGATACATTATTTTCTTGAAGATATTAACGAATGTCCGCGAGCTTGTGGGGCGAATACGGAATGCACCAACACTCCTGGAAGTTATAAATGTCAGTGCAAACCAGGATTTAAAGGAGACCCCTATTTGTCAGCCGGTTGCTACGGTAAGACCTGTTTTTAATTACGTAATTTTAATACTTCCTGAGTTTGAGAAGATCAACTCGTCTTCATACCATTACCATAGTCGTACCTTACCCATCCATTCCTAAGACGACATTCTATACCTAAAGTATAAGCAATCACTCTTAATCTGTCATCGATGAAATTTGATAATCATAAATATTTATAACTGCATGCGACTTTGAATTGATTAGTTTAAAGGGAAGGGTTCCATTAAAATTTTCTTTTCTTTATTTTTTAAATAAAAAAATGTATAAAATAATGAACGTTTAAAATTTAAATGTTCATTATTTTACAAAAGAATTAAGAAAATGCCATTGAGGTGCCAATAACTTCTAAATAACAATCATTCTGGTGACGTAACGTCAGTCTTGATTAAGTTGTTTCATTGGTTTAGACGAAGACGAATGTTCGAACCCTAAGGCTTGCGGCGAAAACGCCGAATGTCATAACTTTCAAGGGGGTTACGAGTGTTACTGCCATAAAGGATATACTGGAAATCCATTGTTGGGATGCACAGGTTAGTCACTATGTCTTAAGTTCTCGAGTCTCGCTTAATGTTAAACGGTATACTGGACATGCAAAATTAAATTACCAACTCTTCAATTGTCTCTTATACAGATATTGACGAGTGCCAAAGCCGATCTTGCGCGGATAAGGCCGCGTGTCGAAACTTACCAGGGTCTTATAGTTGCGAATGTCTTACTGGTTATCGAGGAGACGCCAGGGAAGCTTGTACCAGAGATTCGGTTAACGTATCTTGCCGGGGTGACCACGAATGTACCGCGAACGCCGTTTGCGTCGGGTACAATTGCCAATGCAAGAAAGGTTTTCGCATACAAGGTATCGAATGTATTGACGTTAACGAGTGTAGAACTCCCAATATTTGCGGACGATACGCTGCTTGCAAAAACCGAATTGGAACTTACGAATGCGTATGTAAAACTGGTTTCGAAAAGATCGAGGAATTGCCGCAAAGTGGTTGCAGAGGTAAGTGAAGTGTCTTTTTAAAGTACATACTCGGACTTTCGTAACAGCAACATTTTTGAAATTAATCTCGTAACATAAATTTAACGAAATTAATCTAATTAATGTTCTTATTAATTAATTATTTAATCTACTTAATTTTTAACATAATTAATCTCTAACTTTCACCTTCACTACCACGCACCTTCTTAAAGACATAAACGAATGTTCGTCTCCCGAATTTCCATGCGGCACCAATGCCAAATGCACCAACAAAGACGGCTCCTACGAATGCTCGTGCCCAGATAATCTTCTGGGTAATCCTAAGGAGTCTTGCAAATGTACGATAACACACTTCTTTTAACAGTAACTTTATTTAATCTTACCGTCGCGTATCAGCACCCAAAAATTGATGTCAATATCCTAACGTAGTTTACTTACTTTTCAATACTTAAATTAATTAATTAATTAACTTAACCCTAATAATTAAACCAAACAACAATAGCTTGTTTTGAAAAGTATTTAATAACCATTCAATTGATTAGCACCCTGTGACGGTGTTGAATGCGGTTCTCACGCGTCATGTCACGTAAACGGTCGAGAAGCCGCGTGTATTTGCGACCTTGGTTTCACCTTTGATCCGACAAATGTCGGCGCTGGTTGTATTGACATCAACGAATGTGATATCGGTCACGGACCATCTGGATTATGCGGACAAGGAGCCATATGTACCAACGTACCCGGAAGTCATCATTGTTCGTGTCCTCCCGGGTTTACGGGAGATCCATTCCGATATTGCGAAGGTAAGCTTGACTTCGCTAAAAGCTAGTCGGTCGAAGCTAGAAGTAACTTATCTGATTCTTGATCAGATATCAATGAATGCGATACGCGATATGGTCCAAGTGGAAAATGCGGGGACAGCGCTGTCTGCCGTAACACTTTGGGCAGTTTCGCCTGTACTTGTCCCCCTGGTTTTACCGGAAACGGCCGAGTTAGATGTCAAGGTAAACTTGAGATACTTATATATTCGCTAAGCCTAACGACCGAAAATGTTGTTATAATGGTTGTCTTGATTCTTTCACGCGATAAGATATTAACGAGTGCTCGCAAGCGTACGGACCTAATGGTAAATGTGGCAGCGGGGCCATTTGCACCAATACACCCGGCAGTTTTCAATGTCGTTGCCCGCCAGGAACTAGCGGAGACGCTTTCGATAAATGTGAGCTTAATTATTTATATCCATCTTAGAGGGGAAGGTCTCGGAGAGAGAGAGAGAGAGCGAAAAAAAATTAACGCTTGAGGGGATTTTGGTGGCGAGAAAATCGTTATCTAAGAAAAAATGTTGCAAATTCTTTTCAGGCGTTGTTCCGGTTGAGTGTAGAGAAGATGACCAATGTCCCGGTAAATCATCGTGCCTGGAGAGTAGGTGTTATTGCCGAGCTCCTTATTACGGAGATGATTGCAGACGTAAGTTGATTATAGTATATAAAATTATAGGCTAAGAAACTTAAGTTTGAAGTAGACCAACAATAGAGAAGTTAGGTTTAGGTGGTAAGTGAAACCATATGTTTCGGTAATTATTATAGACCCTTGCGACGACATCTTTTGCGGAAACAAAGCCGACTGTCAACTGGACCCTAATGGTCGACCGGTTTGCGTTTGCGCTGCGGGTTACACCGGACGTTCTAACAGTTTACCGGGTTGCGTTGATATCGACGAATGCGCCGCTCAAAGATCACCTTGCGGACAAAACGCCTTTTGCCGAAACACTCAGGGTTCCTACGAATGCGTCTGTCCCCAAGGATACTTCGGAGACGCCTTCCGTGGATGTCTGTCCAACGAACCTCAAGTCATCTGCTCAGAGAAAGTGCCTTGTCCCGCTCAGGAAGAATGCGTAACTACTGGAAAAGCGAATCAATGCGTATGTCTTCGAGGATATACCAGGGACGCTCAAAGTGGAAAATGTAGAGGTTAGTGTCGATTTGAATCTGCTTGAACACCTAGTCTGACCGTAAGAAAATAGAGCTAATTAACCCTAAAAGAAATATTACATTATTTGAATGAACCTAACCCCTAATAATAACATACCATACTTAATCGGACAATCTCTAGGCCCAAAATCATTCTTCACCCATTCGTGAACGGTTAAACTAGAACCAATGTACTCGAAGCTTCCCTTCAAACTAAACTTCAACGTTTTGCTACCTTACTAAGCGTTGGTTCCATTTAGTGGAGCGTAAACTTTCGCGAAAAACGATTTAATTCAATAAAAATCGCATTAGCCAAAAGAAAATGACCGTTTTCCATCGTTTACGTATTTCTTTTTCCTGGTTTACCATAGACGTGAACGAATGCGCGGAATACAAGGGAAAATCTCCCTGCGGTCTCAACGCCTTCTGTATGAATCTTGAAGGAAGTTACGTCTGTCATTGCCCCGCTGGGAACACCGGTAATCCCTATGCCGCTTGCTATCCAGAAGGTAATTTAATTTTTTTTTTCATCTTCTTTTTAAAGCGTTTATAAATGATTTAGTATTTCAGTTCCTGATTTTTTTTTTTTTTTGGTTACGGGTCTGAGTTTATAATAATAAATTATTTGATTCCGTGTATTTTGCTTAACGGACCGGTGTGAAATTTCAATTCTTAACCATTTATTTTTGTAGTTACATCTTGCCAACGTGATAATCAATGTCCAGGAAATACTGTCTGTTTGGATGATGGTTATAATGGTCCTCATTGTACTTGTAAACCTCCGTTTGTCAGGGATGGAGAGTATTGTACGAGTAAGTAGATGATGATGATCTTTTATTTAATTTGTAATTTATTAGGTTTGGGTCAGGGTCAACAAAGGTCAAGCAATTGAATTTGCCGCGACTTTTATTAGTTAGGGTCATCAGAGGTCAAGATTTTTAATTAGGCCTGACAATGTTTGGTGTTGTTTTTTTAAATAGTGGTTAGCAGAAACTGTTCTACCACCAACCCATGCCCTGAAAACCAAGAGTGCGTTTTCACTGGTGCTGGATATGGTTATTGTATTTGTCCGAGAGGGTTTACGCTCAATAACGATGGTTTCTGTCGAGATATTAATGAATGCGTTGAAATCCGCGAATACGACGCTTGTGGACGTAACGCCGAGTGTATTAACAGTCGAGGTTCCTACGAATGCGTTTGTCACGCTGGTTATACTGGAAATCCCAGAGAACACTGCGAGATTATTCGTAAGCACCAATTGTGATTTACCATTTTACCTCTCTCTAACGTTAGTGTTTTAAGCCTAAATCTAACGAATATCTACAGAAATTCGATGCAGAGGTGAGACTGACTGCCCGAAGAATATGCAATGTAGCAAAGGACAGTGTCTGTGCTTACCGCCTTTCGTACTTGACGGACAAACTTGCAGACGTAAGTTTTAATTCATAAGTTACGTTTAAGTTCGTGCGATTGAACGAAATATCCGCTGTAGATCCTTGCGATTGGAAACAATGCGGACAGTACGCGACTTGCGTACTTAAAAAACAAGGTCCCGAATGCCAGTGCGTTCCGGGTTGTACCGGAAATCCGCACACTGGTTGTCACGACATTAACGAATGTACCGCGAATTTACCAATTGATCCTAACGGACCATGCGCGGTTGGAGCCACTTGCATTAATTTACTCGGTGGAGTTCAGTGCGAATGTCCACCCGGTACCACGGGTGACCCGTACAAGAACGGTTGCGTCGGAAGCGCAGTTTGTTCACGTGACGATGAATGTCCTGGTCGGGCCGCTTGCGACGCTAGGGGTGGAGGAGTTTGCGTCGATCCTTGTTCGACCTCGCTCTGCGGACCCAACGCTGATTGTATACCCGAAGGACACACGGCAATTTGTAAATGTCAACCTGGTTTTACCGGTGACCCATTGGACTTGGAGAGAGGCTGCATCACACCGTGTCACGGCGTTTATTGCGGAGTTAACGCTCACTGCATCGTCAATTCGGAAAATCAAGGAATATGCCAATGTCAAGAAGGTTTTGACGGAAATCCATGGGCTGGAGCCGGATGTCATCCCGACTACCGATGCTCTAAATCGCGACCTTGCGGTAGTGGTCAAGATTGTCACGAAGGTGTTTGTGTTGGTAAGTACTTAACTTATATTACATTCGTAACAACGTCTTTGCAATAAACGAATCCCTTTCTTCAGACCGATGTCTGGATGTCCAATGTGGTATCGGAGCCAGATGCAACAAAGAAACCGGTTGGTGTTCGTGCGCGCCTTACTTCATCGGCGACCCAGCTCGGCTTTGCATGCCAGTCATCTTACCACCGATTTGCGTTCCAAGTTGCGGCGTTAACGCCCATTGCATTTACGGCACTCCTAACCAATGTGAATGTAACAGCGGATATAGCGGTAATCCTTACCAATCATGCGGACAGCAAAACTCTTGCGGCAGTACCACGTGCGGTACAAATGGGCAATGCGTTGATGGCGCTAGCGGGGTTGATTGTATCTGTCCCGCTGGTATGCAAGGCAATCCCTTCATCGGATGCAGTGGTAAGTCCTTGGAATGATATATTATTTACGCGGATCTATTAATTATGGTCTCTCGTTTTCAGACGTCAATGAATGTTCTGGTAGTGGAGGTATTTGTGGTACTGGAGCTACTTGCATCAACAGCGTTGGTAGCTACCAATGTATCTGTCCGTCTGGTACCAGCGGAAATGCTTTGTTCGCTTGCACATCTAGTCAGGGAACTGGTGGATTCTTCCCGCCAATCGGAGGCGGTGGACTTATACCAGGAGGTGGTGGATCGAGTGGTGGCTCACCACCCGCGGGAGGTGGCTCACCACCAGCGGGAGGTGACATTCCTGCTGAACCACCAGTAACTGGACAACAGGAACAAAGTAATTTCCCCGTTTTTATAGAAATTAGGCCTAATCGTACTAATACCAACATTAATCTGCCTTTTAGATCTATGCTACGTCAATCAAGTTATCTGCGGTCCTTTCGCTAGTTGTACTAATGGCGTTTGTAATTGCGATGAAGGACAAAGTGGGGATCCATATGATCCAGTTAACGGATGCAGTCGTAAGTGTTTTATTGAAAACCTCTAATTAGTTTCCATGATTTCTAATCTTTTTTACAGCTTCGAGGACCAAACCATCTCCAATTCCAATTATTACAACCAAACCAACCTCACCTCCTTACATTGACCCAAGTGAAATTACACCTTCGGGACCATTACCTAACTTGTGCGAAGAAGATTCGGTTTGCGATGATAATTCGGCTTGCTTTCAAGATGATAAGGGACATCAATCCTGCATGGGTAAGTAAACATTCATTTCTAAGTGAGACCGTACAAGTACTTATTCCGATTGAATCTTTAGACGTCTGCATCAACACCCAATGCGGACCCAACGCCGTCTGTAAAGGAGCTGGTCATCAACCCGCTTGCGAATGTATTCCAGGAACTATCGGTGATCCTAATAACTTGAAGACCGGATGTCAACGTAAGTACTTGGAAATAAATTGACCAAAATTATCCTCGATGATTAACTTTACGAATTAATTATTATACTTAGCACCACGCGCAACGACTTTACAACCTATTGTGCACGAGTGCCTTAACAATCCCGATTGTCCAACCGATTCAATTTGCACGGTTGACAGAGACAATATCAATAGATGCAAGAGTAAGTGTATTTAAATTATTATTAATTATGATTAGTTATTATTTATACATTTATCCTTAAATAGACGTGTGTCCAAGCAATATTTGCGGACCTCACGCAATTTGCACTGGCAAAAATCACGCTGTCGAGTGCGTATGCCCACCAGGATACGCTGGAGATCCACGTGACTTAATTCGAGGTTGCGTAGCTCATAAATGTCTTAGCGACGACGATTGCTCGCAAGAAACATCGTGCCAAGCTCAGAATGATGGCGTCAAAAGTTGCATATGTAAGACACTTCAATTTAAATACTCCATCGGTACAGATACTTAATAAAATAATTCCGTAGCCGTTTGCCGAGACCACCTTTGCGGACAACACGCTGTTTGCGTCGGTAAACTTCACAGACCAATCTGCGAATGCGAAGAAGGTACTAAGGTCATTCACGATGACCCCGTTCACGGCTGCCAAATTGTTTCGCCCAATATCTGCGAAAACAATCAAGGTTGTATCGAAGCCGCCGTTTGTCGACCCGATGACTTCGGTGTCAAGGATTGCTTTGACGCTTGCGAAAATACGAGATGCGGACCTAACGCCCAATGTATCGGACGCGGACACAAACCCTCTTGCGAATGTCTTCCAGGATTCGCTGGTGATCCTTATGATCTACCACGAGGCTGCACCAGTAAGTACCTACACAAAAAAGTATAAGGCGCGTAACGTGGTCTCATATTCTCTTATATTTCAACAGAACAACCCGTTGACTTGTGCCGAGATGATGATCAGTGTCTGTCAGATAAGGTTTGTCGAAGAACCGAAACAGGAAAGAATGATTGTATCGGTAAGTACATATTACCATTCTTAATTAATTACCTCACGACTAAAATTAATTTCACTATACAGATCCATGCGCCATCAAAGTTTGCGGACCAAACGCCATTTGCACTTCTAAGAACCACATCGCTACTTGCGCATGTCCACCAAGGTTTTCAGGAGACCCTAACAATCCAGTTAGAGGTTGCCAACGATCGTTTTTAAACTTTTAAACTTTAATTCCAATTGGAAATATTTGCCAAATTATTTCTTTATTTGCAAAACTTAGCTGATCTTTGCAACACCGATAACGACTGCGCTGGTAACAAGGCCTGCAAAGTCACTAGCCAAGGAATTAAAGATTGTATCGACGTTTGTATTGGAAAACGTTGCGGACCCAACTCTGTTTGCGTTGGAGTTTCGCACGCGGCTCAATGCGCTTGCAAACCTGGTTTTGAAGAATACGGAGACATCAAGAGAACCGGTTGCAGACCGAGGGACAAGTGTAAGACGGACAGCGATTGCTCGGACAAAGAAGTCTGCAAAGTCAATCCAAACGGAGTCAAAGAGTGTGCCAGTAAGTATACCTATAATTTATTTATTTATTATTCTTTAAGACTCGTATTGAAAACATATCCGCGCCCTTAGATCCTTGTCCTCAAGTACAATGCGGACCCAACTCAATTTGCCAAGTATCCAACCATATTCCTACTTGCTATTGCCTACCTGGTTACACCGGGGACGCTTACAGTAGGGTTACCGGTTGCGAAGAAGTCCGATTAAACCATTGCGAGAATGATGACCAATGTATAAGCACCGCTTTGTGTCGACCAGACGATACTGGAGTTAAGGATTGCTATGGTAAGTGTCTTTTATTTAAAATTTCTATAAGAAGTCGACTTCAATCTCGGTTGGTTATTTTTAGACGCTTGCGAAAAGACAACTTGCGGACCTCACGCCACGTGTATTGGTGTTGATCACAGACCACAATGCGTTTGCGTAGAAGGTTTCGTCGGAAATCCGTATGACATGAAGAAGGGATGTGATTGTAAGTTTCAAGTACTTCAATTAAATTTCTTTATTGTTATATAACGCTCGATTACTTTAAACCTTACAGTGAACCACGAATGTAAGGATGACAGGCAATGTCCTGATGACAGAGTATGTCTTCCTGGAACTGATAATATCCGAAAATGCGTCTGTAAGTTATCGTAATTAAAATTATGAATTACTTTAATTGCAGTTTTATTTACTTGAATCGTTTTTCCGTTTTTTAGTGGTCTGCGTCTACGCTCAATGTAGTCCATCAGCCATTTGCGTAGGACAGAACCATAAGGCGCTTTGTCAGTGTCCTCCAGGATATACCGGAAATCCGGTTGACATCACTGTTGGTTGTACGCGTAAGTTCATTAATATTTATTTAAATCATTCAATTTAAATATCCAAGTACTTTAAATTAATGAAATTAATTATCTTTAGCTTTCGTTCCTAATGTTTGCGAAAGTGACAACGATTGTTCGCAATCCCAAGTTTGTAAACCGAATCCGGGAAGCTACTTGGATTGTTACAGTAAGTTGAAAATAATTTAAATTAATTTTACTTAAATATAATTTAATTTAATTAATTTAATATCAATTAGACGCTTGCGAGTACATTGCTTGCGGACCTAACGCAGTCTGCAAGGTTAAAGATCACCAAGCCAGATGCGAGTGTTTACCAAATCACAACGGTGATCCATTCAACTTGGTTAACGGTTGCAAACGTAAGTACTTAATCGTAATTAATTACTGATTGATTGATTAAATTTTAATGGAATTGTCGTCTACAGCGCCACAAAATGAATGCGATCGAGACGAGGAATGTCCAGCGACTGACGTATGTCGTGCTGATAACACTGGTACCAGGAAATGTGTCGGTAAGTACCAAGGTTTTGTTTTGTCTTAAAGTTCGTGCCGGACAAGTACTTAAAGTTTCTCGCATTACTTAGGCGTCTGTAAATTCGCTACTTGCGGTGAAAACACGCGATGCGTCGCTGTTAACCATCAACATCGTTGCAGATGTCAACCCGGTTTTGTACGCGATCCCAACAATATCTTCGCTTGCGTCCGTAAGTACTTGGAATTATGTTTGTTGTGGGGGAGTGTCAAAACTAATAAAGTTTCATTGTAGCTCCGGAAAAAGTGGACGAATGCAAAGAAGACTTTCAATGTCCGACATTCCAAACTTGCAAACAAAACAAAGTTGGTGCTTTAAAATGCGCCGAAGCTTGCATCGATTTCACTTGCTCGCCAAACTCTCAATGCCTTTCGCTTAACCATAAAGGACAGTGTAAATGTATGGAGGGTTATACCGGAAACCCGGCCACCAGAGACGGATGCATACGTAAGTTGAATTTGTACTAATGATGATGAAGGTTTTAAGAATTATTAATAATTGACTTATTTTAATTAAATTAAATTAAATTAATTACAGCAATCCAACGAAATGAATGCGAGGAAAGCACGGATTGCGATAGCTTAAATGACGTATGCCGATCTGAAGAGGACATTAAGAAATGTATGGATGCTTGCCGTTACCATCAATGCGGACCCAACGCTCACTGTATCGCCAAGAACCACGTGGCTCAGTGTCAATGTCCTCAAGGTCTCTTTGTGGGCAATCCATACGATCTCCAACAAGGTTGCCGGGCAGTTGAGTGCTTAAAGGACACCGATTGTCCCGACAGTCGTCTCTGCAATCAAGAATACACTTGCGCTGATCCTTGCATCGGACAATGCGGCGCCAATGCCGTTTGTTTGGCTCAGAACCATCAAGCCACTTGCCGTTGCAAACCGGGATATACCGGAGACGCATACCGACAAGGCTGTGTTTATATTAAACACTGCGATTCAAATCCTTGCCACCCAAGCGCTTCCTGTTTCGATAATCCCGGAAGTTACACCTGTCAATGCAAAGGAGATTATATTGGAGATCCTTATAAGGGAGGAGTGGGATGTCGTCATCCTAATTCCTGTCCTAATGGAGACGGAGACTGCGCGGTTGATGCCGCTTGCCTACCTGATCCGAGTGGAATTAAAATGTGTAAAAATCCTTGCGATACAAGCCCTTGCGGACCCAACGCCTTATGTAGAGTGGCCAATCACAGAGCGCAATGCGCCTGTCCATCGGGTTTCCGAGGTGCTCCAGAACAACCGACTGAAGGATGCGTTCGAGAAACCTTCATATGTCTCTCAGCCAATGAGTGTGGTGACTCGCAAGCGTGCGTTAATGGACAATGTAGATATTTCTGTTCGCAAGACAAAGAATGCGCCTCTGGTGAGAAATGTATCAGCAGTCATTGCGTCGTTCCTTGCTACGGTCACGCCAGTTGTCCACCTAGAGAAGCTTGCTTATCGGATGGCTATTGTCAAGCCGGTTGCAGAAATAATGACGATTGTCCGGATAACAAGGCTTGCTCTCAAAACCAGTGCAAGAATCCTTGCGATATTAAGGGTATTTGTGGTCCGAACGCCATCTGCGTCGTTAATAACCACGAAGCGGC
Organism: Phalangium opilio; assembly: GCA_019434445.1. Lineage (NCBI taxonomy): Eukaryota > Metazoa > Arthropoda > Arachnida > Opiliones > Phalangiidae > Phalangium > Phalangium opilio. Next base: position 495,170 of record JAEQBA010001806.1, read on the forward strand.
TTGCGGATGTCCACCAGGATTCGTCGGAAACCCGTCTCCCATATTGGGATGCATTAGGGTCATCCACGTTTGTTCCGCCAAGATTTCTTGTCCTCCCAGATTATCTTGCATCGGAGAAAGATGCAGAGCTCCTTGCAGCGAATGCGCTAGCGGAGAAATTTGTATTAACGGCGCTTGTATGGTCACTTGCACGTCCGACAGCAATTGCGTCAGTGGAGAGATATGTTTGAACCAATTCTGTCAAGTCGGTTGCAGGACGGACGGTGATTGCGGAGTCAATCAACTATGTTCCGCTAACCGATGCACGTGTCGCGCTGGATTTGTGCCATCAAGTAATGGATGCGAAGATATCAACGAGTGCTTCTCCAACGTTTGCCACCCAACTGCAGTTTGCGATAATACACCCGGAAGTTACATCTGCCGATGTAAAGATGGCGATATTGGAGATGGTCACAGCGGATGTAGGAGTCCAGGTGAATGTCCCAATGGAGATCGTGATTGTCCTTTGAATACCGCTTGTGGTAAGGACCATCTAGGAATACCCAAGTGTATCAATCCGTGCGAACCATCTCCTTGCGGTCCTAATACGGAATGCTTCGTCGAGAACCATCAACCTCAATGTACTTGCCCGAAAACTGGTCTTTATACTGGTGATCCCTATGAACGTAACCAAGGATGTTACCAAGTTGAATGTCTTCATGACACGGATTGCGATCAAGATAACCAGTGCTTGAATTTCGAATGCAGAAGTAAGTTATCAAACAGCTTAAACCTACTCGGTCGGGTCTTATGGGCTCTTTATACTTTTACTAATATAATTTATTATACTAATTATTGATGGTTAATTACTTGACAGATCCTTGTAATCAAGTTGATTGCAAACCTTACGGCACATGTGTGGTTAGGGATAGACAAGCCGTTTGTCGGTGCAGAGATGGTTACGAGAACAATGGCAGACTTACTTGCGTTGGTATGTACTTTTAATTATAATCTTAATCTTAATAAAACAAGAATTAAAATTAATTATAATCGTTATAAAGATATCGACGAATGTTTGAGACATCCTTGTCACTCTTCGGCCATTTGTCAGAATGGTCCTGGTAGCTTTTCTTGCATTTGTCCACAAGGTCTAGTCGGAAACCCATTAGTACATCCTGGATGTAAGTTTTATTTTTTTTGCTTTTCACGTCATTTTAAGTAAAATATTATACATTTAATATTTTTTCTCGTATAGGCCATGATCCAAATATATGCTTTAATGGCGACCGAGACTGCGCAGACACCGCAGCGTGTCTTAGAGTAAATGGTCAGCCTTATTGCAAAGATCCTTGCGAAGATCCTAAAATTTGCGGTGCAAACACCAACTGTAGAACCATCGCTCACCGACCGGTTTGCTCTTGCTTACCCGACCATACCGGAGATCCGAGATATAAATGCGAACCAGTTCAATGCACCAGAGACGAACATTGTAAAACCACCGAACTATGCGCCGAGAATAAATGCATTGACGTTTGCGCCACGAAAACATTCTGTGGTCAAAACACGATTTGCGTCGCCAAGGACCATAAACATACTTGCAAATGTAGGGACGGATTTTACGGCGATCCCATTGCCGGTTGCAGACGTATCTTGTCTTGCGCCGAGGATCTCGATTGTCCCGCTGGAGAGTTCTGTTACCACAAGAACTGCAGAAGTAAGTTGACCGTAAATAATTAACTAAGATTAAATATATTAATCTTATATTTAATTGCAGCTTCTTGCGTGTCTGACCGTGATTGTGGTGAATATGAGGGCTGTGAAAAGGGACGTTGTATAAGTAAGTACTTACCATAACTGGACTTAATTTCCTTTAATTCATTAAATAATTAATAATTTTTATCTTTGAAGCTGTATGCCGATCAGATAGCGAATGTCCTCAAGGTCAAAGCTGTACTTACAGGAAGTGCGTCTTAGTAGACCGTTGCTCCACCAATAATGATTGTTCCGAGGGTCAAGAATGTCGTGCTAGCCCTAAAGGTTTCAACGATTGCGCTGGTAAGTTTCAGCAATTCACCAAAAAGGATTATTAAGTCTTGGATTCTAAAAAGCACAATCGGTTCATTAGATCCTTGTGACAATGTTCTCTGCGCCGTCAATACCATCTGCATCGCTAGAGGCCATACCGCCGTTTGCAAATGCAGAGAAGGTTACGTCGGTGATCCACTTGACAGAGGTTGCGAAAAGGTCGAATGCCGACGTAACGAAGACTGCGCTCGTATCCAAGCTTGCGATAATTACAAATGCGTCGATCCTTGCCGTAAACCTAACATCTGCGGAACCAACGCCTTCTGCGTGGCTCAAGACCATAGTTCAGTTTGCCGTTGCCGAGAAGAATACGAAGGTGACCCAGTTGCCGGATGCAAACCGATTGACTATTGTTCCAAGAAACCTTGTCACTCGAGCGCCATTTGTAAGAATAAACTCGGTGGTGCCGAATGCGACTGTCCACCCAACAGAAATATCGGTAATCCTTACGCCGCACCCGGATGTCGAGGACCTAACGAGTGCGCGAATGGAGACGCGGATTGTCCACCCGATGCCGCTTGCGTACGACGAGGGTCGGAATTACCCATGTGTAAGAATCCGTGCCTGGAACCGAATGTTTGCGGACTTAACGCCTTGTGTAGAGCCGAGAACCATCGCGCTTTCTGTTACTGCGCTCCTGAGTTTACCGGAAATCCTCAAGATTATACCAGAGGTTGCGTCAGGGTACCGGTACCTTGCGAACAAGATCAAGAATGCCAGCCTGGACTTGTTTGTAACCATAAGAGATGCAAACGTAAGTACCATACTCCGGATTATTTTAAGTTCAATTAGTTTTTCACACATTGTTCATTTTCGATAATAGCACCGTGTCGCGAGGACCCTGAATGTGCTCATAAAGAAATTTGCGTCCAAGGACATTGTCTTCAAGGATGCCGAGAGGATCCTGATTGTCTTGGTGGAGAAATTTGTATCGCCCGAAAGTGTATCGCTGGCTGTAGGACCAATGAAAACTGTCCATTCAACGAAGCTTGCATACTGAACAGTTGCAAAAGTAAGTCGATTTATTAATTAGGGCCCAAGTTAGTTCCGTAATTAATTTTTCAATTTTTTTTTCGATAGATCCTTGCGAGGCACCAAATGTTTGCGGTATTAACGCAATCTGCCGAGTACTTAACCACGAACACGAATGTACTTGTCTCCAAGGTTTCGCTGGTCAGCCCGTTACCTCTTGTTACAGAGATTTACCGTTTTGTACATCGCAAAACGATTGTCCACCCCATCATTTCTGCCATGATGGTAAATGCCGGGTCGAATGTATCCAAGATCAAGATTGCGCTGTTGGCGAATTTTGTTACAGCAATCATTGCGTGGTACAATGTCGACAAGACGACGATTGTTTCGACAAAGAAATTTGCGTTGGTAATCGTTGCCAACTCGGTTGCCGTTCGAGCGTACAATGCCCCGATCATTTGGCCTGCGTCTCCAACAATTGTATCGATCCTTGCAAGGGAAGCGCGACTTGCGGACCCAACGCCGAATGCCAAGTCGTTAACCATCGTACCGTCTGCAGTTGTCCAATCGGATTCGACGGTAGACCAAACGCTTACGTTGGTTGTATTCGTAAACAAGAAGGATGTCAAAACAGCAACGAATGTAGACCGGGATACGTCTGTTACTACGGTTTCTGTCGATTGCTTTGCCAAGAAGATCGTAGCTGCGCTGTAAACGAACGTTGTTACGAGACCAGGTGTAGCATTCAATGTCAAAGAGATAGGGATTGTCCATCCGGTGAAATTTGCGACGAAAATACCTGTGTTGGTAAGTACTTGCGGTTAAAACATCCTGATGTAACTTATTAATAATCATGGTTGTATTTTAGTCGGTTGTCGATCGGATGTCGAGTGTCCATCAAAAGACTCTTGCATCAACAATCAATGTATTGATCCATGCGCTTCACCAACTGCTTGCGGAACTAACGGACTGTGTCGAGTTATTGAACATCAAAAGCAATGCGCGTGTCCACCGGGTACTAGCGGGGATCCTTACGTTTCTTGCACCAGGGTCAGCGTTTTCTGCAAAGCCGATGACCAATGCGGTGTCGGAAACATTTGCGAAGCCTCCGTTTGCCGAGTTACGTGCAGTAGCGATAACGAATGTTTTGATGATGAAAAATGCGTCGAGCGACGTTGCAGCGGTAAGTAATTGTGAAACTTTTGTATTTTTAAGGGTTGAGCCTAACTTTGGCCAATTTAATTACCTTTCAGTTATATGTACTCACGATAGCGCGTGTCCTGATGGATACATTTGCGAAGGAGGACAATGCTTACGTAAGCTATTGGGGGTTGTTTTATTATTTTTAATCTTGGTATCGGTTTAACCATGGAATTATTACAGCTGGTTGCCGAAGCGACTTGCAATGTCACTCTTCCAAAGCTTGCATTAATTATCAATGCAGAGATCCGTGCGCGTCACCGACCGCTTGTGGCACAAACGCCCAATGTCAAGCTGTAGACCACAGACCATTATGTTCCTGCAAAGCGAAATACACCGGAGATCCTCAAGTTGGATGCACCTTAGTGGAATGCATAATTGATTCCGATTGTGGTACGGCCAAGATTTGCCAATCATATCGTTGCGTACCAGGTTGCCGAAACGACCAAAATTGTCTCGATAATCAAGTCTGCACATCGCGTACTTGTCAAGATCCTTGCCAATTTAGTACAACGTGCGGTATTAACGCCATTTGTAAAACCGCGAGTCATAAGGCATTGTGCTCTTGTCCTCCCGGTTTTACCGGAAATCCTATTTTGGAGTGCCAACAAGTACCGGATGTCTGCGCTCGGGATGATGAATGCGGAGCTGGAAAGGCTTGTATTAATACGCGATGTATCGCCGGAGTTGAATGTAGATCGGATGACGAGTGTCACCTGGGACATATCTGCGAGGCTACCAAATGTTACGTCGGTTGTAGGACTGACGAGAACTGTCCATTAGACAAAAAATGTCACAGTAGGCAATGTACCAACCCTTGTTTGATCAGAGGGGCTTGTGGTCTTAACGCCGAATGTCGGGCCGTTTACCATCGACCCGAATGTACTTGCGCCTCGGGATATTTTGGAAATCCGCTTATTGAATGCAGAGATTGTAAGTATTCAAATTTGTTTCTTAATTATAATTAATTAGCTAATTTGTTTTATTTTCTATTAGCTGGTAAGCCATGTAAAACCAACGCTTATTGCGCAATCGGGGAGATATGTCAACAAGGACAATGCGTTGGTAAGTTAAACCTTCATTCAGTCATGCTTCATTTTTTGAGAATTAAACAGGATTAAGTACTTAACTAATTTACCTCTTCTATATAGTTGCTCCTGGTTGCTCATCCGACAACGATTGCAGACAAGGTCAAATTTGCGAGAACACCAAGTGTATATGTAAGTCGAATTCTCTTAAATTGCGCTGACTTTCTCTGTCCCCCCCCACTTAATCTTAATTAAATTAAATTAATTATTTACTTTAGACGGATGCAGAAGTAACAGCGACTGCGATTTCTCAAAGGCTTGCATCGAAAAGAGTTGCCAAAATCCTTGCAATTCTGGTAGCTGCGGTGTTAATGCGGAATGCGTTGCCGTTAGCCACGAAGCCGTTTGCAGATGTCCCGCCGAATATACAGGAGATCCGAGACAATTATGTCAAATCTGTAAGAGTTTTATTTTAACATTTGCCACCAGACCACGACGAGAAAACATTAAATTGCAATATGTGAATTTGCAGTTGATGAGGAATGTAAAACCGATGAGGAATGTGGCTTGTCCAAGATTTGCATCCGAGCTAAATGCGTCGTTGGTTGTCGATCGGATAATCATTGTCCATTTGACAAGGCTTGCATCGACGGACGATGCACTAATCCATGCCACACCAGAAACGCTTGCGGAATTGGTTCGCTTTGTCGACCAGTTAACCACAGAATTGAATGTTCTTGTCCACCAAGTTATAGCGGAGACCCGAAAGTTCGTTGCCATCCTGGAAAGGAATACCAATGTGTTCGATCCAGCGATTGCACTCAAGGTTTCGATTGCGAAAACAACTTATGTATTGGTAAGTAATTAAATACATAATTAATTACAATGTAGGCGAGGATTGTTTTAATTTTTTTTTTTAAACTTTTAGTTAAAACTGTTGGGTGCACAACCGATTCCGCTTGTAATCCTGGTGAGATTTGCGAGAATGGTAACTGCATCGCTGGTTGCCGAAGAGACAACGATTGTACCTTCGACAAAGCTTGCATTAACTCACAGTGTCTCAACCCGTGCAAAGTTCAGAACTCTTGCGGAAGAAACGCCCAATGTCGTCCAGTTGTTCACAGACCTTTGTGTACTTGTATGCAAGGATATAGCGGAAATCCATACGATTATTGTACCGTTATACCACCACAACCGGCTAAGGAATGTATCCAAGACAAGGACTGCGGATATGGAAGAATTTGCGAAACCAACCGATGCGTTATTGGTTGCCGTAGCAACGATAATTGCGAGTTTAATTTGGCTTGCATCAATAGACAATGTCAAGATCCTTGTCAATTCCCCGAAGCTTGCGGTTTGAGAGCCAGATGTACGACTGATAACCATCACCCAGTTTGTTCGTGTCCCGCCAGACTTACCGGAGATCCTTACATCAGATGCGACGAAAGTAAGTACTTTTAATTACAATTAGCCTTATTCCTGATCAGCGCCACCTACCCATAGCGGCGATTTTGAGAACTACTGTAAGCGGCAAGCCAATCAGATGTCGCTAAAATCTGGTGACGTCACTGACGGGCACTCACGGGGTCTTACCAAATATGACGTCACCAGATTTTAGCGACATCTGGTTGGCTTGTCGATTACAGTAGTTCTCAAAGTCGCCGCTATGGGTAGGTGGCGCTGATCAGGAATAAGGCTAATTCTTAAGACGAAGAATTAGTTTTAAATATTCATAATCTTTTCAATTTTAGTTCCACCCGATTATTGCGTGTCGGACAGCGATTGCGGAATTGCGCAAATTTGCGAGAGCAGCCGTTGTATCGACGCTTGCAGAACTGACGATAGTTGTCCTTACGATAAGAGTTGCATCAACAGCCGTTGCCAAAATCCTTGCAGTTTCTTCGGAGTATGCGGAACTAACGCTGATTGTACTCCAGCCAATCACGAAGCTAGATGTTCTTGCCCAAGTCCACTGACTGGGGATCCCAAGAAGATTTGTATGCACGAGAGACAAGAAGTTAAATACGAGGAATGTAAATCCGACGACGCTTGTAAGACCGGCGAGATCTGCGTCAAGGGAGATTGTATTGGTAGGTCTTGTTGATTCGACTTAACTTCTCTTGAATGCGCGTTAACGTTAATTTTAATTTTAATTTAATCGAAATTAACAGAGGGATGCCGAACCGATAGTCAATGTCCTCCTGATGAAGCTTGCTCTAGAAGAGTGTGCCAAAATCCTTGTATTGTTCCTGGTGTTTGTGGGGTCAACGCCGCTTGCAGAGCTGTCAGTCATCGACCCATATGTTCTTGCTTACCGGGATATGTTGGTGACGCTCAAATTGAGTGCCGCTTACGTAAGTATTCCATTTTTATCACGAACTTGATTGAATCTTTCAAGTTCAAGTACTAAATCCAAGTATTTATTTGTAGCGGTTAAACAAGAGTGTAGCTCAGACTTTGACTGTCAATTCCAACAAATATGCGAATCTGGATCTTGCATCAGTAAGTTTTCAGTTGATATGTTCAAAAATATGTACTCTTCTATAATATTTATACTTTTCCTAAACAGTCGGTTGCAGAACTGACTCGAATTGCGCTTTGGAGGAAGCTTGCATCAACAGGATTTGCCAAAACCCTTGCAGTTTCTACGGCGCTTGCGGACGTAATGCCATATGCAGACCGCTTAACCATAAACCCGAGTGTTCTTGTCCGCAAGGTTTCAAGGGCAATCCTAACGTGGTTTGCGTACCGGAAGTTACACCGCCTGAATGCTACAAGGACACCGAATGTACTGTCGGGTACATCTGCGACAATAACAATTGCGTCGCTGGTTGTAGACACGATAACAACTGTCCCTACGAATTGGCTTGCATCAGCGGACAATGTCAATCACCTTGCTTACCAAGGATATGCGGATCCAACGCCGAATGTAGGCCGTCTAACCATAGACCCATTTGCTCTTGTCCAGCAAAATACATCGGTGACCCTTACCAACAATGCATATTACGTAAGTTCTAATCATATTAATTTTTTGGTGGTACCATGGACCTTTTGTCACAAATTAGGCTTAACAATTTGATCCAAATAGCGCCTCACGATTACTGCGAAAGAGACGAAGAATGTCCGATTGGAAATATTTGCGAAAACCAACGTTGCAAAGTGGGTTGTCGCATCAATTCCAACTGCCGTTTCGAAGAGGCTTGTATCAATAGATTGTGCCAGAATCCTTGTAGTATTTACGGAGCTTGCGGACATAATGCCTTGTGTAAACCGTTAAATCACGACCGTACTTGCTTGTGTCCACCTGGATTTACCGGTGAACCTCGCAGTCAATGTTTTGAAAGTAAGTTTTGATTTATCCCTGGTTTTTTCCAATTGCAAGTTATGTAAATTAAAACATTAAATTTTCATCCTCAGTTCATGTACCACCAACGTGTTCAGCTGATTCCGATTGTCCTAGAGGTCAAATTTGTCAGAAAGGAAGTTGTATTCGTAAGTGTTTATGTTCAACTTTGTAAAATCGATAAGGATTGTCAATTTAAATTAATTGTAATTATAATTGTTTAGCTGGATGTCGCAATGACGTACATTGTCCCGAGGATGAGGCTTGCGTACATGGAAACTGTCAGAACCCTTGCACCTTTAGCGGTGTTTGCGGTAAAGACGCCCAGTGCGCGCCTGCCAATCATAGACCTTACTGTTCGTGTCCCAGCGGTTACACTGGGGACCCGATTGTCTCTTGTGCCGAAGTACGAGTTGGGATCTGCAGAAGAGATGAGGAATGCGCTGTTGGACATATCTGTTTGGAGAAGGATTGTGTTCGTAAGTATCGAATGGTGTCAATCCCAAGTTGAGCAAATCTTAATTCTTTCTTTTTGTTTTAAATTTTTTTGCATACAGCTGGTTGTAGAACTCACAGCAACTGTCCATTTGACCAAGCATGCGTCAACCGTTTCTGTCAAAATCCTTGTGACATTGGTGGAATCTGCGGAGTTAACACTCACTGCCGCGCTGTCAGTCATCAAGCTGTTTGTACTTGCTTACCGGGATACACCGGAGATCCATTACGACAATGTCACCGCATCGAATACGAGTGCGTCGTGGATAGTGACTGCGGAAGTGGTTTCGTCTGCGTCGACCACAAATGCAAGGACATTAACGAATGTCTTCGAGGCCGAGGACCGTGCGCGTTGGGCGCCATGTGTACCAATCTTCCGGGAAGCTTCCGATGCTCTTGTCCATCCGGTTTGGTCGGCGACGCTTATAGAGACGGATGTCGTCAACCGATACCAAGATGTACTCACGATTCAGATTGTAGCTTCCACGAAGCTTGTAACCTCGGTAATGGTGAATGTTACGACGTGTGTAGTAGACCGGGAGTTTGCGGACGTAAAGCTACCTGCAGAGGAATCAACCATCGAGCCGAATGTTATTGTCCAAGCGGTCTTAAAGGCGACCCATACGTCGAATGCGTCTCGGAACATACTTGCGGCGGTTACCAGAAATGTCCTGGTAATTTACAGTGTCTCGGTGACTACTGCGGATGTCCAGAACCGTTCCTGCAAGTCGGATCTTTCTGCATATTGACCAGTAGAAATTGTACAACCGACAATCCGTGCAACGCCAATGAAAGATGTATTTACACTGGTCAACAAGGCGTTTGCGTATGTCCTCATGGTTACGTACTGATGAGAAATGGTGTGTGTCGGGACTTGAACGAATGCGAAGAAGGTTCTTTCCCTTGCGGACCAGGAGCTCAATGTTTCAACACCCCTGGTGGCTATCGATGCCAATGTCCTCCAAACACCCAAGGAGATCCCTACAATTCTGGTTGTCAATTACCGGGAGTTGAATGTCGAACCAATGGCGATTGCGATAAGTCTAAGGCTTGTGATTTGAGCAGCAATAAATGTTTCGGTAAGTACTTTACAATTAACCTTTACTAATTTCACGAAAGTGTAATTAATATTATTTTAATTTAATAGATCCATGTATCATAAAATGGCCTTGCGGTCGCAGCGCTTTCTGTCGAGTTTTGAACCACGAACCAGAGTGCGCGTGTCCACCAGCGTTCACTGGAAATCCTTTGATTGCCTGTTATCCACGTAAGTACCTTATAACTTTTAAAACATTTATTATAAACGGCCGGATGCTTGACGTGGTTTCCATTTAATCATTATTACAGTCCGTGGTTGCAAAGTTGACAACACTTGCCCAGGCAATTTGGTTTGTCAATCAGATAGCAACTGTGGATGTCCAGGTGACTTCCAACGAATCAGAGATTTCTGTATTCGTAAGTATCTTTAAAATTAAATCTAATCACTGATAATTTAGGTTCCTAATTAAACCTATTTATATTTTTAGTCACGAGCATTAACTGCACAACAACTAATCCATGCCCCGAGAACCAAGAATGCGTTTACGTGGGTACGGAAGAGGGTTTCTGCGTCTGTCCAAGAGGTTTTAGACTCTTGCGCAGCGGTGTTTGTATCGATATTGACGAATGCAAAGAAACTCCGGGTGTCTGCGGTTCGGGTGCCTTGTGTATCAACACTTTAGGAAGCCACGAGTGCAGATGTCCAGCCGAATTCCGAGGAGATCCTTATAGAGAGGGTTGTGTCAGAATCGAAACCGGTTGCAAATCGGACAGTGAATGTGCCTCGCACGAAGTTTGCGACGTTCCCACTAGAACCTGCTACGATCCTTGCAGAAAACAACCTTGCGGTCAAAATGCCATTTGCAAAACTGAGAATCATAGTCCGATCTGCAGTTGTCCTCCGAGATACACTGGAGATCCTCTCACCTACTGTCTGCCCGTCATGGAATGCGGTAGAGATTACGAATGTAATGGGAACTTGGTCTGCTTATCAACCGACGTTTGCGGATGTCCTACGACCTTCCAGCGAATCGGGGATTATTGCATACGTAAGTACTTTCTTTTAATAATAAATTATAGAAACATTGCTAACAATGCTTTGGAATTGGAGTTCTTTAACCGTACTATGTGACTAATAAGCCTTCGTAATTTCTTGACAGTTACCAGCCGAAATTGCACAACAACGAACCCATGTCCTCAAAACGAAGATTGCGTTTACACCGGTCCGGAAACTGGTTTCTGCGTCTGTCCACGAGGTTATGAACTCCTTCAAAACGGTATTTGCCGAGACATTGATGAATGTCCGACACCTTGCGCTCCTGGCGCTATTTGTACCAACTTACCGGGATCTTACCAATGTACTTGTCCGCCTGACACCATCGGAGACGGATACATTAAAGGTTGCGTCAAAATCGACAGAAGATGCAAGTCAGATGATAACTGCTCTTCGGACAAGATTTGCGATACCGGAAGTGGAAATTGTATCAGTCCTTGCTATCAATGCGGAGAACGAGCCATTTGTACCGTCGTTAATCACGAACCACTTTGCGTCTGTCCACCAAACCACGAAGGCAATCCTTTTGACAAGACAGTTGGATGCGTACCTAAGACACCTTTGGAACCCAGAACCGAACTTCCACCTTCGGAGATATCGGTCATGTGTTTGGCCGATGGTGTCCTGGTTTCGATGGTACTTGATGGTTTTGACGGAGTACTTTACGTCAAGGGACACAGTCAAGATCCACAGTGTCGTAGGATTGTCAGCAGTAGTGAACGTGATGTGGACTTCAAGGTTCAGTTCAGTACTTGCGGATTGATTCACATTAACGTAAGATTTTAGGATTAAAATTTAATAAAACCTTGTTCAGGCTAGTTGACATTTTTTACCATTTTCTTTCGACTTTTTTAGGGCGAAGCGTCTTTCATACTTGTCATTCAGAAACATCCGAAATTAGTTACTTTCAAAGCTAGAGCGTACCATATTAAATGCGTCTACAATACCGGCGCTTACGTCAAAAAACCATCACTTTGGGCTTCAATGTCAGCATGATTACCACATCAGGTACCATCGCTAATACCGGTCCTCCACCGACTTGCCTGATGACCATTTGTACCACGGATGGAAGTGAAATTAGCAGCGCTGAGATTGGTGACGATCTTATGCTCAAAGTGGAAGTACAACCTGACTGTAAGTCCGCAATTACTTGAATACATACGTTTTCTGGTAGGTACTTAACCCTTTTTCTCGTTTTTATTAGACATATACGGCGGTTTCGCTCGAAGTTGCACGGCTAAAACGATGGAAGACAACCAAGAGATTCAATACGAAGTAACTGACGCTGATGGTTGCGCTACGGACCCAAGTATCTTTGGAAATTGGGACTATGACCCGCAAAAGAAAGTGTTACTAGCTAGGTTTAACGCTTTCAAGTTCCCTAGTAGTAATAACTTGAGGTTCCAATGTAATATAAGAGTCTGTTTCGGCTCCTGTCCTCCGGTAAGTCTCACCTCCCAGGTCCTAAAGATGCTGAGATATGATTTGTTTCGTAACAGTTTTGGTCTGTGTTTTAATAGGTCAATTGCGACGGTGTTGATACTTATGGCAAAAGACGAAGACGTCAAGCCAATAACAATGATTTCTTAATCGGGGAGAGCTTCCAAGAAGGTTCTCTACGAGAAGAAATTATGGTTCAGTCCAACGCCATCTTGACCTTGGAGAGGAAGGAGAGTCAAGTTGCGCCACCAACTGAAGGTAAGATTTCCTTCCTCTAATCATATTTTACACTACAAGCACACCATTATTCTCGTAGTAGGACTTAGTAGTAGATCAAATTAGGCTTAGCAGTAGATCAAATTAGGCTTAGTAGTAGAGCGTTGTATCTTTCATTAACGACTCAAATTAGGCTTAGTAGTAGAGCAAATTATTCTTAGTAGTAGATCAAATTAGGCTTAGTAGTAGAGCAAATTAGGCTTAGTAGTAGAGCGTTGTATCTTTCATTAACGACTCAAATTAGGCTTAGTAGTAGATCAAATTAGACTTAGTAGTAGAGCAAATTATTCTTAGTAGTAGATCAAATTAGGCTTAGTAGTAGATCAAATTAGGCTTAGTAGTAGAGCGAATTAGGCTTAGTAGTAGAGCGAATTAGGCTTAGTAGTAGAGCGAATTAGGCTTAGTAGAGCGAATTAGGCTTAGTAGTAGAAGAAATTAGGCTTAGTAGTTGAATAAATTAGGCTTAGTTTCCAAAATTCCCTAAATTTGAGCAATGGTTTGAACATTTTCTTTTACGTGTGTTTCAGCTGGTCCCAAAGTGGAAGAGATAGACAGTGTATGTTTACCCAAATTGGGACTTATAATATCGTTGGTCATCACGACCTTACTAGCCTTAGTGGCAGTAGCCGTGGCCATATCTTGTTGGCTAATGGCCTACCGAAGAAGGCCCAAGAAAACGGGTCCTCTACCACATCCACCGGATTTTCCTAATCCACTTTATACAACGCCAGAACCCGTAGCGGAACCAACACCCGATTATTACGCTTCATCTCATCGTAGTCTGTGATTAAAAAGTTAGTGAATCCCTTTTCCTTACTTCCTTCCCCATATACGCTGAAAGGACGTGAAAATAAGCAAAAGAAAGTTTTGCTTTTCGTGTGTTTTGTAATTTAAAAAAAATCTCAGCCTTTTTCGACAACTCCTAAAATTAAAAAAAAAAAAAAAGAAAAGATCGAATCACAGGACTACGACTTTGGCTATGGAAGCAATTACCCAAAAAATGCGACTATTTTAAGGGGGAAATCGTATAATTATTTTAGTGCCAAAGGACGTGCAGCTATTAATTTGAATTTTTGAAACAAAAAGACTCAAGAATGTTTTGTTTCGCAATTTAAACAAAAAAAAAAGAAACAAAAAAACACGAAAAAATTTGATTCATTTTTTGACAGACATTTTAGGAAATTTTAATCAACCCCCCGAGTGACTTTAGCCTATTCGCGCTTTAATGGTAATTAAAACAAACCCCGATGAATTTTTAGGTGCAGGAATTAAGTTAATTAACCAATTTGTTAGGCTTAGTTTTAAATTAATCGTAGTTTAATCGTTGTTGAATCCAGGATTAATCTGAATTAATTAACGTTTAAAACACGATTAAATTTAGGGCTGCGAATTTTGTTTAATCTTTTAAGTTATTTATAAGAATGATGAAAGTCTGTTATTGTTTTTTTTTTAAGTTAACTTTTTTTCTAGCGTAAAAAATACTAGTGATTTTTTTTAATTAATTAATATGTACTTCTCTCATTAATACATTGTGGTTGAACCACAGTCAGGGTATTTGATTTTACCCCAAAACAAGAGGCAGCTAATACAATTGTGATGTAATTATATTATTATTATTTTTTTTTGTCCTAATTTATGTGGTGCTGAAGTGTTACATAAAACGTCACGTGTGTGTATGGTAATTTGTGTATATATTTAAAATAATTGGAATTTGGGAAATGATTATTTTTGATCTCTTCTCCCTTATTCATACCCCCTCCCACCATGTGTTAATTTAAAGAAAAGAAAAAAAAAAGAGTTTTGTTTTTTCGTTTTCCCCACTATCAAAATTTTAGAAAAAAAAGCAAAAGTTTTAAATTAAATTAAAGAATACGCGGGTTTGTGAAAGTAAATTTAAAATTTTAAAGAAATTTTTAAAAACGTTCTTGCTCAGGGAAAACGGGTTCAGTCACGTTTTCAAGACATTTTTGGAAAAAAAAAAAAAAATAATCGAGGTGTTAGGCCTAGTGTAAAAAAGTAATATTTATACAACAAAACTGCTAAGATTAATTTGCTTATTTTTTAAACACTAATTCATGCGACTATTTTTGATACCTAACAAAAATAAAACATTTTTCTACAATGTGTTAGTCTTTGATTTAGTTACTTGGACGTGAGTAGTTTGGCACATGTTTGAAACGATTTTAAATTGGTGTCTTGTTCTACAAGGAGGATTATAATTTGTGATTGGGGTAGACACTATATAGTTCCGCCCAGCGTGGGAAATAAGGCGGTGCCACAGGGCAAATGACCAGTTTAAAAATTGACTGGACCAGTTTAAAAATTAAATCGGAGGGGGGTCAGTGGTCCACAGGACCACTAAGAAAATTCTAGGGTAACCAGAGTCCAGACAATATCTCAACTATTTTAATTACCCACTTCTTTAGTTTAGCAGACGACGCGCCCTGGTCAGTGGTCATGGACCAGTTTATTTATTCCAGGCCATAGGGGTCGCTGGCCCAATGTCCAGTTTAAAAAAATTCCTTATTTCCCACCCTGGTTCCGCCAAAATTGTGGAGGCAAACTTCAAGGACGTAGAGTCGTAGACAAGCACAGTAGCAGACGTGACGTATGTAACTTAAGTTTAAACTAAATTTTAACGTGTTTTAGGTTATTGTCAACGATTTTAAGTGAATAATTATTAAATAACGTTGCAAATAGTAACGTTATGTGATATTAATTAGTTGTTTAAATAAGCGTGGGAATCTCGGCGCGTTCGGGAACATCCCATGTTAGTTCGTAACACTTAAGCCTTGGCTTCAAAAACAAAGAAGATGCCTATAGTGGAGAATGGGGTTAGTTTATTTAATCCTGGTGAAATTATTAATTTAAATGCCGATGATCATGGACGAGAAGAACACGAAGATGATATTCAAGAGCGGAAACGTAAAGAAAAGGAGGTAGGTTTTGAATTATGTTCCTCAGGAGTCAGGTAATATGTCAGTAAGGTTAACTTCAGTAACTTTTAGTTGCAAGAGCTACTTCAGACAGAGTTTGATGATTTAATTGAGGATGATGAATCAGTCATTAGTTCATGCCCTTCCGATGAGGGTCAGCAATCATTTAGGTAGTCTATAGTCTTAGATTTTACATAATTAGGCCTAACAATTTACATCTGAATATAGAAAACGCAAGGTCTTCCATTTTCCCAATGTTAAAGCCAATGAAACATCAACACCCAAAACTCATATTCTTCCGAATTGGACCGCGAATTATACCCCAATTAATGGTCAACAAATGCCTTATCGATTGCTTTCAACAAAAAACAAAGAGAATGGTTTAGAACACGTTTCTGAGGAGAATATTAACAACTCATTTAGCGATGCTCAAGTGTCAAATGGTGTTAATCATCACACCCATCAAAGTACGGAATCAAACGTGATTAGATTAATTTTTTTAAATTAAATAATGGTTAATTTAATTATTTAGATGGGAAAGTTAATGAAGAAGGGGCATTTCAACACCAAGAATATGCTCAAAACTTAGTAACTTTAAAGGAAACAATGCTTAAACAACAAGAGGAACATTCTAGAGAGATTAGGTTGTTAAAACATCAATTAACGTTATCCAAAGGCGAGAAGGAGGGTTTAGTATTTAGCCTACAACAAGCCAGACAACTATTAAATGATAAGGAACAACAGGTCTATGATTATCTAAAAAATATTGAGAAATTAGAGAAGGAATTAGCCAAAGAGAAAGATACAAATGACAAAGTAAATGAATTATTTGTAATTTATTTATTAATTAATTTTAAGGATTTTTAATTGTATTTTGATTAATTTAATTTTAGCTTGCCAATCAAATCCAACTATCTCAGTCTTCCATTGATTCCCTAAAAAATCAAATTTCCGAGTTAAACCAATTTGAAAATTTGTCGCATATTAGAGCCAAGAATGAGAATACTTTAAAATTAGTTGAATCCCGATATCAGCAAGAAATTAGTCAGGCTCAAAAAGAATTAAAAGAAAAGGTAACCATGTTTCCATTAATATTGATATTGATATTTAATTTATCAATTAATAATATTTAATCATTTACATTAATTTTTAAGGACTATTTGATACAAAAATTAAAATCCCAAGTGGAAGAGTTAGAAAGATATCAGGAAAACACTCTTCCAGATAAACTACGTGGTATTAATCAATTAACGAGGTGTTTGGAATCAGTCGAAAATCATTGCCAAAAACTTCTTTCCACTGGTAAGTGTATTAAAATTAATTATAATTAAATTAATTAATTAATTATAATTAATTTCACTAATTAGAAGCCCTAAAAGATGCTGAATACTTCACTGTTGAACAAAATCAACAAGATGCCAGAGAAAAGGAAAATAAAGATCAAATTAATTTGTTATTGGTAAAGATTATTATTATTAATTAATCTAGGGGTAATTAATTAACTATTTTCCTATTTTCAGAATGCGGTTAATGAATTAGGCTTAAAATTATCCCATAGCTCTGAGAGTGTTCCTTTAGAAGTTCACACCAAAAATATACAAAGACTGGAAGAAGAAAAAATTGTCTTACAAAAGAAATATGACATTTTATCGCAAGAAATCTCCCGATTAGAACACGATAAGAAGCAACTAAGTGATCACAATGCCAAACTTAATGCCACAATGGAAACTATGATCAAAAAACACGACTTGGACATCAAATCAGCCATTGAAAAGTATCATAGTTTACATAGCAAGGATACGAAAAAGCTACAATCGGAACTTGATGAAGTTGCTAGTCAGGAAAAAGCAAAATTAAGGGATTTTTACGAAGGAAAATTGGCAATTGTTTAGTAAGTATTGTTAGAAAGATTGAAAGAGTTAAGTATTTAATTAAATTTAAATTCTAGTGAGGAAATGGATAGATTAAAAACAAGATTAGATGAGGCCCAAGATTTATACGTCAAGATTTGTCACGAGAAGTCTCAATTGGAAACTAAATTGGAATCAAATCAAGCTGAAATTCAACTGGAACTTAATAAAGCTTATAAAAAAATGGAAGAAGATCTAAGAGAAAGATTTACCGCGGAATTTGAAGCCAAATTTAGCGGAAACCAAAATCAAAATCATTCATCTGCCAACAAAGAACACCTCAAATCGGAATTGGAATCAGTCAAACAACAATTAAGATCTTTGCAAAATTATAAGGAATCCGCGGAGAAGAAGATACAAGATTACGAGGAAGAAAATGCCGAATTTAGATCTACTATTAATTTTCTTCAAAACAAATTAGCAAACTCGGAAACTGAATTTACAGAGTTACAAGATCATCTTGTAAAAGTGCAAGATTTGTTTAACCAACATATAACTGATCAAAATAACGAGTTTAATAGACGATTGAAGGTAATAGAGCAAACTCAAAAGGATGAAATTGAGAAACTTATTGCTGAATGTGATAAAATGAGTCAGAAAGAAACGGTAAGTTGAATTTTTATTTTATATTTAGAGATATGAAACGGATTAAGGACTTTTGTTTCATTATTTTCAGGAGACAATCACAAAAAGAGCTAATGATGTTATTGAAAAACTTAAGGGAATAATTAGAGAGTTGGAGGCTGAAATAATTAACTTAAAAAAAGATTTGCGTAAAAATAAATCTGTAAATAATATTTTTTTTATAGCTAATTGGCCTTATTCCTGATCAACGCCACCGAGGCGTAGCGGCGACTTTTGGAACTATAATAATACGGTAGCCAATTACAGGTGGCGCTGGAGTCGATGGACTCTGATGGAGATCTGTTATTTTCTCTGTTTTGATTATTACCGCTTCAACTTGAAAAAACATGTTTTAAATAATTATTATTAACCGAATAATCTCCAAATAGACCAAAATCGAATGAAAACTTACTCCGAAAGTCTTATTTCATAATATTAGACAGAATAAGAAAGGTGAAATTAACTTTTAATACTTTTGAAACCATATCCCTTGTTAAGCCTTGGCTATTCACATGATTCAAAATAGAGAAAATAACAGAACTCCATCAGAGTCCATCGGCTCCAGCGCCACCTGTAATTGGCTACAGTATTATTATAGTTCCAAAAGTCGCCGCTACGCCTCGGTGGCGTTGATCAGGAATAAGGCCAATTAATTTAATAATTAAAATTCAACTATTTTAATTCTGTTTTACAGGATTTCTCATGTACGGTTTCCCTTGATACTGCAAAAGAAACTTTACTTATGGAGGAGGTGACAAAATGCACTAGATATATTAGACATTTAGAAAAAGAGATGAAACTTCAAGGAAATATTTCACGAGACTCCACCTCAACTCAGGTTTGGTTTCAGTACTTAAGCTTTTTCTTCTAAGAAAACGTAATTAATGTTCTTTGTTAATTCATTCAGACTGATGTTGAAATGGTTGAAAAGAAGGATTTGTATGAATTGAATCAAATGTACAAGGAATTAGTATTAAACCTTCATGGTAAATATTTACTTTATTTTTTAATTTTTGACATAAGAGTTATTTAATATTTTTCAGAGCGTTTAGAATGTTTTTGTAAAAGTACAAGTGAAAACTACGCATCCAGACTTAAAAAAAGTATTATAGACTATCACAAAAACATGAAAAACTAAATTTAAAATTTTTAAAAAGTTTTTAAATTATATTGCTTATATGCCATTTCAAAATTTTACACCCGTGAAATATTGTAAATAACTTATATTTTTAGATTATAAATTTTGAAAGATGTTTTTAATAACGAATTTGCGTTTTTTTTTTATTTTATTTTATTTTTATTTTAACCCTAACATTAGGCTTAAGTGTGTAAATCCAAAATTTCAAATTTACGCCAACTTATATCCCATTGGTCGAAAAGGGATGACGTAATGGATTTCCCTTCTTTCCAAACCAATAGGGTTGCGGAATACAACTTCCAACTTCCGCCACTCGTGGTGGGTTCTTCAAGGTCTGAGAATGGAAAGAATTTAGCGCCATTTTTTTGGGTGTATGGGGTTAGTTACTTTAGTTCCTGAAGATTTTGATATAATTTATGATGGTTGCTAGATAATATTAAATACTGCCGCATTTCTATAGCATAGGAAAGGTAAGTCTCTTCTGTGTAAATTAATTTAGGGTTTAATTAAATTTTGTTAGGATTAAATGGGATTTTTAGAGTTAACCAAGGCTTAGTGTTCTTTGTACTTAAGCCTCGGCCGTAATACGCGTTTTAAGATAATTTCTCGTACATTCTACAGTTTGTTTAGTTCGTTCAAGGTTATCTAGAAATAAAAGTACCCGCGTCTTAAATGTAATTAACTGTATAGCAACGTTTGAAGGCGCGTTGCTTTTTCATTATCTTTTGTATTTAAATTTACAGGCATTTGGACTCTGATCCGATCCGACTGGTTGTCTTTGTCTTAGGTCTGCCTAGTGTTTGGGACTTCACTTTCCATTCAAGTCTAGGACATAGTCTTGTTTTAATCGCAAACTAGAAAATACCAAAATAAAACATCGATCAAGTTGGAAAATAAATGTTCCGCTGAATATTTTCTTTGATAAAAAGGTAACTTCAGACTTAAGTAAACAATTGTATCAGTTACAGAAACGTTTGATAGGTTTACGGTCTCTTTAGGTATAAGTTTTGTCTTAAAGTAGCAAATTTTTAAATTTCCACGTTAATTTTACTCTAATATTTGAATTTTTAAGTCTGATTCCTTTATAAAATGTTGAAATTCCGTCTTTTTGCAACATTTGGGGGGAGGGGGGGGGCAAGTTACTTTGGATCTCCGTGTTTCTTATAAGTTTAAGCAGAAGTGAGATGAGACCAGAAGTACTGAGCTAAGCAAATTCTTCACTTGGCGAAAGTGAATATTCTTGATAACACACCAACGGTTGGCCCTCTGGTAGCGGTTTCTGAGTTTCCCTCCAAAACGTGAGACGCTCGTGGCGGTAGACGGCTGCACTAGATTCAAGGAGCTGGGTCCGTGTTCCACCGCTTTAGGTTGAGGGGAAGGGGGTAGGAAATGTTTTTGGAACTCGACCAATTCTTTTTTCTCTCTAGTGTAGGCGCGATGGAAGCGGCATAAAATCCTCAAATTTGTTCACTAGTGCCAGGATCTACTATCAATGCTAGAGCCCTTCACTTCTAGTCTCATCTCACATCTGGTTTAAGATATGGTTTCAAGTCTAGAACTGTAGCTGTAAATTTTTAAATATAAGGAACGCGTTAATGCATAGTTTACCGACTAGGAGTATTCATACCATTTACACAGGGAGACCAGGCTTCACTTGTTACACAAGGAGACCTGTCTCACTAGGTGAGTCAAGGGTAAATGGTATGAATCCTCCTAGTCTGTAAACTATGTATTCTATTGCCATAGATAGTTAAATTCTATTTTCAATTAGAAGGTACTAGTCTGATCTTAATGCTATCTTTGATAATTACTTTCACGTGATTTACAATATAATATCAAAAATATAATTAAAATTTCTTCGGAGAACATCGTACACTATAAAGTTAAGACTACTATATATGCATCTTTATTTGGTCAATACTCTGATTATGACACCTAATCTTCAAGGGACTTCAACTTTGTTCCTTTTATACCAGTTTTTAAGTCATTTTGTTTACAAAAAAGTATTGAAGTATGTTCCATATTGACAACTGGACCGACTGCCGTTCTGCTTCTGAAAGTTCACAGTGTTGTGAAGTTATTTTCTAGTTACCGTGTTTCCGCGCGTTTAATTATCCTTTCTCTAATTTAAATGTTTAAATCTTCAATCGTAACTCTTCTTTACTGAAAAGATATATTAGTTCATACTTTTCTTCATAGTATTAGTCAGCCTATATGGACTTGGCAGAACTACGTCATGGGCGAAAAAACATAGCTTTCATTCTGTAGAAAAATGTACCATAATGGCTTTGATTGGTGGAGCTAAACTAGAATTGCCTAGTCCCTATAAAGCTATCTCAGTTGTGACGTCAGTGCCTAGGTAAAAGGTAAAGGATTAGCTTTGGCAGTGGGCGGCCATTTTTGTACAGATTTGTTTCTATCATCTATGGGCAAATGGCATGGGTGACGTCACACTAGACTTCTGAGAGATCTGTTATTAGCAATCTTGTACCCACTGAAAAGGTGTTTCCTATCGAAGATCTGTGTGGTTCCAAAATTGTAATAGGGAGCTAACAGTTCTGACCCTAAAACGTCACACCCTTCTATCTCTTACTGGAGTTTCATCCCCCCTCCCCCTAACGGTTGAAAACGGTATTCTACGCGCAAAAATGACAACCAGAGAGGGGCTGCGTGACGTCAGACTATCTCTTCCCCTAGCCAGTTGTTAGCTCCCTATAGAGCTATTTCAATTCGGGGGGAAAGGAGAGCTTTTGAGGCGGGGTTTCGCCAGTCCCCGCCCAGGCGGCATATTGTGCGGGAAATTTAGCATAGAGTTCTTCAGTGGCCCGCACGGAGGGAGGGTGAAAACCGGCTCCGTTTATGGCAGGCCCAACTGTGACGTTTCCCCCCTTCAACTGATATAGCTCTATAGTGTATAGTACACTTAGTTTTGAAAGTGACGCGTCATATCTTTCTTGCATGCGCAAAAATTCCAACCAGAGAGGGGCTGCGTGACGTCAGACTATCTCTTCCCCTAGCCAGTTGTTAGCTCCCTATAGTGTATAGTACACTTAGTTTTGAAAGTGACGCGTGATATCTTTCTTGCATTACTCGATAGATATTTTTTAATTAAAGATGGTTAATGTTCGAGATAATTGAGTTTTGGGACTAATTGGGTTTAAAATTAAGGGGATTTAACTTAATTTTAAAATATGTTTTGCTTCAATTTTGGTGTTCTGAGGGTAGTTTTAATGTGTTTAGTATATGGTTCATCGTTCTATTTTCGAAAAAAAAAAAAACAACACCCGCGTATTCTGCCATTTCAGGAAACAAAAATTCTTCAGTTTTTTTAAATAAAAACTGATCTTCAGGCTTTTTCTTACACAAAATCGTCACCAAAAAAACTTTAAAGATGTCAATCATCATTAGACTTCAAAACTTGCCATTAGTGGCCAACTCTATGGATATACGTCGATACTTTGGTGGATTGGTCATTCCACCAGCTGGGGTTCACATCATTGGAGGGGAAAAGGGCGACGCTTTCATCGCCTTTGCGACGGACGAGGATGCGCGTCAAGCGATGGAACGGGATAACGGGAAGATTAAAGACACTAGAATTAAACTCCTTTTAAGTAGTCGTAGCGAAATGCAACGCGTCATTGAAATCGCGAGAAATCAAACATTAATAGCTCAAGGGTTATTACCGGCTCCTACTTCTAGTAGTAGTAGTAGTAGTTCAACTTCAAAGTCCAATAGAAAGGGTAGTAACAGTCCAGATAGAAGACGTAGTAGAAGCCCAGATAGACGCAGAGATCGCGATCATAAAAGTTCTAAAAAATCTAAACGTAGATCTAGGAGTAGAAGTCCTAAGAGAAGCCATCGGGATCGCGAAACTAGTCGTCGACGCGAAAAATCACCCGAAAAATCTTCCTCTAAAACCAGTAATAATAATAAGAACGATAGAAACGACTCTCCTGACATTATACCCCTACCTAAAGAAGACAACTCTCAATCATCACTCGATAATGGGCAAGTTAAAATCGCTACCGAAGTATCATCGTTACAACAACCTCGAGAAACAAATCAGGCTGTTGTTATGCCAGTTGTTTCCAATTCAGAGTCGATTTCTAACCAATCCGCACCTGATAATCAATTCGTTGAAAACGCTAATTCTCAGTTGTCTCAACCCGCTGACCTTCGATTTATGCAGCAGTCCATGGTTAGTTCTACTCAACCGCTAATGCAAAATATTGGTTTTCCTCCTCTCTTTCCTATTATACAACCAGATTTGATTCAACAACAGCAACCAAATAACATGAACATAAATAATATGGGTATGAATAATATGGTAGACCCGAATTTCGCGAATAGGTTAGGTTATGAAGGGATGCAATACCCCGTGACAACAACTACCGATAACTTGCAGGATAAGCGGGATCCACCTGTTTGGCAAAACCCAACCGCTTTACCATTTAATCTCCTTCAGATGACCCAACCTATCGGTAACCTAGCAGTTAATCCTATTATAGATAGGCCAGTAATGGGGCAACAAATGAATCAAAACGTCGATAGTAATCTCGGTGGTAGTAGTAGTAGACCTTTGAGACCCATGCAGTTGGATCATCAGTCGCAACGTAGAAGAATTCCATCCGAGGAACGAGACACTTTTGATTTGGATAGAGGGTATTCGCGTCGTAATGGTGGTAGGGATGACGGGAATTCTCAAGGTTCCACGTCCTCGCGTCCTTCCGAAAGAGAACGGGATCGTTTCAAAGATTCGAGGTTCCGCGGTTTTTGTATTGAAATGAGAAACCTCCCTTTCGCCATAACCTACAGAGAGATAAGAGAATTTCTGAAAGGTTGTCGTATGCCTCAAGATAGTTTAGCTCTGGTTGAAATTAACGGTCGAAGAACCGGGGTGGGTTACGCCCTAATGAATAGCGAAAGGGATGTCCAAGAGGCTTTAAGGAAACACAAAAGTCTCATGTTAAATCGACGAATTGAAATTACGCGATGCGACGAGGAGGACTTTTACGAAGCTTATAAATCTTGCGGAAATAGAAGAAGTAAACCCCATGAAAGGTCGGAAGATTTAGTTATCGCTCTTAAGGGACTCCCATTTTCGTCTATGGAGAAAGATATAGTCGAGTTTCTTGGTGGTTTAGACGTAGCCGATGTTGTGGTTGAGTTTGATGAAACGGGTAAAACTGTTGGAAATGCCTATGTAAGATTCTCCCACATTGACGACTATAAGATCGCTTTAACGCTTGATGGGAAAAAGCTGCTCCATAGATACATTGAAATTTTACCCAGTACTATCGAAACCATGTACAAAGCTAGTAAATATTCACCGGCACCGTTAAACCGACCAGCCTTCCCAAAAACCGGGCCCATGGGCGAAGAGATCATGAACAATATCAGACCCAACAATTCTTCATTCGCCGTCTCTCTCCGCGGTTTACCTCCCAATATAATGGACCGAGACATTGCTCAGTTTTTCAGTACGGTTAACGTAGTTCCTCAAGCCATCCACATCATGGTCAACCCAAATGGATTGCCTTCGGGTGACGCCTTCGCCGAATTTTCAGTCATGGCTGACTTTGAGAAAGCTTTGAAGCAAGATGGTGAGTTTATCGCGGGTAGATTGATAAGGATAAACCCCATAACGTTGGATATGATGCACGAGATACTGGGTCGACCAGCGGTAAATCCTAGAATGGATAATAATCGTCTGGGACCACGAATGGGTCCGGACTTTGATATGATGGACGAAATGGAAAAACGCCGATTTATGGACAAAGTGGAAATGATGAATGGCCCTCCAGGACAGTTTCCCGTTGGGACACAGGGTCCGGGGTTCAATGGACCACCTAGGGGTCCAATGGGTGGGCCACCTTTCCCCATGATGGGGGGACCTCCGAGATTTCCACCGAGACCAATGATAAGGACCATGGGTCCCGATAATTTTGGCAAACCAGGATGCGTTGTTTCTGCTAGAAACTTATCGTTTCAAGCGAAGGACCTTGACATTTTAGAGCTATTCCGTGCCTATAACCTTAATGCTTCGAATATAATTAGAAGGTTCGATGGTATGGGAAATGTTACTGGCGAGGCCAGAATTGACTTTAATACTCCCGAAGATGCTAGTAGAGCCATTACCGAATTCAGTGGGAAAATGTTTATGGGTAGAAATGTTATACTAAGTAAACCCTGAGGATGTTTCGCGATTCGATTTTAAAGTTGCCAAAATCTGTTAAGACTTTAATATCGCCCATCATCGGCTTATCGCGAAAATCTCTGCGTCTGGCTGGGTCGAATAAAATTGTATAGTTTATACAGAGTTTTTCAAAACCACAGTTTTTTGTCTAGTCACGAAATTATCACCAATGTTCACCAGTTATGGTTGTATTTGACGCCATTTAATAGCATCCTTGGAAAGTTTGAAAAAAAAAATGTAAATAACTTTCACTTGTTCAATTCTACAAACAAACAAACAAAATTCGGGCTCAACGATAATCATACTGAATCATAAAAGTTGAGCCTTTATTATTTCGTGGATAATTTTTTGTTTCAAGTTGGTCTCGCACTTAAAAGAATTAATTATTTTCTTTTTTATTAAAATTTGTGAGAAAAAAAATCAGCTCAAATATTAGCTTGTATACCGCAACAACAAATAATCTTCATTAAAAACATTACATTGAATAATTTTAATTTTTTTAATGGCAAATTAATTTTAATACTTCATTTGCATTAATATAGGTAGGTAGGTTTTGTAGGCGCGTGGAGTTGACACCCACGTGATATCTTCCCGTTGATTGCCCGCCATTCCCCCATGCCCATTGCTAAAATTATTTTCTAGTATCACCACCAGCCGGCGAGACAGTCTCTATTTTTTAAAATACATTAGTCGTCTGCTTATGCTTTTGAAAGTGATGTAAATGCCCCAATTTCGGAAAGTTTTGGTTCGAGATGTGCGAAAAACTTCAAGCAATTACGCACCGATGAATACGGTAATCTTAAATAATGTAGAACGTGTTAGTGCCAATTACTTCGAAATAAGCTTACGGGTTTATTTCGAAGCAGTAATAACTAAGCCTTGAGTCACAGGCAGTGAAGCTCTCATTCAGGCAACATACTCGAAACGACCCCCGTTAGTTTTTGCGAAAATTTTTATTATTAGAGAGCAAATTTATCAAGGTGTTCGTGCATCATAAATCAGCCTCTAAAATTAATTTTAACGCGGGAAGTTAACCTCATCATGGAGAAATGTATAAACATCTCTGTACCTCATGTGCAGTAAGCCAGAATTTAAAGCGCGCGGTATAACCGTTTCATCCGTCCAATCAGATTCACCATGTGACAGAAGCAGCGCGCTTTTTAACCCCTCCCTCTCGATGCATTCTTTGATCGTTCGGGGGCCCCCTTTACCCCGCGTAAAGTGAAAAAGCGCGCTGGCCGATCTAGGCTACCTTGATAGTTACCTACCTTTTGGGATAAGTACTTACAGTCCGCTTGTTGAACCAAAAGGAGAAAAATCGGAACAGCGTAAAGAAGGACGCTAATACATCGTCAAGTTCGTGATGACCCTAAACCTCCGTTAACCCAAGAGTCACCTTATAATCATCATGTCAAGACGAAAACAACTTAACCCTAAAGCCTTAAAAGGTAAGCTTAATTAATTAATTTATTAATGAGTTGAGCGTGCATGATTTCGTGGAAAACTCCGTTTGGATGCATCAACAGGTAGGGATTGGTAGAGGCTGAGCTAAGCCTAATTTACATAAAATGGGGTGGGATGTGTTTTTAGTCCTAAGTAAGGGGGGGATTTTTTGAGAGGATGGAGATAGAGATTGGACTATTGCGCAACTTTTAATGACGTTCTGACGTGTTGCCTGAAGGGAGATTGTAAGAATCTGGAAGCAAAGTGAGGGAAAATTTAGGGAGTGCTCCTCAAGGCAAAGATTTTCCAACAGAAAATATCTATTGCTCAGATAAGGGGCTAAAGAAAAAAAAATTAATATTCGATAAGGGATGTATTTTGAAGAATTTCACTTCTTAAAAAAAGTATTTTGGTACAATTGAAAATTGGTACACAAATCAGCCTTACAAAATATGCAGGGGCGTTTTTTTTTCTTTTCAAATATTTTTGCGCGAAAAAATTTCCCCTTCCATGGTTGTTGTTTTACGTAGGATGCCCAATGCTTTTATTATTTCACTCGTAGTGGGTGGGCACTCCAAGAATTTTTCTAACCATGGTGTATATTTTTGAAACAATTATTTCCCCGCCAGCTTTTTCGCTCTAATTTGATGTTAGTTTCTTTGGTTTTTTGGGCAAAAAAGTTGAATATTATTTTGTTGTTGACAGTTTATTTTACGTCAACCTACGTAAATATTTGAACCAAACCCCTTCTGTTTGAAGTGAAGAGTTCGAAAGTCACAAATTGTGAAGATGGGGCGATGTGGTATTTCTTTATTTTTTTTTTTTTTTTACAATTCTAAATGTAAAAATGAAATCGGGTTTTTTTTTTAAATGTTTTCTTCATATTTTTAAGACGACACCTAATTTGAACTAGTTATTCGAGGTCGTTTCGTTTTTTGAATACTGATTGATTTGTTAAAAGGGGGGAGGTAACTTGTTTAAAAGTAATTTCCGTGTTTAACCCCCGCCCCTAATATGTAAACAATTAACTTAATGAATTATTAATCTAACTAACGCAAAAATGCGTCTGTCCAGTTGAAGGACCACCTGCTAAGGACGACGATAAAGTTGATAAAATTCAACTTTAATAATTATGTCTAACACTATTATCAAATTTGCATAAGTCTATTTAATTTTGAATTAATTCCCAAACCAGCTAGCCATCGGGATAGAATTACCTGTGGGAGTTGGGACACCCCGTCTAGTATTTAAATAAACCATCTTTATGGACATTACTATGAGTCAGGTCGCACTACCAGTTCGCCGAAGCATTTTCCCTGTATAAAAATGATGAGTAATTTTGATTGGCTGACTCAATATTTCTTATAAAAATGCACCTCCCCTTCTCCTCCACCCCTTTCCTACCTATATAGTCTCATACTTCTTCCGTAACGATCCCTCTCTTATTTTTACCTGTCGCGAGACTTTTGGCGCTCGCTCGAGCTCGGGAAAGTTACCTGGAAGCAGAAGCCAGTGAATTGCCTCCGACTCTTTTTTTCTATTGATGGGAAGCGGTTACCATGACAACCGCAGTGTTATGAATACACAGAGAAGCGTGACAGAAACTGCAACGTTACTTCGATGACCCTCGCTTATAAGTCCTGAGGGAGGGTTTCAAATATAACGGGGGAAAATATGTTAGTACCTTAGATAAGATGCTCCCGTTGGAATTTATCGCCGTATTTGATCTTTCCGTTTAAACAGGGGTGGGGGATGAAATTAGTGTTAAGCCTAATTAAAGGCAAAGGCTTAGATAATGGAAGTGGTTGGTTCTCTAACGGTTAATTATAATAAAAATGTCAATGTCTTTCAAGTGCTACTTGGCGTTCAAAATATTCGAAAAGTTCTTACTAATCGCTTTTCCCGACCATTAAGCCTTTCTAACTTTCCTAAGCCTAATCATGAAGAAGAAAAGGGAGTTCTGTAGAAATATTTAAGGTAAAGGGGCGGAGGGTTACTTTTTGTCCTGTCCATTCTCTCAGACCTTAATGCCCTTTTTCTCTGATGAGATTTTTTCGATCTAAGGGCAGAGAGACAAAATGAACTGACTGAACTTTCGGAATGGATGACCCGTTAGATTTGTACACTATAATAAAAAAATAAAAAAGAAAACTAAAGTTTCCCGGTCGATGATAATGAGAGAGTGAGAGAGAGGAAATTCAAGATGTCGTGCGCCAAGTATAATTTATTTTATTTTTTTTAGGACGTTTTTTCTTCTGTATCCATATTGACTCTTGAAGGGGGGATTCTGGGAAGGTATAAGGGAGGGAGGGGGGGGGACACCGTGACATTAGGATTTATAACTTAAAACAATGCATGCTAGAAGGAGAAGCCTATAGCCTAGAATCTACTGACTAAAAACCCCCCTTTATGAGCGACGACCTCGCGGTTGCTATAGAAATCTGGATTGTTTTGGATTTGGAAAAGATATATTCTGTGATCCAACAGAGTTCAGGTTGCGGCGTTTCTCTCTCTTTTTTCCCTTTTTTTCTTTCTTTATCCCCTTGAGATTTAGATACGTAATTCCTGGGGTATAATTCCTTCCCTCTTCGTCTAAAAGTGCGGGACTTCCAAGTATCTCGCATCGTAGTTTCTTTGGGGCAGGTAATTAAGGGGATTATGGTTTTTGGTTTTTTTGTTAATTGAGAAAATGGGATGTCTTTCTTGACTCTTGAAATGGATGAAGGTATCATAATTATCGTGGATTCGTAATTAATTTAATTCTAGATTGTATCTATGAGAGTATCTTTAATTATGAAGGTTTTAAATTGAAAGTTGTTGTTATTGCAATATTTGGAAAATGATTCAGATGTCGAATTTGCATATATATAACAAATATGTCTACTGTATTCGAGGTTCATGATTGGTTATCCTGTATTGTAGCCTTGATGTCGTACCACGTGACAACCAAAATATTTTCCCATCAAAATTCTTAATACTCCCACACACTTAAGTACACCTGCAATCAATGTACATTTCATCTGTGTTAAAAATATCTCTCAACAACTCTGTTATGATCTAGTTACAATATTTGCGTCGTAACAAGAAGTGATATCTAGTTTACTAGGGAGAAGGGATAAGATGTCCAAGTATTCGCGCGCCATAGTCCCAGTCTCCCCTTCAAAATACAAGGGGGGGACGTAAAAGGAGGCCGCAGGCTGTTTCGCCTCTCCTCAGTCGGAAAATACGTAATTTTCGTCATTCTTGTGGCGCTGACGTGAGTTTCCAAAAACCAATGAGATGCTGGCTGGTTGTAATCTAGAGGCGGGGATTAACTCCGGACCTATATACGTTTGGACTGGAGATAAAGCTGGAAATGTGGCGAATTTATACCTTCTCCCTAATATACTAGATATCACTTCTTGGTCGTAACTCGTCGTTACTTTGACGGTCCTTATTATAATAATAATATCCAGGCACATCCCTTATTGCTAATATTATCTGTAATTGCTCATTGGATGAGCATTTTTTAAACACAAAAAAGAAATTCATTTGTTTTTAATCAAGAAAAATAATTATTGAATCAACAAAAAAATTTTGGTTTTTTTTTTTATTTTTTATTTTTTTTTTAAGTTAAAACTTCAAAGACGCCGTGTTATTTTCTTTCTCAAATTATACCTAACCCCTTCCTATTTTTTGAATTGGACCCTTTTGGGTTGGTGGGGTGTACTCTTGTCAAAATTTACTTTACTTTAGTTTAAGTGTTCCCAATAATTTGGTGGTACAAATCTAGGGCAGATAACGAGAATAGAGAGAGTATGTGTTTGTGTGTCTTCATCGAGGGAAGCACGTCGATAGGAAAATTTCTTCCTTTTTTTCTTTTTACCATTCCGAAAACGAAAGTCCCTGAATTTTTGCACTGTACTCTTCCCTTTCACATATAATTCTTCAATACTACGGTAATTAAATCTTTTGTTAAGATTGGGTTGCGCAAAATATGTCGTCCTTTTTGCGTATTTGAGCCCAAAAAGAATTTCTTTTTTACTTAATATCGACAATTATAATTATAACGATTGTTAGTTTTGGGTTGTACCGTAGTTCAAATGGTCAAGGAGATGTAGATTATGACAACCGAGCGTGTATTTTTCACCCACTTTTCGAGGAGTATCGAATTCTAGATCAAAAACGACCTCCCATCTTGTTTATTATATGACAAGGTATATTGAAAAATGTGGAATGGTTTTTTTAAGTTGAAGGTGTTGTGGTGAGGGTTCTTTACGAGATATTGTCATGTGGGAACATTTTGCCGTCGTAGTGAAGGGTTATGTACGATCAAGAAGCGAGTGATATCCAGTTTATTAGGGAGAAGGTATAAATTCGCCACATTTCCAGCTCTTTATCTCCAGTCCAAACGTAGGCATCCGGAGTTAATCCCCGCCTCTAAATTACAACCAGCATCTCATTGGTTCTTGAAAACTCAAGACGCGAATGTCGAAAATTACGTATTTTCCAACTGAGGAGATGCGAAATACCCCGGCCTCCTTTTACGTCCCCCCTTGTATTTTGAAAGGGGGACTGGGACTATGGCGCGCGAATACTTTGGCATCTTATAAGCGAATACTTTGGCATCTTATAACTTCTCCCTAGTAAACTAGATATCCCTTCTTGGTACGATATTGTCATGTTGGGTACATTTTTAAGGATGGAGAACTGGCGGCTTGTTTAGTAAAAAAATTCCCTTTGTTTCTGATTTATTGGAAAAATTCCTCAGAAGTTTACCACGGTTCTGGGCTTCTGGCTGGCATCCATGTTGCTGGATTTCAGCTTTGCTTCCGAGTTGAATCCACCAATATGGCCGTGTAAATTATTAGCTCCTTCCCAAAACGAAAGAACTCTCTATAGTGCATTTAGTTGCCGAAAGTTATGATGTAGACGTCACAATTATGAGATGAATTTGCTCATCTGCTTTCTCTAAATTATAAACATTATTTGGACAGCTTAAATTTATTTTCAATTTTATTCCGTTTCACATTTCCTTCAAGGCGTTTTCATTTATGAAAAAAATCTATCGTTTTTTACCCATTTTTTTGCGGCATGGAAAATATTTTCCAAAAAAAATGTGCACCTCTTAAGACAATATATAGGGTGATGAACATTGGGTGACATCTGCAGTGAACAAAAATGTTCAAATTGGGGTGAGTTTGGATGGTTTTAGTTACTACAACAACGCGTGCATGCATGCGCGCTTTCAAAAGGGTATACCCGTCTCTAATTAGCCTAAATAAGACCTACACAAAAGCCAAGTAAAATTTTTCAATGATTCTTGAAAGAAAGTTTTTGGCAAAAATTAAGGGAGAAAAAAAGAGTTTTTCTCTTTTTTTTTCTTGTGTTCCTTCCTGTCTACGTTTAGACGCGTTTATTCTTCACCCAAAAAAAGATGACAACACCCACGGGTCAACTTTTAAACAAATAATTAAGAAAAGAGTATCTTTTTTCACTCAAATTTTTTTAGTTTTTAATTTTTTTTTTTTTTTTTTTCAAAGTTTTTCCGAAACTTTCTATGAGACGTAATTGGGGTAATTGCAAATGATACCTAAGGTTTTTCGTTTTTTGAAGCATCCTTTGTGTTGCGTGGTGTGGAAATCGACTGAAACTGATGTATAATACTCAATATTATTGAAAAAAGGTAAAAATTGTTAAGCCTAATTCTCTATTTTAGTTTGAAGAATGAAACCCTTTTTTCATTTGTTAGTTCCACGTTCTTTTGTAAGCCTAGATTTTCTCCACTGCAGTCTAGCATCCCACTTCATTTCGGTTAGTGTTAAGCCTACTTTGATACTTTTTTTTAAGTAAGTTTAGGCCTAATGCAGAAATGATATATACATAGTTTACACGCAAGGAGGGTTCATAACATTTGCACCAGCAGACCACGCGACGTAGAGTGTAAAATTTTACGCTCTAAGTCGCCTGGTCTCCTTGTGTTAATGGTAGGAATCCTCCATGCCTGTAAACTATGTATTCTTCACCTCTACGTCCTTAAGCCTAATGTTGTACAAAATATCCTGACGTTAATCCTGTGCCTATTTTGATCATGTTAAGCCTATTTACCTAAACCTAACACCTCCATAAAATTTAAAGATTTTAGACCAAACTCAGACATTCAAATATACACGCGTATATATTGACTCTTATGAATATTCATTATTTAACCCTAAATTCAAACGCGCTTGTTTTAGGCCTAAGTTAAACCCTAACAAAGTTTAACAATCCATAAAGACAAAGATAAACAAGCATTGCGTGATCATTTGGAAGCGAGAGAGAGAGTGAATTCCATTTTTTTTTTCTCTCCGTTCCGCAGTGTTTCCTGTCACTTCGTAAGTTTTATTGTTCTTAAATGACAGATGATCGCCAAGGCTTAGCTTTGAGTTTTTTAAACCCTTTTAATGAACTCGCAAACAGGTGACTTTCGTTTTTACCAAAAGAACCAGATGTCAATGTTTAAAAGATATTTTTCAAGGCCTATATTTAAGCTAAGCTTTCTTCCGAAGGGGAAGTCGAAGACTCGAAGGAAATGTGGTCTTTTCCTTCTTGAAGAAAGCCTGTAAACTCTTTCCCAGAGGGATTTTCCATTCAGAACTTAAGAAAATCGGTTTTTTCTTGATTCCCTCCATGAAGATTGTGTATTTCTTTATGTCAGATCCCTTTTAAACCCATCTTTCTTTATATAGAACAGAGTAAAGCTATTTTTAGATCTTTTTCTCGGGATTTTTCGACCTCTGAAAGGTCGCTACTGGCATCTTTCATTCATGGATGGGGAAGGTTTCTAAAAATGGATGTCTCTTTTTTTTCATACCCAATCTGTTATTTCTCTTTCACTGGCAACCACTTACGTTTATCTCAATTTTAAAGAGGGCATGTAATGTCTTAGTAAATATATAAAAAGGGTTATAAATTACGGTGGGGTTTTTTTAAGTCTTCAAGTGATGGTTTGTTTGAACCAATTAGAAGTCTCTCTAAAAGAGTGACAAATTAGGCTTAACTCGTCACACAAAGAATTAGGCTTAGAAATGTGTCCATAAAAATATTACGTTAGGATTAAGAAACGAACAAAATATACTTAATTATTTCTAGAGAAACCCTTTAATTCAGGCTTAAAATAATACAAATAAGGCTTAGCAATTTAATAAATCAACGCGATTATCAAAACCCCCCTTTTTTCAATTAAAAAAAAAGAGACCTAATTATCAATCTCTTTGATAATGAAAATTCATTAGGCAGAACAAAGAACGGAGATAGTTAAAAGTTTACCCTTTTAACCAGGTTAATTTATTTTATAAACTAAAGTTCAGCTGGTGTATCGTGTGTGTCGTCTGCAGTTGACATTGCAAGGGCGGGACCAAACCCACCCCACAAAAAAAATTAAAAGAAAACCTTACTCCATCAATCTTTTTGTAATTAAAAATTTAAATTTTCTGGGGGGAATTTCAGTTAATTCGATTAAACTAGCTTCTGTTTTAAGATAGAGACTAAATTTTACATCGCAACTGTTTTGAGGAGAAGTTTCCCTTAGGGGGCTGGTTATGTGTCTTCATAAGACGAGGGGGAAACTTCTGAAGTAGCAGGTAGTATTTTTAGTACAGGAGAATATATAGGATATTTTTTTTGTTCAAAGTTATTTCTCACTCGACATAATAGCTTTTGAACGCTTGGTATATTATCTAGGTCAAATTTGCTATAGCTAAAAGGGATTTTTTCTCTCTGCCTCTCTCTCTCTCTCTCTCTCTCGCCTTCCCTGATATTTAATAGTTTTCTGGTGTCTGCGTTATCCCTATGGAATTTTTTTCCATCATCTTTACTTAGTTTTAAATTCGAATCAGCCTCTCAAAGTCCCTTTTTTCCCCCAACAGAGTTGGACTGACTCTAAGTTAGTTTTTATTTTGTAATTTGATTTGACCTAATTTGGTCTTTATCCTTATGTCAATAAAGATTGCACAGTCTTCTTGATCTAGAGGATGTATTAAAGATTACTTAAGTGATGTGATGTGTTTGGATTTAAATACAGGGTGTCGCAAAACGTTTGGTTGGTACGACCAGTAACGAAGTATAGTGGGATGGTTTTATGGGAAATCAATTATGTAACTACTGTTTTCAAGTTGTGATGCTAGTGTTTAATGGACGACCCCTTAATTAGATTAGAAATCTTTGTCTTTCAGTTTATTATTTTATTTTAAGGGGCCATCCGTAAAACATTCTAATGCTCATAACTTGTTTAGGTGGTGTCCCTTACTGGACAAACTCGGTCATAGAAGTTACTTATATTTTCGATTCAAAATTGATTTTCCATAGAACTATCCCACTCAATTACATCGCGTCCTATAATTACCCTTCCTTGCTTTTTGGAGCACTCTGTATCTAGAGAGTGTTTGCAAATATGGCGGCGATGCGTTGGTAAGGGTGGCCCTGAGACCACGACCGTCGACACTACTCTAGTCTGAAGAATTTGAATTGAAAGAGTTGAGACGTATTCCTTGTGTATTTTAATGAAGGAAACCATTAGGTAAATAAATGTTCTTGAGACATTAACCGAGCCCCCGGTGCAAAGGAGGTTGGGGGCTGGAGGGGGGTGTTAGGTAAAGTGCGCCTAGAGTCCTTAGACCCTTTAGGAGTCCTTCCTCTTTGCTCTTTGGCTTTGCATGGACGCAAAATCGAAAATTGGATGTTTTCACCTGGATAGCGGACGGTCTCCATAGAAACCAACCTGAAAACGATAAACTAAAACTCTCTAGAGTCGTTTGTTCTGTTCTCTCTTCGTGTCGGCCTCAAACTTGGCGGCTACTGTTTTCTTTATTTTGTTCATTTATCCCCTTACACTCCCCCCCCACCCACTTCCATTACTCGGACACTGTAGTTAGATTCATGTAAGGGGAGCGTCACTAATGACAATTTGGTATTCCCGCTTTCACCACAAGTTTTGGGTGATGGTTTCGTGAAATTTCACAAGATTCCCTTCATTATTTCACGAGATTTATAACGTCTCCATTTTTATTTCACGAGATTTTTAACTCCCTCCATTTTATTTTACGACATTTTTAACTCCCCAGATTTTATTTCACGACATTTTTAACTCCCCAGATTTTATTTCACGACATTTTTAACTACCCAGATTTTATTTCACGAGATTTTTAACTCCCCTCAATTTATTTCACGAGATTTTTAACTCCCCTCAATTTATTTCACGAGATTTTTAACTCCCCTCAATTTATTTCACGAGATATTTAACTCCCCTGATTGTATTTCACGAGATTTTTAATTGTAATTATAAACTAAGAAAGGATGTATTAGATTCCTTAAAGGAAAGAAAACGCAGGAAATTCTAAGTGATACCTGTGCAATCCATCCTATTGATATTGTAATCACGTAGTATTTTTTTAAGATGAGTGGGGAGGTAA
Source organism: Phalangium opilio (assembly GCA_019434445.1). Classification (NCBI taxonomy): domain Eukaryota; kingdom Metazoa; phylum Arthropoda; class Arachnida; order Opiliones; family Phalangiidae; genus Phalangium; species Phalangium opilio. The sequence goes on from JAEQBA010001806.1 coordinate 531,755, forward strand.
CGAGCATGCGCGGTTCCTTATAGTTCCTTTGAAAAATCCTTGGATACCTTCTTAAAAATATTGCGTAATTTTTGGGTGAAATTTCAGGTGATATTTTGATTACTAGCCGGGAATTTTTGTGTTAGATAATTTTAAAATTATGGTATGACTAATTTATTTAATTTTTAATTGGATGAGAGCATTATAAAAATAGGAAAAAATTAATTTCGGGGGGCTGATCACTTCTGATTGGGATGCGATGTAAACAAACAAATAAACAACACTTAATCAATATATTTAATTAATTTAATCATAATATTATTGTTATTGTTGCTTGATTTAATCACTCTTAACGTGATATATTCAATATAAGTATTATTTAAGGACTCTAAACATTTTAAGCGTACATTATAAACCCTTTTAATCAAAATTAATTAAATCTAGAAACGATTTAATCAA